>CM072515.1:71257252-71339752 GCA_036898135.1 Oncomelania hupensis
AAAGCAACAACATGCTAAACCAACAACAACAAAGCTAATAATAATAATAATAATAATAATAATAATAATAATAATAATAATAATAATAATAATAATAATAATAATAATAATAATAATGCCTACCGTCCTGATCATTCTACTGAATCAGCCCTTCTTCACATCGAGAACGACCTCCTCTCTGCCACTGACTCTGGTAAAATCTCTCTGTTGACCCTTCTTGATGTCTCAACCGCTTTTGGCACTATTGATCACTCCATCCTCCGTCAGCGCCTGAGAACTCTTTTGGAATAAAAGACCGTGCCTTAAGCTGATTCCATTCTTACCTTTCTGATCATTTCCAATCTGCCTGCATCAAAAACCACTTTCTGAATCGTTCAAACTTGTCTTCGGTGTTCCTCAGGGGTCAATTCTAGGCCTTGTTATATTCACCCTTTACACATCTCCTCTGTCTCGGATCATCCAAAACCATGACAATTTCCACCATTTCTACTCAGACGATACACAGCTAAAAAATAGTGACACTTCTCAAAACCTTACATCTATTTTGAACAAAACGTCTGAGTGCTTTGAAAACATTTCTAAGTGGATGACTGCCAACAAGCTCCAGCTCACAACTGAAGAAGAAGGAGGAGGAGGAGGAGGAGAAGATGTAGTAGTAGTAGTAGTAGTAGTAGTAGTAGTAGTAGTAGTAGTAGTAGTAGTAGTAGTAGTAATAATAATAATAATAATAATAATAATAATAATAATAATAATAATAATAAAAGAAATATAAGAAGGAGAAGTAGGAGGAGGAGAAGTAGTAGTAGATGTAGTAATAGTAGTAGTAGTAAAAGAAATAGAAGAAGTAGTAGTTGTAGTAGTAGTAGTAGTGAAAGAAGAAGAAGAAGAAGAAGAAGAAGAAGAAGAAGAAGAAGAAGAAGAAGAAGAAGGAGGAGGAGGAGGAGGAGAAGAAGATGGGATGCGGGTGGGAGAAGAACGGGTGGGGGTGGGGTGGTAGTTGGGGAAGGGCGTAATGGAAGAGGTTAGGAAGGAATCTGTAGAACATCACTCAAACACGGACAGTAGCGGAATAAAAAGGAGACGGAGACGAGCGCGACGAGAATGTCACATATGTCTGAGAACCCCATTCTAGTTTACTGACATCAGCCATGTTTTGACAGCTTAGTGGCTAGCTAGCTGCTACCAGACTGCTTATCACAAAAAATAAGAAAAACAAGAAGAAAAAAAAACACCTTTCTATCGTCGTCTGCCTTTTTGAGAGAGAGAGCGAGAGAGAGAGAGAGAGGGGGGGGGGAGGGAAAGAAAGAGATTTTGTTCCAAAAAAAAAATTTTTTAGTATTAACTAGGTAATCTTATGATCAGTCCTTCTTTCAGTCACTTACACATTTGGTGTAATCGAAACCCGCATTTCATGGACTGACAAACATAGATTTAAATTTAAAGGACAAGAAGAGAGAGAGAGAGAGAGAGAGAGAGAGAGAGAGAGAGAGAGAGAGAGAGAGAGAGAGAGAGAGAGAGAGAGTTTCTAATGCTGAACTTTGCCACGTCGATCCCCGATTGGCGTGAGAGTTGTCCTTGTCACCGAGACTTTTCTCCGGGTACTCCGGTTTCCTTTCTCTCTTAATAATAGCATGAAATGCATTCAATTTAAACTCTTGGAAATGGGGTCCTTTAAATCAAAGGTCGACGTTCAACACAATCGGTATTTTAGCCATTTCACTAAGCTATTTAAAAATGATTATCGGACGTACATGTATCTGATACTGTTTGCGAGATAGGATTAAGCTTATAGACCTTACAGAGAAATGAACTCCACGAAACCTACAGCTCGGCTCCTTCATGTATACCTTGCCGATGGTGTTCAACACAACACTCCCTCTCGCAACTCGCGCTCTTCATCCGACACACTCCTTCTAAATATACCCCGTCACAAACCGTCCTCTGTTGTTTCTAGATGTTTTAATGTCTTTGGACCAACTGCCTGGATTTCATTATCACTTTCTCTCCGCAGCATACCGAATATCAACACCTTCAAAGCAAACCTCAAAGCTCATTTCTTCTTTAATTAAAGCCTTCTCCTAATCTGTTCTGTCTTCAAACTGCTTCTTCAAGTCCAGTGAAAGCGACAATCCACATTTTTCTTTCTGAGAAATAAAGAATGCATTGACTTGACTTGACTTGAAACTGCTTCTTCCATATTGCATCATCCAATTTGTGCATGCGTGTGTGTGTGTGTGTGTGTGTGTGTGCGTGTGTACCTACAAAAACTCACAAATGGGTTTCAGACCTTGTCTTTTCCAGTAACAAATGGGTTTATTTGCTTGGAACCCACTTTTTTCCAGGACCCCACTTTTTTCTAAGTGCGCGGGAGTGCTCTTTTAGTGCATGAGAGTGTTTTAAGTACACAGGGGTGCTCTATCCGGGACGGACAGTCAATTTTCGGAGAAATTTTGAAGAAAATTCGACCTATTTCGTCGCCTATAGGAGACGAACTAGGTCAACTTTTTAGACGGAAAGAGCCAATTTTGCATTAGATTCTTACATTTTTAGAAGAAGTTTGCGTTCTTTCCGTCAAAAAATCACTTTCCGATTTCTACATTCTTAAATAAACCCAGTTGTGATGTATTGCAAATATGGGTATGTGTGCCTGTGTGTATGTCTGTTTGTGTGTGCATGTGTGGAGTAATCACTTTGTTTATTACTGTATCTCCACCAAGTCCGCTTTGATGTCTTCTGCTCTCGGCCATTCTCTATATATATTGTACTATTCTGTAAAATAAGTGTGTCAATGCGTGAAGGAGCGCTTTGAACTGTTCCTCACTAGGAAAAGCGCTAAATATATTTTATTATTATTATTATTATTATTATTATTATTATTATTATTATTATTATTATTATTATTATTATTAAGTGTATTTATTTAGCGCTTTTTTTCCTAATGGAATCAGTTCAAAACGCAGTTCTCACGCATTCATACTTAATGCTGACGTCGAAATATTATTAATATTCAATTTTTTTTAATTTTTTTATTTTTTAATATTAGCTTCTGTGTTATTTTTTAAATTTCCATCAAAAACGTATATAGTCGTTGCTTTAGACATCTAAAAATTAATAAAATTTCTACTTTGCTTTTAATTTTCATTTTTCTTGCGCGTCTTATATTAAATATGTTGCGCCTTAATTTTTCCAATGATTTTTGTTCGTAGGGAGTAACTTGCGTGTGTTGGCTTGCACTGAGCTCACCGAGGTTTTTCTCCGGATACTCCGGTTTCCTCCCTCCCCTCAATAATGGTTATTGGATGCAGTATTATCTCAATTTTCAAAAATGAAAGTTCTATTTCTTTTCAGTCTTCTTTTAAATAGCTATTTTGCCTTTATACCACATGTTTGAGTGATGAATGATCCTATCCCCTAACTCGAAAGTCGTTGGTGCACCGCAGAAGATCGTTTAACCAACGTACTTCATCTCTCTCTGTCCTCAGCAATCCTCATGGCTTCGCTCAGTGTCAAGCCAGCACATCTCGAATGTTGTCATCCGATCTCTTTTTCTGCCTCCCTCTTCTTCTGCCTCCTTTCACTGTGCCTTGCAGGATGGTCTTTGCAAGGCCTGATGCACTGGTGACGTGGCCATACCATCAGTTTCCGTTTCTTCACTGTGAGCATGTCATCGTGTTGTCAACTTGCTTGTGTAATGGTCTGTCGGGCTTCATTGTTTGTGATGTGCTGGGTATAGAAAATGCCCAGAAGTCTTTTGTAGCACCTCATCTCCATGCTTTGTATTCTTCGTTGTAGGTCTGTAACATTTGTGACTGATTGCTTGTGTAAACCTGACCATAACACTAAGCGGTATTCAGATAGACCCGATTGCAACCCTCCGATAGGTTATTTGTCCCAAGGTATAGACCTTGCGGTAGTTTTGTCTTACCTCAGGGTTGGAGAAAACTGCCGGTATCTTTATCTCGGTATTCAGAAAAGCCTACCTTACGCATGGTCCCTACCTTGAGCTAAATTTAACTTGCCCAGAATATCCCCCTCTGTGGCGCATGCGCGTGCACTTTTCAATGGTAACAAACATGGCAGAATCCGTGTCCATGGCAGACCACGCAAAAGGGAAAAGAAAAACAAATTATACGCATAAAGAAATAACTTATCTCGGTATTCAAAAAAGTCTACCTGACGCATGGTCCCTACCTCGAGCTAAATTTGAAAATCCTCCTCTATTACGCAAGCGCTCTTCGATGACAACGCCACAACAGCTTTCTTAGCAAACGACGGATCACATGAGGGAAAAAGCAAATTTTTTCACCAAAAATATTTCCTTTAATTAGAATTGAAAGAGGAAACCCAAAACATCTTACTTTTGTACTTCGCTTTGGTCATTAATCGACCATCAAAAAGAAATATTTTTTACGTCAATTTTACTGGCACAAGGATAAATAGAACTGGAAACGTAGGAAGAAGTGACGATGCCGGTTCGCATGTTGCAACTCCTCTCCTACTTCATCCACCATTTGCACGATGTCGATTCTTCAAAATGTAAATTTCCTGTAATGTCCTACATCATCTAGCATATTTAGAGGATTTAATCTGTCACAAAAGACGCCGTTCCTTCGTCTCCGATGCAGAATCATCGCGAAAACAATTGCATTCGCCATTTTTACATAGGCAAGGGTACGAATTACCGGAGGGGGGTAGCGTCGGTAAAATTATCGGCCGTTTGGCCGAGTGGCAGGGCAGTTACAACTTCTCTGAATTCTAGATAAGTCCTAACCGATGGAAGGTAAGGATTTTACCCGTTCTCAGGATAAATTACCGGCAGGTATTGCCCTTTCTGAATACCGCTCCTGGTCAGTGCAGTAATTGCTTCAACATGTTTTGCATATAAACCGATTGTCACAAGAAGGCTGTTATGTGAACAATAAATATGAAAGAGAGTGGTCACAACCGTGTTACAAGTGACCATGGAAACTATTTAGGGCAATTGCGATCTTCCTTCTATTTTCCGAAGTATCGTGTCCTCATTCCGGATGACTAATCATTTTCCGCTTCGTACAAAGAAGAAGAAGAAGAAGAAAGAAAGAAAAGGTTGAATAAAAGACAGACAGGACAGAAAGAAAGAAAAAGAAAGAAAATAGGAAGGAAGGAAGAAAGAACAACAACCAAAATAAAAGGTAAGAAAAAGAATGAACCAACAAAAAATTAAAAAGAAAAAAAAGAAGGCGCGAACGAAGAAGAAGAAGAAGAAGAAGAACAACAACAACAACAACAAAAACAACAACAATAATAACAAAAACAAGAACAAGAAGAAGAACGAGAAAAAGAAGAAGCAGAAGAAGAAGAAGAAGAACAACAACAACAACAATAACGGCAACAACGACAACAGCAAGAACAAAGACAACAGCAGCAACGACCACAACCACAGCTACAAGAAGAAGAAGAACAACAACAACAACAACGACAACAACAAGAACAACAACAACAACAAAAACAATAAGAACAAGAACAAGATAAAATACGACACAAAAAGAAAGATTGGCATTCAACAGGGCTGAAAAAGGGTACAGAACTCGTGCTAGAGATTCTGCAATTCAAATAATTAATTTCCTCCATCCGAAAGTCCCTCGAGGCAACGACAATTACCGATTTAATTGCCCGGGTTTGCATCATTCCGCGGAACTGTTTTTTAAGGACAGGAAGTGCGTGAATACGATCCCATATGACGGATAAAAACACGGAGCGGCAGTCCAAAGTGGGTATAAATAAGGATATGCCATAAGCACCTCGGGCGTTAGCAATGGCCCATAGGGCGAGTGAGGAAATAACCTCGGGCGTTAGCGATGGCCCATAGGACGAGTGAGGAAATAACGTCGGGCGGTAGCGATGACCATAGGACGTGTGAGGAAGTAAGAGTTGAAGGCAAACGCCTGCGGCGCCCAGTCCAAAGAACCCTAAAGGTTAAAAAAATGAAGTTTGAGAGTTGAGGCGGAGTGTCGTTTTGAGATCTCTCCAGTCCGCTGCAACGACGGCTATCCGAGGACTCCTAGGCCAACAGCGGTCAAGCGAAGGCTCACCTTAGCATTCCGAAGCGACAATGGTCTGAACGCCTCCTGTGAGCAGGTGTGAGCTATGCATGTGAGACCGCCGCAGTGGTACTTGGTGGTGTGGCTGATCGCCGCAGTGGTAAGATCGCAGACGGCATGAAAAAATTTGCTCACCCCCCCACTCCCCCCCCCTGCCATTGGTATGTGTCAGACTCAGATCCGGTTAGCCTCCGAGTAGCTTCGCAGACGACTGACCACAGGACTTCGCTGATTACTGACAGTCTGCTGACTTGTATGAGACTTCGCTGAGACGACCCACTCTCCTCCTTTTCGCTGCTGCATCTAACCTACTTATCATCTCTACCTCGTGCGCGCATCTCCTTGGTTTTCCACACTTCGACATCTTATTCAACAAGACAGTCTTCATATTCCCGTCCCATATACGCTCTGGTGTCCGAGGACATTAATCTAAAGAAAAAAAAGAAGCACCTCTGGCGGTTTGAGTTAGATCTTGTATTGGTCAGCGCCTTGAGCAGTTCTTGAGCTGGAAAAGCGCTATATAAGAACGATTATGTACACTTGCTTGTAAATCATACCAAACAAACAAAACATTGTTTCCCAATATATACGGAGCCTCTAGTGATGTTGCCGCTTCGCGCATTTTTCCGCTCTATGGATACATGGGGCTAGGGTAGCGATTTAAGTATAGCTTGGATGGTGAGAGAGAAAAGGAGAGAGAGAGTGAGTGAGGAAAAGCGAGAGAGAGAGAGAGAGAAAGAGAGAGAGAGAGAGAGAGAGAGAGAGAGAGAGAGAGAGAAGTCGAAGTCGAAGTCGAAACCTTTAATTGGATAATAGCATTAGGTCATGTGGACCTGTCTTAAAGCTAGTCCTTAATAAAATTGTAAAATAAAATAAAATAAAAGAAATCAATAAAAGTATTTTAAAAAAATTAAAAAAGTTCAGAACAAACAAAATAATTAATATAAAATTGATTTGAAACTAACACAAACCTTAACAATGGTAAGAATATAAAAAAACAATTACTAAGAAAACTAATGTACCGAAATACACATACTCCCTCCCCCCACCCCCCTCCAATACCCCTTCCCTACTCCCACTCTCCTCACCCCCTCCACCACAACCACACACATATACAAGCTAATTCACACATGAACAAATTAAACTGTCGCAAGATAGGAAAGAGCAGAAGCAAATAGAAAATGGAAATATCAAGTAACGAAATGAAGCAATCAAAGAACTACACAGACAGTCTGCTCTGCATTGTTTACAAGGCACAGGCGCAAGGAAAAATGAGAGAGAGAGAGAGAGAGAGAGAGAGAGAGAGAGGGAGAGAGAGAAAGAGAGAAAGAGAGAGAGAGAGAGAGAGAGAGAGAGAGAGAGAGAGAGAGAATGTAACTATACTATTAAATCATTAATTTTGTCTCCCATTTTATGTGTGGCAGTATTTGTGTGTGTGTGTGTGTGTGTGTGTGTGTGTGTGTGTGTATGTTTGTGTGTGGCAGTATTTGTGTGTATATATAATGATTGTGTGTGTGTGCACGCCCGCCTGTTCGGGTGTGTATGCGTCGTGGGGTGTTTCAGCGTTTGTATATGTGGCTGTGTGTGTGTGTGTGGGTGTGTGTGTGTGTGTGCGTGTGCTTGTATGTGTGTGTGTGGCAGTATTTGTGTGTATATATAATGAGTATGTGTGTGTGTGCGCGCCCGCCTATTCGGGTGTGTATGCGTCGTGGGGTGTGTCAGCGTTTGTATATGTGGTTGTGTGTATATGTGTGTATATGTGTGTGTATATGTGTGTGTGTGTGTGTGTGTGTGTGTGCTGTAGTTGTTTAGCAGTGCGTGTTTTTTGCATGTGTGTGTTGTCGATCAAACGTTTCCCCAGGCTATTACGTGTCCTTAGATGCTCTTCTTTTACATTTACCGAGAATTGGCCATTTTCTTAAATAGGAGGGAGACCAGCGGAGGGGAGGGGGAAAGATAAGATAAGATAACAATTTTGTTTAACCAGGATACACGATTAAGCACTAGGTGTGCTTTTTTTTACACTTGTAACAATAACAATTAATATAACAAAATTACTTCATAACAATAACATCATAATGTAACAATATAATCAAAATATACGCACGCGCGCACTCTCCACTCCATCCACACACAGAAACACACACACAACTTTTGTAAAACAATCTAATTAAAGTTATGAAAATAGAACTCTTGCTAAGTAGCTAATTAACTAATTTTAACGTGCTGTAAAAGATGGTTTCTAACAGACGTTTATTTAGTGATTGCACCGCGGAGAACTTCTGAAAAATTATTCCATAAAGTGGAACCTGAATATGACAGTCTGGTTTTAAACAGATCAATTCTTGGAAATGGGATATTCAGTTTGGTAGAAAATCTGGCAGTTTTCCTGCAGTTGTTTTATTTATTTTTCATCACTGAAGAAGGGCGTAGCCCGAAAGCTTTGATTTTATATTTTTCTTGGTGTTTTTTGTGTATTTTGTTTCTGATTTCTATTAAAAAAAAGGGAAGAAAGATAGGAGGGTGTATTACCAGAAAAGATCTTTTGCATGAAAATTTCTTTAATAAATTTTTATCTGCTGGCAAGAGTTAGTATGCTTATCTGTTTGTAATCATTCAGAGAAATGTTGTTTTTAAGAATAACCATTTTAGTTGCACGCTTGTGAATCCTAAATAAAGGCTTTATGGCATTGCTACTAGCAGAATCCCAGTTAGTTGAAGAATAGTCAATAAAATGTTGAATATATCCCAAATAGAATAGTTTACGAGACTGCAGAGTTAAGTAATGCTTAATCCTTGATAATTCATAAGTCCTTCTGGAAATAGATCTACTAGCATTTAAAATATGTTGCAACCAAGACAAATTATTGTCTAATGTCACGCCAAGAAGTTTATGGCACTGTACTTCTTCAACTGTTTTGTTGCAAAGTTTTAAGAGAGGGAGTTTCATAGAAGAACGTTGCCTTTTTTTGTCTAGTTGTAATTAACATAGATTTAGTTTTGGCTGGATTAAGCGTCATGTGATTAAATTTATCCCATTCCTGTAGTTCATTTGCCCCTATTTGTAAAGAGGAGGCTAAATTACGTATTTCTGTTTCCTTAGAGTGTAATGTGGTGTCATCAGCAAAGAGTTCACAAGAAGTAGTTATATAAAGGGTAAGATCATTTATATAGACAGAAAATAATAAAGGCCCCAAGATCGATCCAGTAATAACAGCCTCAAACTGTGATTTTGGGGTATTAATGAAAACGTACTGCTCTCTGTCAGAAATGAAAGAGTTTAGGAGATCAAGCGATTTAAAGCTAATACCATATAATTATATTTTTCGTAATAGGAGGTCATGGTCGATTACATCAAAGGCATTTGCGAAGTCAACGGATAAAGCTCCGGAAAATGTGTGCTCATTAATATTATTTAGTCATTGCTCTATCATAGATGAAAGAGCTGCTTAGCTCTGAAGCCAGATTGATTTTCATGTAACAGGTTATTTTTTGTGAAATGGTCTAGAATATGGTTGTTAATGTGGTTTTCAAGCGGTTTAAATATGACAGAAAGAATTAAAATGTGTCTATAATTTGATGGGTCAGAACTATCACCAGACTTACAAATCGGGAAAAAAAGTTAGCTTGTTTAAACATGATAGGAAAACCCGATTTGTCAATGCATAAATTGTATATATAAGTTAAAGTTTCAGTAAAAAGCGGAGCAGACAGTTTCAATATTTTACCATCAAATTCATCAACTCATCTTGAAGTTGTTTGCTTAGGGTTTCTTAATGTTTTATAAACAAATTCAATTGACAAGAAAGGAATATAGGTTTTGTTTTTATGTTTTTGGACTGACAAATTTCTGTTAATTTATGTAAATTTATTTTCTTTTGATTTGTCAACAGTTATAATTCTATCAGATGTTTTGACAAAATGTAAATTCAGTGTATCAGGGGAAATATTTTTAATTGAAGTAGATGAAGGTGATTTGTTTGTTAAATGATTAATTGCTTTCCAAGAATTGTTTTTGGATTATATGAAATTTTTAATATGTGTTTTCATTTTTTTCTTTTAAGTGATTTTACTGCATTCCCTGTTTTTGTGTTCACTTTCATTACCATGTCTCTTTAAATTGTCTATACGATTGTAATTCACTATCAAGCCAGTTTAGTTTAGAATAGTATTTAACTCGTTTTGTAAAAAATAGGAGCATGTTTGTTCTATTTATATTGTCACAAGAGCCCCGTTTCCACTGCATTTGAGTTTTTGCTTGTTTGGTCAGTAGTAAAACTTAGAAAGTTACTGTAGTCTCTAGCAGCCGACAGAAGTGATCATGCGTAACACAGTTGTAGCTGGATGCAAGCACAGTAAGTGACATCATCGCAGCCTACGATGGTGTTTGGTAATTTCGCCTTTCATACAGGCTTTTGATGACTTCAGTAATTTTAGGGCTGATGTTGTACACTCTCATTAAAATTTTGTAACTTGTCATCACTCTTCCCAAAAAAGGTAACCTTCAGGAGTGTGAAAATTACCGCACCATCAGCCTCATCAGCCGTCACAGCAAGGTCCTCCTGAAAATAATACTCAACAGGTTGAAACCCCAAGCTGAACAAATCATAGCTGAAGAACAAGCAGGATTCAGGGCAGGGCGAAGTACCACTGAACAGATTTTCAACCTCAGAATAATCTGTGAGAAATACCTACAGCACCATCAACATCTATATCATGTGTTCATAGACTTCAAGAAGGCGTTTGACCGAGTCTGGCATGCAGCTCTATGGGCAACAATGAAAGTGTACAACAGCCCTAAAATTATTGAAGTCATCAAAAGCCTGTATGACAAGGCTACCAGTGCAGTCCTCCACAACAGCGCCATCGGGAACTGGTTCAGAACAACAATCGGTGTGCGTCAAGGATGCCTACTCTCTCCAACACTCTTCAACATCTTCCTAGAGCGCATCTCCAATCTTCGTTTTGCGGATGACATTGATGGATTGGCTGGAGAGGAACAAGAACTTGAACAGCTGGTACAGAGGCTTGACACCACCTCCAGAGCTTATGGAATGGAAATAAGTGCAGAGAAGACCAAAATGATGACCAACAACACCAATGGCATCAACACGGACATCAAAGTCCAAGGCCAATCCCTCAACACAGTGCATAGCTTCAAATATTTAGGAGCCATTGTATCAGACAATGGGTCCCGACAGGTAGTCCTCTTAAGGGTCGCACAAACAACTGCTGCCCTGACAAGGTTGAAGCCCATTTGGAAAGACAGGACCATCAGTCTACATTCCAAAGTAAGACTGCTGCGCTCCCTTGTCATCTCCATCTTCCTATATGCTTGCGAAGCATGGACCCTCACAGCAGATCTCCAACGAAGAATACAAAGCATGGAGATGAGGTGCTACAGAAGACTTCTGGGCATTTCCTATACCCAACACATCACCAACGACGAAGTCCGACAGACCATCACACACGCCAGTGGACAACACGATGACCTGCTCACAGTGGTGAAGAAACGGAAACTCCGATGGCATGGCCACGTCACCAGATCATCAGGCCTTGCAAAGACTATTCTGCAAGGCAGAGTACAAGGATGTAGAAGAAGAGGGAGACCGAAAAAGAGGTGGGAGGACAATATTCGAGAATGGACTGGTTTGACACTGAGCGAAGCCATCAGGGCTGCTGAGGACAGAGAAAGATGGAGTATGCTGGTTAAACGATCATCTGTGGTGCCCCTGCGACCTCAGGGTTACGGGACAGGATAGGGATAGGGGATTACAAAGTTGAATAATATTTGACCAGTGTTTGTTTGATTCCTACAGATCAATATTAAAATCACCCAATATAAAAAAAAACTCTTTGGATTCTAAGAACACGGCATCAATGATAGAATAGAACTGATTAAACCAGTCAACATGTTCAGTTGGATGTCTGTATAAAAATCCAATAATAATGGGAGCTGCATGTTTGATGTCAATTTGAATCCAAATAGATTCTACATGATGCTGTTCAAGAAGATAAAGACGCTTGTATTTCATTGTTTCGCTTATATAAATTATTAACCCTGTTTCGTTATCTTTTTATCACTGTGATGTTATAATAAAGAATAACCAGGCACTGCTATTTCTGAATCACGTGACTTGTCACATAACCATGATTCAGAGAAACCAAAAACATGAAATGGTGTGTTGTGATTATTAAGCATTTAGATAGTTATTCATTGCTTACAAGGTCCAGAGACTGCAGACAGCCGAATCAGGACCACAAAATCAAGATCCCAACGTGGCTGAAAGAGAACTCACCCCTGATCCGTATAAAAGGTCTGCTGAAACAACTCTAGTGGTAACACTGAAGGCACTCCACCAGCCGGTCACTTCACCAAAAATGCATCCCACGCAGGGGACGCAAAAGCTATACTCTAATTTATCGAAACCCCGTTTACAAAATCAAAATAGAATACAAACATCATAATAAAATATCAACAAAACCCATACATATAAAATACCTACATTGCTCAATAATAATATCATAGGAAGCCCCAGTGACCATTTGGCAGAAAGTGTCCAATATTTCCAAGTTGATCCAACAGACCTCACACACAAATGAGGAATTTTGTCCCGGAAGAGTTTTTTAAGAAAAAAGGTAGGTGACTGGTCTAGCGAAGAAGATGATGATGTTTGCGATGACGATGACGGAGACAAAGGTGGTGATGATTACGATGATGATGATGATGATGATGATGATGATGATGATGATGATGATGATGATGATGATGATGATGATGATGACGACGATGATGATGATGATGCGGGCGTTTGAGACTTCTATATACTTATACAGTTCCGCAGATTTAGCCAATAAATCTTTAAAAGCTTATTTTAAAATCACCAGTTGTATTCTATTTTATTTTATTTTACATTTATTTTGTTGTCTAATATTACCTACAGTAAGAGAGAGAGAGAGAGAGAGAGAGAGAGAGGAAGAGAGAGAGAGAGAGAGAGAGAGAGAGAGTTGGGGTGTCCAAGATATGGGGTAGAGTAGGAGGCGAAGAGGCAGACGAAGAGATCGTTGTCAAGCTCCCGTAAGATAATAGTTAGCAAAGATACACGACCCATCACCACCCGGGTACAAAATGTTGGCTTTTTCAGCCGATAGAATCACGAGCTAGCAGAGGTAGACCGCCATTTCCATTGGCATTGTGTATATTTGAACCTCACGTGCATTTCATGATAGATGCAGCGGTACACATCGTTCGTGGTGGTGGGGGAGGCGCGGTTTGGGTGTGGGGAATGGGGTAGACTAGGAGGTGAGAGAGACTGATGAAGAGAACGTGATCAACTTCCCATAAGTGAAACCTTATCACAGATAATACATAACCCAAGGATCATAGCGCACGAAAAATCTCCTGTAATGTTTATGGACGCAATGAAGGATTCGTATGCTGTATTCTATTCTGTATTCTGGTGATGCCGCTGCTGCTCTTGTTACTTCCGGTGATGGTGATATTAAAAGACGACGATGATGACGGTTGTTGTTGTTGTTGTTGTTGTTGTTGTTGTTGTTGTTGTTGATGATGATGATGGTGATTGATGATGATAATAATGATGATGATAATGATGATGACAATGATGATTAGGATGATAGGCCTAATGATGATGATTATTACGGCGACGAAGACAAGTATGATGATGATGATGATAATGATGATGATTGCAGTGATTATGACGGAGACAATGATGATGATGATGATTGCGATGATGATGACGGAGACAAAGATGATGATGATGATGATGATGATGATGATGATGATGATGATGATGATGATGATGATGATGATGATGATGATGATGGTGATGATGATGATGATGATGCAGGCTTTTGAGACTTCTATATACTTCTGGCCGAGGTCTTGACGAATACGTAGCTGCGCAATGACTTACGAACGCGCAAAGCCTACGTCTATCGTAGCTGCGCAAATGCGTATCTTGGTGGTCACCACGCATGCTTTGTCGCTTGCGGAGTAACGTATTACGTTGAGAGTAAAGTTGGGATATTTTTGGCGCAAATTGGGGAAAACCCGATAAAACACGGTATTCTCCTTCTGTCGTGACGTAACGAGAAAAATAGAAGACGACAAAGATGGAAGGAAAAACTAAAGTATCCCAGCCAAGATCCGCCAATTTTACAGAAGGAGAAGTTTACCTCTTGCTTGACCTGATCAAGCAACACTCAGATGACTTGTTCAGCAAGCTCAGCAACAAAATTACGGCAAAAACAAAGCAAACCATGTGGAATGAAAGAAACATGCGTGTAAACGCATATGGGACAACACAGACAAAAACTCCCCAAGTGAAAAAGAAATGGTCAGATTTGATGCAGGCTGTGAAGCACCTTCAGAACAAAATAAAACACCCTCCGACAGGTGTAGGACCTTTTCCCGCGATACCATGGTGACATGATTTTGTGTTGGATATTCTGGGACAAGAAATATGCCTTCTGGAAGGAATTACAGGCATGCTTCTCTCTCTCTCTCTCTCTCTCTCTCTCTCTCTCTCTCTCTCTCTCTCTCTCTCTCTCTCTCTCTCTCTCACTCACTCACACACACACATGCGTGAGTCATGTACTGAACAACAGTTTGTGATGAGCATTTCTGCATTGCAGATGAGTTGTACATTGATTGAGTGCTTGCCTTTGCAGTTGACATATTCAAATTCATTGATGACAGGTGCAATTATCTGAACATGTGTGCAATCAATGCAGCCCAGTAGGTTTGGGAAACCTGCTAACTGGTAAAAACTCTCAATCACAACATCTGCTTTCCTTTGGGTGGCTGGAAGCTTAAGGTATTCCCCCAGCCTTCGAGACAGAATAAAGGAGAATCGGGCAATAATTCTACCTACTGTTCGTCGGTCCACATTGGCTGGTCTCCAATAGTTTTTTGAAATGCTCCTGATTGAAAAAAACGTAATGCGATCAACACTTGCATCAATGGAGGCAGAGAACTTCCCCTCGGGAGTGGGTGTTCCAGCTCGTCTCCGGACAAATAATAATAATAATAATAATAATAATAATAATAATAATAATAATAATAATAATAATAATAATAATAAATTGCATTTATACAACGCATTTTTCATTAGAATAACAACTCAATGCGTTTACACACATCGTTCGTACGCATCGTCACAACATTCGCACTACATCATGTACAGATCTACAAGAGTAATGATGTCTCCTCGCCGAAAAGAAATCTAGCAAACAGTTCCACATCATCATATACATCAAATGGGTTGGTTCTATCTCGAAGGATCCGTTGGCACCTGAAATTCCTCCTCAGTAGCATACGAAAGAATAATCTGTCCCCTTTGTTCATGTTACGCAAAGGTTTACGACAGGAGGGGAGCAGTCGTAACTATGCGCTGAACGTCGCAGCTAAATTTAGCCTACGCAAGCGTCATGACCAGCACGTTTCGGAGTTTACGTTGTTCGTGGGCTCTACGCATTGCGTAAAGATGCTACGTATTTGACAAGACCTGCGTCCAATACCGTTACTGAAGGGAGATAGGAAACCAGGGTACCCGAACAAAACTCTCTATGATCTCAGTCACATAAGTTCTGGCCTTGAAGGAATCGATCCCGCGACCTTCAACAAGTAGCCGTCTTTTTACAACAAGGGTACATCACCACTATGCCCATAACCATCATAACATCATAAACTCTTATGCCTGCAAACTAGTTTTTGAAATGAACAGCTTGTTGCTTTGGGGCGCGTTTGATGTTCCCGGTTGCGTACAAGAAAATCTATCTATTCTGTCACTGTGTTTGGACAATACCGCAATGGAGTACAGGGATGTCGTTTGGGTCGGATCTTCGGCTTTTAGCCGAAATTTTTATAAAAAAGCCGATAAACTGTCCGTCATGTCGGCTCGCCGAGCCGAAGTTTTCACGGGTGAATCGGCTCAATTTTGTCCATGTTTGCGATATTCCGGTGCTGTACGCTTGTGAGGATTCGATAATTACTAAGGTTAAACCCAGAAACTCTGACAGTATTGTCAAGGGACAGTGTAAACTTTTTATTGTTTTTGTGTGTCTAAAATTTAAGAAAATAGCATTTCTTTTCAATGTTCTTATTCTACTCTTAAAATCATGTTTTATTACAAAGATATGCATCCACAGAACACCTTTAATATATGGAGGTGGAGGGTGCACGTTAACGTAGTGAATCAAGTAAAAAAAACGTGTGAGACTGCTTTGGAAGAGAGAGCCGAAACTTTCTGTAAAAAGCCGAAAGTTTCACGGCTGTTTCGGCCAAATCGCCGAAGAAAAAATTTCATAGCAACATCCCTGGGAGTATGAGATTTATGCACAAACGTGAGTGTAGTATTGATGACGCGCACAATATAAGATTAGTTAAAAAGTTTCTTTTTTTTGTTGTGTGTGTGTGTGTGTGTGTGTGTGTGTGTGTGTGTGTGTGTGTGTGTGTGTGTGTGTGTGTGTGTTTGTATGAGAAACTTTTATGAACTAAAATGGCTGCAACCAACAAACAAAGTTTTCCAGACCGGCGGTTGTTGGTTGTTTAGTTTTGATAAGGTCTCTTTCGTCTGACGAAGTGTGGCAAAGCTTCCAGCAATATTGCAAACCTCTTCTATGCATACATATCATACATCCGACATTAATGGGTCAGCAAATAGTTTTGAAATCGACAGTTTGCTATACAGTCGCGCTTTTCTTTCTTCCATCCAAATTTGTACTACCTATATCCGACGTCTGATTGTCAAATCTATCATCATTCTTATCTTATATTCGTCTCTTATAGCGCGTTTTCCAGCTCAAGAGCGGCTCAAGGCACTGGCCGATACAGGATCTAACTCAAGCCGCTTAAGGCGTCACTTGTTGCCTTTAGGTGCATTCATTTGGTAAAACAATAAATTGCCATCCGAACTGCAAACTTTGGTACCATCTTGATCGTCGTACTCCCCAAAACTTAGCACAACTCGGGGCGACCGGGGATAGGAAACAAAGGGACTTAGTGCTTAATGAGGGCATTTATATTTTGCTAGCACTCACCCATCTAGGAGGACGTGAGTGTCAGGATCTTGCAAACATAGACCTCGGTTTATACTCTCATCCGAAGAAGCACGGGGCGTTTGCCCGCGCATCAGAGCCATGCTTATTATTTTTGCACGCCAAGACGTCAGTCAACCTTGACATTTGGAACCACAACACTACATCGCATTATAAGCATAAAATATTATATATAATAAAATAGCGTGTCTGCACGTATTTGAATACAGCGGACATCGAATACATTCAAGCAGATTGGGGCCTAAGATCGGCTTGCATATAGCCCATTCTAGAATATACTATAAGGGGTGAAACTTCTTTACACCTTTTCCCTGTCAACATCTTTTTTATTTATTTTTATTTATTTTTATTTTATTTAATCGTTCTTATATAGCGCTTTTCCAGCTCAAGAGCTGCTCAAGGCGCTGGCCGATACAGGATCTAACTCAAGCCGCCCGAGACGCCCACCCTCAGCCTTTGGGCGCATGGTCTGACGCCCGGACAACTGAGCACAATCCTGGGCAGCCAGGGATGGGGGAGAAGGACCTAGGTGCATGCTGGGTGTGTTCTTGTCACCGGCACTCACCCGTCTAGGACATGAGCGTCAGGATCTTTAAAGTCCGTTATGATGGAATGTATGCGACACAGACTAGACCTCGGTTTATACTCTCATCCGAAGGAGTAGGAAAACAGGAGTAAAGTGTCTTTCCCAGGGACACAACACAATGGCCCGGCCAGGGCTCGAACCCGGGACCTTCAGATCCGCAAGCCGAAGCACTACCATTAGACCACAGTGCCTCCCATCTTAGCCCACTGTAGGAGTTTTCGCCGAAGGTCAGGTGTTATCCACTTTCAATAAGCTGTGCTACCAACTCACAGGCTTTTCAAGATAGTGTTTTACTTAATATCGGTGTTTGCAGTATCACTGCATGACTTGAGAATGAAAGGTATCTGAATGCAGGAAAGTAATCTTGTATGTATAGCATGATAATTACTCTATATTCGTTTTATTTCATGATCCAGTTGTAGTACATTTCTTATATCGGGTTATATTTATTTTGATTACATTCTTGATTATTTTTGTTTATAGTGTCCTTATTACGTGAAAAACGTGATTTGTACATTCCCAGATATAGTCATACATTTTTGTATTAGCTTTTGTATTGAGTTCAGTTATAATGGATTGAGATAGCGAAGTTTAATTTCATAACAATTTGTACTTTTCAATATTTGGTATTCTTGGTATAATTTTTAAAGTAGATTTTGTGAGTTCTCTTTTATTATAATTGGACGAATTAGCGTCACTCTTTGTCTTGCTTTTGATCAGTTTACGTGTCAGTTTATGTCGTGTCAGAGTCGGTCTTTATTAATTTCAGTGAGACAATTAGAACTTAGTGTTTTTTTGTCACACTGTATTTGGCACTTGCTAGTATTATAGCTGTATAGTCATTTATTGGACGTGTGATAGTTAAACTTTGGGGATTCGTGCTTTGTGACTTTTATTACGTTGACGTAGGGCGTGATTTTCGATGCCACCCTTTTGTTGCATCAAAGTAAAAGTGTTGAACTTTCACCACCATCTTGCCTCGACCTTTATTGAACAATTGAACCCCTTGCGTGTTTGGGCTATCCCTTTCCACATCGCCCACACCGTATAACACAGACTTGGTCTTGTATAATAACCTTTGTTGTAAGTTAACACTTGGAGAAAATGGAATTTGCCCGTAGAAGTTGGCAGGCAAAGTTTGCAAATTGGATGATAGATTGAAAACTGTCAATTTCTCCTGCTGCTTCTTCTTCTTCTCCTCAAAGTCCAAGGTCAGTCCCTCAACACAGTGCATTGCTTCAAATATTTAGGAGCCAATTGTATCAGACAAGATAGGCAAACAACTGCTGCCCTGGCAAGGTTGAAACCCATTTGGAAAGACAAAACCATTCCAAGATAAGGCTGCTGCGCTCCCTTGTCATCTCTATCTTCCTATACGCTTGCGAAACATGGACCCTCACAGCAGATCTTCAACGAAGAATACAAAGCATGAAGATGAGGTTATACAGAAGACTTCTGGGCATTTCCTATACTCAGCACATCACTAATGCCGAAGTCCGACATACCATCACACAAGCCATTGGACAACACGACGACCTGCTCACAGTGGTGAAGAAACGGAAACTCCTATGGTCAGATCGCCAGATCATCAGGCTTGAAAAGACCATCCTGCAAGGCACAGCGCAAGGAGGTGGAAGAAGAAGGAGTGGACAACATTCGAATTCGAGAATGGACTGGCTTGACACTGAGCGAAGCCATAAGAGTTGCTGAGGACAGAGAAAGATGGAGTACGCTGGTTAGATCTGTGGTGCCACAACGACTTCCGAGTTATAGGACAGGATAGGATAGGAGAGGATAGAATAGTATAGGATAGAATATGTCTTCTCGAATGGCCTTTGGTTTTAGCAGACGTTAATAAAATATACTACTACTACTCCTGCTGCTTCTTCTTCTTCTTCTTCTTCTTCTTGGTTTAAACAAATATTTTATTCAAGGAAAAACACATCATTACAAACAATGATTTACAGGATAGGCAACAAACGAGCTTATATAAGCCCACCATGTATAACAAATTCTACATAATAATTAAGTGACAGGCAACTAACTGATAGTTGCATATAAAGAAAGAAGAATACAATTTAAAAAAAAATATCATAAATTAATTAAACATAATAATATTTAGTAAATAATTACATGGAATATGCAGAATAACAGGTAAAAATTCATGTTTATTCATTGTTTTTCTTCGGTTTTTTTTCCTTCTTTCACTTTTTAAAATTTCTTTCTTCCTTTTTTTTAAATCTTTTATCCTCGTTTGTTTTATTTTCTCTTTCAAGTTTCCTCTTCTAAACCTTTTTTTAAAATCTTGTGTACCTGCTGTTAGTTTTATCTAATTTTAGTCGGATGACTAACTGAATTAAATAGTTCATTGCACGCGATACATGTATAATCCTGATTTATGTCATTTGAAATCATAGCTATTGGAGTTTCCACTGGTCGAAATTTCCACTGCCATGCATTCAGAACTTTGCAAAGTTTTGAACACTGAAATTCGTGTCATAGATTTTTTTTTTTTTTTTTTTTTTTTGGGGGGGGGGGGGGGGGTCAATCTTCCTATGTTTTTTAAATTCTTTTCTTTCCCTCTCTTTCATTCACTCTTACAAACCCCTTTTCCCATTCCTGTTTGAAGCCTTCTGTCTGTATCTGGTTTCCGTCTTTGAATTACTTTTCTTGCTTCTTATATTTGTCTGTCTTCCTTGGATTCTGAAAAGCTTTCTCGATATTTTGTTTTCATTCTAAACGCGGCGTGTATTTTATGTTTTCTGTTCTTCTGTCGTTCTTAAATCTTCTTCTTTCTTTCTTTTTTCCATTTATTCTGAAAATGTTTCTTCTGAAAGTGTTTCTTCCTTGTCACGCGGCCTTCTTTTGATATTTTTCTGTCTGTCTGTCTGTATGTTTCTAGCTCTCTCTGTCTCTGTGTGTCTCTCCCTCAATCCCCCTCTCTCTTTGTCTCCCTCTATCTTTCTTTCTCTCTCTCTCTCTCTCTCTCTCTCTCTCTCTCTTTCTCTCTCTCTCTCTCTCTCTCTCTCTCTCTCTCTCTCTCTCTCTCTCTCTCTCTCTCTCTCTCTCTCTCTCTCTCTCTCTCTCTCTCTCTCTTTCGTTGTTTCATGGATTCTTCAGTATCATGGATGCACGGCTTTCGGCGAGAAGGCCCGAAGTTCTCTGCTTCCCGTCTTTTTTGGGCGTGTCTGTTCCAAACTTCCGGTTTCTGAATGGCGTACATGTTTTGATAGTGATATTTTGACCCTGTTGACATGTCCGCCAAACGTCGCCCTCAGGGCAGTTGCTGCTGTTTCGCCGGTTGTACAGTCAGAAGCGGAATATGCAGAATGAGCCCTTAAAGCTGCCAGGTGATACAGATGCAGAGCATTTCTGAAATTTAAAAAAAAAAAGAAACGTGTACTATGATTACGGAATACCAACACGGCAACAGCATCTGTGCAAAACAAACGTAGGCCTACTTTTCTTCTTCGGTTTTGCACTTTCAAAACTGCTTGCTGACTGCCTGTAAAGTTTATATCGTACCTTGTAAACTAAAAGAAATAAGTCAAAAACAACGATAGATTAACTATATACACTACTAAAGTTACAAATGTATCATGAAAATGTCCATGATAAGAAATGACTACAATCTGGATCTCTACATTGCCTCGCAAGGGAGGCACGGTGGCCGAATGGTTAGAGCGTTGGCTTGCGGATCGGAAGGTCTCGGATTCGAGCCCAGGCCGGGGCATTGTGTTGTGTCCTTGGGTAAAACACTTTACTCCCGTTTCCTACTCCTTCGGATGAGAGTATAAACCGAGGTCTAGTCTGTGTCGCATACATTCCATCTTAACGGACTTTAAAGATCCTGACGATCATGTCCTAGACGGGTGAGTGCCGGTAACAAGAACACACCCAACATGCACCTTGGTAAAAAGTGCCATAATGACCAACACGATTGATTGTGGGCATATACGGCAAGACGAAGTGACAATGAGTGAATGACACGTCAATAGCGGTCTCTCCAATAGCGGCTATTTGCACAATCGAAAACATCAGGTTTCACATTTCAAAAATCGATGAAGAACATTAGATCTTTTACTTACACTTTTCTTCTTCGTTAGTACATAGAAATTTAGAAATAAAAACGTATCTACATGCCTCAACAAGGTCATCTAATTGGTCCATGGTTTGTACTTCCATGATGCGGACATATAAGACTTTCTGCAAGCGGAAATATCGAACACAAGGGCAAAACCACGTGACTTGGCTGCGAACTCCGTTAGTCATAGAAAGAAGGAGAGGTGTTTCCATAGTTTGTACTTCCATGGTTGTTTCAATATTTCTCCCTTTCTCAAAGTCCTTTTTTTTTTTTGGGGGGGGGGGGGGGGTTATTAATTTTTGTATTTATATAGGATTTAAAGCTTTGTTGCCCAGATGCTGGATCGAACACACACCTGTCAGGCGCCATTGGTTGCTGGCTTGTGGACAAGGCAAGTTAGTCCCGCCTTAGCCCACTTGGCAACAACGCTCGTTACGCTTGTTACAGCGTACGTCGCTGTTGGTCTGACTTTGTATGGGTCTGAAAAGGAGGAACGGAGAGCGTGAGGTGGGGAAGAGGGAGGGGGGTAAAGTGGAGGGGGGGGACGGAAGAGTATATAAGGTGGGTGTGGGTGGGGAGGCAGGAGGTGTGGGAGATGGAGAGGGTTGTTTGCTCAGCGGTCCAAGGTGTTAGGAAGACCCTGGCTTGCAGCGCGTGCGCCATACTTGCCTTGGGTTCGATCCTGAGGACAGAACCGAGAGTAACTCAATGAACTGCAAAGCGAGAACATTCACCACAATTAATGTGTGAGCTTTTTATATTTATGTTTCTTCTTCCACTTGCTTCTTCTTCTTCTTCTTCTTCTTCTTCTTCTTCTTCTTCTTCTTCTTCTTCTCTGGTCCTGATTTGGCTCAGAAGAGTCTGTTGGACCTAAAGCTATAACCATGTAATGTAATGTCTTCTTCTTCTTCTTCTTCTTCTTCTTCTTCTTCTTCCTCTTTCTTCTTCTTCTTCTCCTGCTCCTCTTCCTTCTCATTAGGTGGCCTGGTAGTTCAGTGGATAAGATGCTGGTTCCCTATGCCGAAGGTCGCGAGTTCGAATTACACTACACTACAATACAATACAATATAACCTTATTGTCTGATGTTCATCACATACAGAAATTTGTCTTTGGCTCGTCGTCAGCAAGAAGCATGCAATATATCCATTTTATATGCACAACCAGCAGAGACACATTCATTTCTAATGGCACAGCAGCAACCTTAAATTCCAATCAAATACAGACATTCGCAATCTAAACCCCACATCAATAATAGCTAATAATTTTACATTCATGCAAAAAAAGCACACACACCCACACGCACACCCACACACAAAATAATCTAATGACAGCACAAGTTCATTGTTGTCTTAAATTAAACTATACATATCATGGCCTATACATGATTATAATGGCAGTTCTTAAAAGGTAGAGGCATGACTAGAACATTGTACATTTACCTATACATCTATAGACAGTCAACAATCAATTACATAATACAGTGCAGTAGCAACATTCTTAAAACATATTAGTAATAAAAAACACAGCAATGACACAACTGTGGGACGATCTTACGTGACTCAGGTATGAGACTTTTCAGGACACCGAGGGTTTTCACGGAGTACTCCGGTTTCCTTCCTCGCTTTTATAATGGTATTGGATGCAGTTAATCTAAAATTTCGAAAATAGAAATTGATTTATATTCCGACTTCCGTAATAGTGATTCTTCAGACGCTGCGTGTTCTTGTCCTTCTTGATCATTTCTTCTTCTATTTGTTCTTGTTCTTATTGTGCTTCTAATTTCATCATCATCACCATCATAATTATCGTCATTTTCTGTTTATCTTCCTCTTCTTCTTCTTCTTGTTAAACTTAATTTTGTTTAAATTAAAAATGTCTTATGTCCCATCGGTAACTTCGCCAAATAATATAATTGAAGTGTAGAATTTACCTTAACTTTTATGTATGTATGTCTATCATTCCTCCTCTTTAATTCACGTTTTGCACCATAACAGGAAAATCAACAGTCGAGTAGCTTGGACGGGTGGTAAAATGTGTGAATATCGCGTAGGCGACAGTGACCACTTTCAATAAACTGCGGAGAAGAAGGAAACGAAGAAAAAACCAGAACAAGAAGTGCAGGGGCAGGAGCAGACAGAGGAGAAGAAGAAGAAGAAGAAGAAGAAGAAGAAGAAGAAGAAGAAGAAGGAGGAGGAGGAGGAGGAGAAGAAGAAGAAGAAGGAGAAAAAGAATGTAGAGAAACGGGATTTTTCCGGTATTTTTTAATTAAAATTAATTTGTTTTTTTGGATTGGCTAAAATTCTTCAGCCAATGGGAGAAGGGACATTCCGCAATCAGGGCGTTGTTCACTCACTCAAATTCTGTGTATGTCAGGCGACGTGGTCGTATGGGGTTGTGTCAGTGTGTAGGCCAGGAAAAAGGAGAAAGATTATAAAAGAAAAGAGAAATGAACTCTTGTATAAAAAGTAAAGAGGTAGAAGGCACTGAGAGTCTATTTGGAAGTGTGGATTCAGTGGGACTTTCTCTCTGGAAGTTGATAATTTTGTGCTGTAAAGATTACAGGTATTTATAATGTTTTTTTTATGATTGTAAAATGTCGGATAAGTATATTTTTGTATTGCATTTGTTGTATTGAAAGGTGGTGAGCTGTTGTCCACTAAGATAGAATATTGAATTTTCATTGATGTAATAATATTATTAATTACGTGGGGCGATAGTTGTAGAGTAGTAGATAATGTAATATGAATGAAAGGCGTGAGCATGTTTGATAGTAATTTTCATTCATGAAGTAATTACCTGGATATGAATAATAGTGGTGGAGGAAGGAAAGTGATGAACGCATACGAAACGGAAGTGGAAAAGTGAATAAACAATGGGAGGTCAGCAAGGTTGAAACAAAAGAAGAATTATGAAATTATCAGAGTCAGAGAATTGACGTTTGTATAATGTATATCGTTGTAGCGGCCTACTGGGAGCGGGAGTGACTGTATCCTCGCAGACCCGGGGTTGTCTTGGACAACAAAGTCAAGGCGTCCCGAGAGACATCGGAGAGGGTCAGCCTTACCTCTTTGCCTGACCAAAGACTACGGTATCGACTTCGGGTGGACTGGAGGTTAACGAGCGTTCCTCTGCCCGTCGACGTTCGTCTCTTGTTACTACGTTACTGGCAGCCAGTTCCAGCTTGTGCATAGACCCACCTCCCACTTCTAACGAGGTAGTGTGATCTTTTATGATTAATTTTGGGCCCGTGTAATATTATGAACACTAGTCGATATTGATTATTGAAGATAATTTAGTAGTTTGTAAAGTGATTTGTAATCACGTTGAGTTTGAATTGTGTGAACGTATGATGAGAGGTTTACTGGTATTTAAGCAATGATGCCTGAGCTATGAGATTCATTTCATGAGAATAAATAGAGAGAATTGAAAGACAGTTTTCCCCGTCTTCTCTATTTCATTATATACAGTTCTCGTCTTCTTTACAGCCCGGTCAAGCGTTTACCGGCCCTCGAGTGCTGACTTGGCGTAGTCAAACTGGTATGAGTCCAGTGTAGAGACTAAGAGAGAGAAACAATCGGACATGATTATAAGTATTAGAATATCCGTGTGAAAGAATTATAGTGAAAGTTTGATATAAATATTGTCATTTCTTTATATAAAGTTGAGAACGTGGAACGTATATTTTGTGTTGGTGTTTGCCTGTGTTGAGAAGAGTCCGTACGTTTGTGGTAGTTAACAGAGTCTTGCACGCACGCTCATTTCGTTCTAGGAGTCAAATATATTTTGCATGCACTCAGATAGTGTAAACAGGCACCCACACTAAAATATCCATCCATTACAAAGAAGAAGAAGAAGAAGGACAGACCAAACAGTAACGTAGCTAATTGACGATTCAATCAACAAGGTAATCAAGAACACAACACACGAACGCACTATTTTTCCCCTTCTTTTTATTCTGTCCTGGTTTCCAAGCGCACTGAGCATGCTACTATGGCATGGAGAAAACCAGCTTCACAAGTGATCAAAATCAACGTCATACACGTACACACACAGGGTTTTGCGTTTGTAACAAATAGAGATGTGCACCTTAGAAATCAAATTTATATTATTTATTATTGATGATTGTGCGTTTGTTATGTATGTAGGAGAGGTACTGTAATATGTGGGCGTGAATGTTGTTTGCGAATCGCCGCGCTTTGAATCTGATTTAGGACGAAAGCTCATACATAGCTTCTATTATTATTATTATTATTATTATTATTATTATTATTATTATTATTATTATTATTATTATTATTATTATTATTATTCATTCCAAACGTATAGGCACTCACATAAAAGAACAACACAAAGTATTATAAAGAAAGACACATCATTCTAGCGTGGACACATACTTATTTCAAAACACTACAAATACATTAAATTCAATCTTACTTCATTTACATAATGATTCAAGTAAAACGTAAGTTAACATTAGTTCAAATATTCCAATGCGAAAAAGAAACATAACCAACGTTTATCGGTATTTTGTAAATTTCCTTTTTCGGTACATTACATATCAACAGTAACAACAGCACAATTCATTTCGCCCAAGTACTGGATGATGGTTGGGCAAAACATGGACCATAAGCTGACAGTCAAAAATTTGAATAAATGAGAATAAATTAACTTGCACTATAATTGGATAACACAATTTTCAAATGTTAGCATTCGTGACGGTGGGCTCTATTGTTGCTGGGGTCTGCACAATGGAATGCTATTACCCACTCGTCTTTCGTCTGCGGGATTCGGGCTAGTTAGATCGCCCTATGACTAATCTTAATACATTTATATGTTTAGCCAAGTCTGTGTGAGGATGGGGTTACAGAGATAGGGAGAAAAGTGTAATAGATTCACTGACACACTAGCTCTCGCACAGCTATGAAATATAGGTAGTCCAGCCACTTGTTAACAGTAAATATCACACATTTATTTCCTCTACTCTATATTTAATTCTCTAATCACTACATTAACTTAAATGTCCAAAACGTAATATAGCTAGAATTAACTTAACAGTCCAAGATTCACTTCAAGTAGTTCGCTCTTTGATGGGTCTATTCTGCTACTGTTCTCGATACTTGCTACTGTCTCATCAATGGGCTTTGTTCTTGTTTTGCCTAATGTTCTTTTTTCTGGAAGATTGGACTACCGCACAGTCCCTATAAATCAGTGTTCGTGCACTTCTTCTATGGAACTTAGCTGTATCGTTGAGGTGCGGTGCTGTTGTCTCCTCGTCTCGTTTGTTGACTACTGAGCTATCAGAGCTCAGTGCTTGATGCTCCTTTTGCAGGCCTCAGGTCCGGGATGACTCTCAATGGGGTCTATCTCCTGCCGCGGACCAAGCCTGCTCGTCTGCAAAACATAAGACGAGTTTCTGCAACGCCTTGCTTACAAAGGAAGTGCAGAGCGTCTCACTGTTGGAAGAAACAGCCCTCAACGAGATCGCATCCACTTATACAGATAAGAGACGAACAATCTTCTAAGTCCGTGGTTCATTGGAATTTCCAACATGATTC
The DNA here is from genome assembly GCA_036898135.1 of Oncomelania hupensis. NCBI lineage: Eukaryota > Metazoa > Mollusca > Gastropoda > Littorinimorpha > Pomatiopsidae > Oncomelania > Oncomelania hupensis. The sequence goes on from CM072515.1 coordinate 71,284,641, forward strand.
CTATATATACGTCATGGCTAAAATAAACACAGGGATAAGATAAGATAAGATAAGACAACTTTATTATCTTTTACAAGAAATTACATTGTGGTGTACAATTACAATCAACAAGGAATAAACATCACAATAATAATAACAACAATCATAATGACAATGAGGATAAAAAATGCACAGTCACATATGAATAGAATTACAATTATGCATGCTAACATTAAACGACAGCAAATGTGAAATGAGATTATTTTGGGCAAACAAAACACACACACACACACACACACACACACACACACCACATACACACACACACACACATGTCATTTATTAAGTAATGAGACAGCCTTTGGAATAAAACTGTTTTTCATTCTGAGAGTTCTGACCCTTGGTGTTTGGTAGCGCCTTCCAGAAGGCAGGAGCTGGAAGTGGTGCGCAAGCACATGAGTGCTATCCAGCACAAAGCAAATAGCTTTCCGCACAACACGTCTTTCATACAACACCTGCAGACTCTCTTGTTTCACTCCCACAACCCTCCCACAGACGTTCACTACTCGATCCAGAATACTTTTGTTTTTTACACACAAACTTCCATACCAGCAGATAAAAGAAAAGGTAAGAACGGACTCAATAAAAGAAGAGTAAAAGGTCTGAAGGATGCGGCGACTGACTTGGAGATTTCGAAGTTTTTGAAGGCAGTAAATTCTAGACTGACATTTTTTGTGTATGGCCTGGGTGTTTGCAGTGAAGTTCAGTTTCTCGTCAATGATGGTTCCCAGGTATTTGTATTGGGTGACTCTCTCGACTGTAACACCATCAATGACAAGGTCTGGAATGAGAGTGTTGTTTTTACGAAAGTCAATGACCAGTTCCTTAGTTTTCTTGACATTTAAGTCCAGATAGTTTTGTTTGCACCAGGAGCTGAACCTATCAACTGCAGAGAAATACACAGCATTTGAATTGGACAGGTCCACAAGGGCAGAGTCATCCGAGTACTTTATGACCGGTGAGGCATCAGTTCCTCTGCAGTCGTTTGTGTAGAGCGTGAAAAGTACCGGAGAAAGAACCGTACCCTGAGGAGCTCCTGTGGACGTTTGTTTGAGAGATGAGACAGCAGAGTGAAAGCGGACAACCTGAGATCTGGACACGAGGAAGTGAACGATCCACAGGACGAGTGTAAGGGAGAAGTAATTAATAATATACAACTTCTCCGGTACAGCCACTGGTCTGCAATAATACGGATGTGAGAATCTACAGTGGGTCCTCATGGTTTCTAAACCAGTCGCGTGGGTCAGCCACGTGGTCAAGCAAAACTGTACGAACATTCACAATTATAAAACATGGCAAGACTTCACAAACATAATCCAACAATGATATCAATAATCGCGGTGAAACAAAAGATCGATCATTTACTTTTTTGACAATGTCAGGCTATGTCTATACTGCGATGAATGAATTTCACCCATCACCTGCGTAGTCTTCTGAGAGAGCTTTCAGCGTGTGCGTCCTTCTCGGGTGAGGCTTAGACAAAGACTGAGGTACCTTAACGTAGTGGCCAGCTAAAGCCTGTGATATCCCATAATTCTTAACGCCTTCGCGGGGGCTGATGGATATAGGTCAGCTGGATTGATCCATGGCATACCTTAGCGAAAATTATCCCTACACATACTTAGAACAATCCTAACTTCTGTCGTTGGCTATTAATTGAATTTAATTTACAAAGGCCGAAGAAGAATAAACTTCTAGAGGTGTGAAGCCTTACTGCAGGGTCTAAACTAGCCTCTTGTGACAGCATTATTCAACGCCCTTCTCACCCCCCCTTTTTTTTCTCCAAATGAAATGAAACACCAACTGTCACTAGCTGCGTACTAGATCTAATACCTGTTTCTTTCATACCCCTTGGCTTCTTGTTGACGTTGGGGCACCAGCAAAGATGTTGCCATCATTCTCCTCCATCAATCTCTGTCCACAACCGTTCTCTGGGATTCTGCAAAGCTCATCCCTGTCCACTCCTGGATGTTGTCCTCCCATCTCTAAGGCTGTATTCCTCTCTTGCGGCTTCCTGTGACTGTTCCTTGCAAGATAGGTTTCGCTTGTTTAGCGGAAAACGTGACCACATCATGTAATCTTCCTTTTCTTGACGACTGTGAGGACATCGTCATGGGGTCCTCAATCAATTACCATTTCATTTATTGTCTATTCACACATTCAGGTGATATTAGACATTAATTAATAACAACAACAATATCAATCAAATCACAATGAAGAAACCTTATGAGATAGGCAACCTGCTCAGCTAGTTGGGTCCTTGCTGTGTATTTCATTACTAATGTGTTTTAAGACTGTTGCTACTGCACTGTATTATGTAATGGGTTGTTGACTGTCATCTATTTATAAATGGATTTAGAATGTTCTAGTAATGCCTCTACCTTTTAAGCACTGCCATTATAATCATGTATAGGCCGTGATATGTATAGTTTAAGACAACAACTTGTGCTGTCATTAGATTATTTTGTGTGTGTGTGTGTGTGTGTGTGTGTGTGTGTGTGCTTTCTCTGCGTGAATGTAAAATTATTAGTTATTATTGATGTGGGGTTTAGATTGTGAATGTCTGTATTATATTGGAATTTAAGGTTGCTGCTGTGCCATTAGAAATGAATGTGTCTCTGCTGGTTGTGTATATAAAATGGATATATTGCATGCTTCTTGCGTACGACGAGCCAAAGACAAATTTCTGTATGTGATGAACATCAGACAATAAAGTTATATTGTATTGTATTGTATTGTATTGTATTGTACTGTATAGTATAACAAAATGGAATGAATGGGGAAGAGGGATTTAACACCAAACTATAAACGTCTACCAATAGGCGTCATTGCAATAATTTTCACAATTGCTGTTATATGTGAATGATGTAATACATCATCTAAAGAATACCATATTCAGTCAAATGATGTCTTTGGTTTTCATACAGTTCATCATGAGGTCCTACCGCCTGCTGGATTCTCTTGCGGACTTTGTTTGTCAGATGGTCTGTGTTTTGGATGCCTTATGTCGGTTGCAAGGATACTTTGCAGTTCTGCTGTGAGTGACCAAGTTTCACACGCATATACTTGTAGAAATACTGATATTGCAAGAGATCTAATACTTTACCAATGTAAAAATGTAAACCATTGTATCCATTATATCCATTTATTTTATTTATTAAAATAATTACAAGATCTAAGTACTTAACCAGTTTGTAACAGTTAAAACATTTTTACATTTTAATTATATGATTTATTGAACAATATAGTAGGCATTATAAGTCTATATTTGTTACCTTGAAGCATTATAATTTCGTATACCGTTCTTTTCATATAAAGAAACCACACTGATAGGCATATTTGGTCAATATTTAACGTTTAATGTATATACATAGGACACAAGATACAAGATGATTAATTGTGTTCATTTACACAAGAAAATGTGACATAAACAAAAGATTTGTGTATTTGATTTTGTGAAGTTATGAGTGTACTTCAAATTAATCTTTTAATAAAAACGAAGTAACGTCAGCTAGGAAAGGCAAGTTATCGAGAAACTTTCGGCATTCCTTTCAAGTGGATTACATTTAGATGGCCAAGAGAATCAAGGATGTTTTAATATTATATTTGTAACGATGAGTATATAACATGATGCATTGGCATTGTTGTCGCAATAAAAAGATGCTATAGTGGGAAAACCATTTGTTTAAAGGGACCCAGTTTGACCACGCTTCCTCGACAGATTGTTTGACATTCACAGTGAGTGTAGCCCCACTGGAAAAAATAAGTTTACAATAAAAAAATACGCTTTCGAAATTATACTTATTTTTTTAATGAATAAATTCCGTTGTGTTTTTTGTGCCTATAAATAGCAACAGCTAGCCAACATTCTGGAGCTACAAACAGCATCTACCAAAGCCAGTAAAGGACAGGGCCCGTAAAAAAAATTGCTCGTAAAGGTTTTCGTTTTAGGTTGAAAAAACAGACCCTACTCTACCCTGGACACCAAAAACGCACACTTCAAGCCGCGTGGTTCTTTCAGAAATAGGGTCAAAGGTCGCACGGCTGTAGTGTTACCTCAAGGGGCAATAACTCCCTATCCGAACCGAAATAAAACAATTAAAACTTTAGCGGTTGATTTGAGCAAAGAAAGCCCTCTTTATCATTGTTTAATGTGATAACAAAGCCCACTTTGTCATTGTTTAATGTAATAACAAAGCCCACTTTATCATTGTTTAATGTAATAAGAATGCCAATTTTTGGGTAAATCCGTTTTTGGCCAAAAGTTAACAACAACAAAAAAAAAGGTAAAGGTAGTCCCATAGCCTTGTGGCCGTAGGGGAGCGTGATGTTGGAGATCACACTGATCTTGGGCCATCGTAATGAGGGTGATGCCCATCTCTCTCCCTCGCTGCTTTACCTTCTCCACCCTTAAAAGAGTAGGTACTCAGTCACAGTTGAGTCAAGTGGGGGCATTGTTATTTGTCGCTTCACGTTTTGCGGTCACCCATCCAAGTGCTAACCGCACTGGACGGTGCTTAACTTGCGACACAGTAGCGAATGCTCCAACCACTGCGCTATCCGACACCCCAAAAGTTGACAAAACGAAAAGCCTTTTGAAACGACCGATAAGCTTCGAATGTTAGGCGTCTTTTCTTTGTGGTGTGAGTGAACAAAGCAACTATGCCTTACTAACTACACTTTCACAGGGGTACAATTTTTAGACTGTTTTGAAAATTAAAATATGTATACATTATTAATGATCTTCACACATGGACATATTTTCATAATGCAAATATTTCAATTAAGCAGTAAAACGGGTTAACGTAAGAACAGATAAATATGAGAATTTAAAACTTATTAGTGTGTAAACATATAAGCTATTTATACAAAGACAGTAAAAACAATAATTAAACTAACTAACCTGCATGAGAGTTGTAGAGTGTGTTTAGTAAGACCTACCGACTTGTTTGTTATGTGCTTGAATGGCAAGTGGTATGAATGAGTTCCTGTACCTATTTGATGTTCCCGCTGGGGCCCTAAAACGTCCACTCCTGTCTATCCGTCAAGAGTCAAATTCCAAGAAAAGTGGATGGTTGCTGTCAGCCAAAATTGCAGTCAGCTTTTTTGTCACTTGTCTGCTATGTATCGTCGCTATGTCATCCTGTTCCCTCCCTACCACCCCACTAGCCCTTTTTATCTGTTTGTCCAATCTTCGTTTTTCTGTTTGTGATACGTTTCCTCCCCAACATGAGATTCCAAAAGAAATTATGCTTCCTATTACAGCTGTATAAAACATTTGTAAAATTTCCTGTTTTTCATTAAAAGATCTGTTTTCTTAAACAAAACATCCTACTTTGCAGCCGCTTGTAAATGTACTTTGTGTTATCTTTCCAATTGAATCTATCATCGATAACCACACCTAAATAATTATATGCATGCAATCTCTCTACTTCTTCTCCGTTGATAAAGATAGGATTAAAATCAAACTTGTTTCCCTTCCTAAAATCAATTATCATTTCTTTTGTTTTACTTACAATAAGATCTAGAAAATTTGAATCACAACAGTTGACAAAACTATCTATTTCATCTTTGTACATGTTGTCCATGTTGTTGGTAATAAGACCAGAGAGTGCTGTGTCGTCTGCAAATTTTATCAGGGGACAGGATTCGTGCTTTTGTCTATGGTCTGCGGTGTACAAAGAAAACAAAAAAGGTGCTAGAACAGTTCCTTGAGGGGCTCCTGTATTAGTCAATACAATATTAGAATTGTATACAATAGAATTGGATTTGTTTTGAACTCTGACAAACTGAGGTCTATTTGTAAGATAGTCAAAAATCCATAAAATAGTTCTAATATCAACATTCATGCCTGCTAGTTTTTGAACAAGTGAATGGCATTGCATAGTATTAAAAGCACTACTAAAATCAAAGAACATAAGCCTGACACAAGAATTTGCATTTTCTAAATGTGAGTACATTTTGTTGAGGACAAAACGAACAGCGTCTTCAAAATTTCTCTTACTTCTACATGTATAGGCAAACTGCAGTGGGTCAGTAAAATCTGATACTAAAACATATAACTTATTAAGAACAAATTTTTCAAAAACTTTCATCGTGACAGAGGTTAAAGCAACAGGGCGAAGATCATTAAATACTTTGACTGGATTCTTTTTAGGAACAGGTACTATGCATGACATCTTCCAAAGAGTAGGTACAACAGACTGAGAAAAAGACATGTTAAACAGAACAGTAAAAATACCAGCAAGTTGGTTAGCACCTGACTTTAGTAACTTAGGTGTAACATTGTCAAGACCAGCAGCCTTTCGAGTGTTTTAACTTAGTAAATGCTAAGCTTACATCCTCCTCACTAACTAACTCACTAACTAGTAGCTTTCGTTAAAGGTAGTAGGAGGTTGTTTTTTTTTTTTTAAATACACGTCATTGAAACTCATCCCGATTTCCTTGGTAAGACTTGCCTGTAGCTGGTCGTTAATAGTAGAAGTAGTATGAAAAATAAAACATGGTGACGACATTGAACATTTAAAAGGGTCTGAAAGTGGGCGCAGCTTCAGCAGCAGCTTCGCGGTTTTTGCGATCCGCGGATTCTTCCTCCTTCCGTTTCAACTTTCGCGTGTTTTGCGACCACCGCCACCGCCACTACCACTGCCACTATCATAACCTCCGCCCAAAGTTTACCTCTTTTCCCTTTCTGCCAGGCTTTCGTCAATCAACCCTTGGGCAAAGGTCACCGTTTCCATTACAGCTTCGCGTTTTTTGCGACCGTCGCCATTACCATAACCTTCACCTCCGTCCCCTGTTTCTCTCTTTTCCCTTTTTGCCAGATTTTCGTCAATCAACCCTTGAGCAAAGGTAACAGTTTCCATTTCAGCTTCGCGTTTTTTGCGACCTTGACCAACAGAATCTTTATATCCTTCGCCCGTTGTTTCTCTCTTTTCCCTTTTTGCCAGATTTTCGTCAATCAACCCTTGAGCAAAGGTAACAGTTTCCATTTCAGCTTCGCGTTTTTTGCGACCTTGACCAACAGAATCTTTATATCCTTCGCCCGTTGTTTCTCTCTTTTCCCTTTTTGCCAGACTTTCGTCAATCAACCCTTGAGCAAAGGTAAGAGTTTCCATTTCAGCTTCGCGTTTTTTGCTATCGCCGCCACCGCCGTCACCATGACCATAACCTCCGCCTCTGCCTATAGTGTCCCTCTTTTCCCTTTGTGCCACACTTTCTTCTCTCAATCCTACAGGCGCAGCATAAGCCACCAGTGCTTCTCGCTTCTGGCGGTCAAACTCTGTAAAACAAATTGAAAAGGACGTCACATTTCATAGTATAGATAATATATATACCTTAAGTACAATCTCTAATCAACCGTTAGTTAACATTACCAACCAATACTCATCAGCCGGATAAAATCCAAACGTTTGCAGGTGTGTTCAGGTTCGAGAAATATCTCATTAGTTTCGTAATTAGCGCCTCATAGGGTTTTACAATGACTGTTTTTTTAAGATAATGTTCAGATGAAGAAGAGTTTAGCTCGAAAATTCTCCTTGTGTGGTTTTGTCTTGTTGTGGTCCAAATAATCGTTCTTTTGTTTTTCGTACGTATTTGTTTCTCAATGAAGTTCCGATATACAATTTTGAAAAATTTTGTTGTTGTTGTTTTTGTTGTTGTATTTTAAGTTGGTTTTAAGTTGAATGTTTTCAATTAGTTTGTATACTTCATATTTTTGTGAATATACTTTCAATTAAATCCTTGAATTGAACACATAGTATTTTCCAGTCACTTGACCTATAAACTCACTAAAGTTTGTTGTCACCACTGCGGCATGTTTAGCAACAAGTCAGTTTATTTTAAAAACAATTCTGAAGAAAAGGAGAAGCGAAAAAGGTTGTAAGAGCAAATGTTGTTCATCAGATTAATTTAAAGGTGTACATAGAAAAAGAAGAAGAAGAAGAAGGAGAAGGAGAAGAAGAAGAAGAGGAAGAAGAAGAAGAAGAAGAAGAAGAAGATGAAGAAGTTGTTGTTGTTATTTCAATTTTTATTCATCAGATTAACATAAGTTATACTGATACTGAAGAAGAAGAAGAAGAAGAAGAAGAAGAAGAGGAAGAAGAAGAAGAAGAAGAAGAAGAAGAAGAAGAAGAAGAAGAAGAAGAAGAAGAAGAAGAAGAAAAGTTAGTAGTAGCAGTAGTATACAAACGCAATATAAAAGTATAACCGAGGTATCGTTTAGGAACAACAGTAAAACGGTGAACTCGAGTACAAAGTAGGTGTAAGTTTACACATGTGATTACATACATAAAATAGCGCTCTATGCAAACTTAAAGTGACAACAATCATGGGCATTGTATTGTCACATTTATTAAATAAATAAATACGTACATAAATAAATATGTGTCGGATAGCGCAGTGGTTGGAGCTCTCGGTACTGTGTCGCAAGTTAAGCACCGGCCAGTGTGGTTAGCACTTGGATGGGTGACCGCAAACCGTGAAGCGACAAATAACAACGCCCCCAGTTGACTCAACTGTGACTGAGTACCTACTCTCTTAAGGGTGGGGAAGGTAAAGCAGCGAGGGAGAGAGATGGGCATCACCCTCATTACGCTGGCCCAAGATAAGTGTGATCTCCAACATCACGCTCCCCTACGGCCACAAGGCTATGGGACCACCTTTTACATCCTATCCTATCCTATCCTGTCCCGTAACCCGAAGGTCGAAGGGGCACCACAGATGATCGTTTAACCAGCATACTTAATCTTTCTCTGTCCTCAGCAGCCCTGATGGCTTCGCTCAGTGTCAAACCAGTCCATTCTGGAATGTTGTCCTCCCACCTCTTTTTCGGTCTCCCTCTTCTTCTACCTCCTTGCACTGTGCCTTGCAGAATAGTCTTTGCAAGACCTGATGATCTGGTGACGTGGCCATACCATCGGAGTTTCCGTTTCTTCACCACTGTTAGCAGGTCATCGTGTTGTCCAATGGCTTGTGTGATGGTCTGTCGGACTTCGTCGTTGGTGATGTGTTGGGTATAGGAAATGCCCAGAAGTCTTCTGTAGCACCTCATCTCCATGCTTTGTATTCTTCGTTGGAGATCTGCTGTGAGGGTCCATGCTTCGCAAGCATATAGGAAGATGGAGATGACAAGGGAGCGCAGCAGTCTTACTTTGGAATGTAGACTGATGGTCCAAATGGGCTTCAACCTTGTCAGGGCAGCAGTTGTTTGTGCGATCCTGGAGAGGACTTCCTGTCGGGACCCATTGTCTGATACAATGGCTCCAAAATATTTGAAGCTATGCACTGTGTTGAGGGATTGGCCTTGGACTTTGATGTCCGTGTTGATGCCATTGGTGTTGTTTGTCATCATTTTGGTCTTCTCTGCACTTATTTCCATTCCATAAGCTCTGGAGGTGGTGTCAAGCCTCTGTACCAGCTGTTTAAATTCCTGTTCCTCTCCAGTTAATCCATTTATGTCATCCGCAATACGAAGATTGGAGATTTCCCTACCCCCTATGCTGACTGTGCCTTCATGATCTACAAGAGCATCTGACATGATGCGCTCTAAGAAGATGTTGAAGAGTGTTGGAGAGAGTAGGCATCCTTGACGCACACCGATTGTTGTTTTGAACCAGTTTCCGATGGCGCTGTTGTGGAGGACTGCACTGGTAGCCTTGTCATACAGGCTTTTGATGAGTTCAATAATTTTAGGGCTGATGTTGTACACTTTCATTGTTGCCCATAGAGCTGCATGCCAGACTCGGTCAAACGCCTTCTTGAAGTCTATGAACACATGATATAGATGTTGTTGGTGCTGTAGGTATTTCTCACAGATTATTCTGAGGTTGAAAATCTGTTCAGTGGTACTTCGCCCTGCCCTGAATCCTGCTTGTTCTTCAGCTATGATTTGTTCAGCTAGGGGTTTCAACCTGTTGAGTATTATTTTCAGGAGGACCTTGCTTGGATGGCTGATGAGGCTGATGGTGCGGTAATTTTCACACTCCTGAAGGTTACCTTTTTTTGGAAGAGTGATGACTAGCGACTGGGTCCATGGTATAGGCCACTCCCCACTCTGCCGGATCTTGTTACAGATAATGGTGAGGGCATCAATCATCGCTTCTCCTCCTGCTTGTAGCAGTTCCGCGGATATGTTGTCCATTCCCGCTGACTTCCCTTTCTTTAGCGATTGCACTGCTGCCTCAACTTCTTCCCGGAGAATTGGGCGGATTTCTTCTTCTTCTCTGTTCTCGGGACATGCTAGAACTGATGGGTCTCCATTTGGTGTATGGTTGTAAAGGTCAGAGCAGTACTCTGTCCATCTGTCCAAGACTTCTTGTTCTTCTGTAAGGCATATGCCAGACTTGCTTTGGATCGTGGAGACTTTGGGCTGTTTGACACTTGTCAGCCGCTTTACAGTCTGGTAGGCCTTCTTGCTGTTGTTCTTGTTCAGACTGTTCTCTATTTCCTGGCATCGATCTTCTATCCAGTTCTCCTTTGCTGTGCGCATGCCTTTTCGGATGTCATTGTTGATTTTTCGGTAGACATCGGTAGAATTTTTTTTCAATTATGCAATAAATAAATGAACACGTAAATAAATAAATAGATTAATAAGTAAATGAATTCATATTTTAAAAATCATTCATTTACCTGCACCGTTGGGCTTCAATCTCATTCCCATACAGATGTTAGGGATACAGAAAGTAAGGCCTAAAATGGCCAGGATGAACGGTCCTTGCATCTTCTTTGTCTTCAGTGCACAGAGCTACAGAACTCTTGGACAGAGAGAAGAAACAGCTTTGTTTATATTAATTTACTTTTGTGATACACATTTTAAGTTTATTTGGATTTGTGGAGTTTGTTTTCAATTTAATTGAATGCAGTTTTGTTTAATTTAAATTGATTTCGGTTTAATTTAATTTAGTTTGATGCAAGTTGTTAACTTATGTTCATTTTGTTTAGTGTATACAATATTCTTAATGAAAACAAAACAAAATTATGTTTTAATTAAATTAAATTTAACATTAATAAAAAAAAATCCCAGCTGCCTGATTCTTAACGTTTTGAATCAGTAGCGCGATCTCGTATGAATACTCTACACATTAATTGAATTAAAAGTATTAACTTAAAATGTTGTTCTGTGCAGAACGGACTTCTTATTATGATCATAATCATGATCATCATCATCCTTATAATCATCCTTCTAATCCTCATCATCATCATCATCATCATCATCATCATCATCATCATCATCATCATCATCATCATCATTATCAAGTTTCTGATTGGGTTCCTTGTAGTCCGCTGGACCCTTCAAACAATAACTAACTGTCATCGTCTTCGTTATCGACCTTATCATTATAAGTACTTACGCTTTGTGTTCTGTTCGTATATTTGATGCGGCGCATCCAAAATGTATAACGAATATGACCCGGAGATAGGGGGCACATTGGGCTTTATAGAAAGTCTGTCTGCTATTAAGTAGTTCAAAGCCAACAAACCCCGAAGGCGAAGAAGACCGTTCACGGAGAACCTAGAACGGAACAAGCGAATAAACATGTGCGTGCAATATCATTAACCCTTTCATAACCCTTTCATAACCCTTTCATAACTCTTTCATTAACTCTTTCATAACCCTTTCATAACCCTTTCATAACCTCTTTCATAACTCTTTCATACCCGTAGTCTACTCCTCCCAGTTCAGAGAACGTCTCACATGAACACATTGACAAATAACCTCTTGAACTGGACAGTTTAAATAATATAGCCAGTTTTGACCTATACCCCTTGGATCGTAGATCAAGGGAACTTCTCATTTTAATGATCGCATTAAAAGACAAACGATGCTTCGAACCAAGACGATGTTCTTTTGTTTGGCATTGTCTTTGATTTAATCACGCTGTACAAAGAGCCAATTTATTATTATTATTATTATTATTATTATTATTATTATTATTATTATTATTATTATTATTATTATTATTATTAATATTAATATTATTATTATTATTATTATTATTATTATTATTATTATTATTATTATCTACAATAAAATGTGAAACAATAATTTTACAGCTTGCATAACTCTAATGTAGCCGGGAGGAGTACTGGACTCCCAACCACTTCCAAGAGAACACAGCCCTACCCCAGCTTTTATTTGGAACTATCGGAGTATAATTTGAGGGACATTTAAAACAAATTGCCTTACTAGGGGGGGCGTGTTGCAAAAGCACACAGGGCTGCCAACTACTCGTGCTACGATACTCTGTTGCAGGTCTCTGCCACAAACCTACACAGAATGGCCGCCAACAATTTAGCCCTGTGCACCCCCCAAAAGCTATGAGGCGAAAGGGTCAGTCAGGGAGAAAATAATTATTTTGTGTCGCCTTGTCCTGCATACTCCAAGGGCTGAAGACTCGTCCAAGGATTCTGCACAGCAGGAACCACCCAAAGCCAGACTGACAAAACGGAAACAAACTTTCTTTGGCCGCCTTAAAAAGGGAACAATCTCTTCCAAGCGGGACTAGTCGCCTCCCACTGCTCACACGAACGTCACAAGAACACGTATAAAAATTGCGATTTTGTTGCTCAAAGAGCTGCTCAAAGTTTTGGCTACAATTAATGATCTCAGGATCAAAGTTCAAGCAGCTCAAGACGCCATCTTGCTGTGTAACTCACACTGTCAAACGGCCAGGACCACTGACACACACAGAGAGAGAGAGAGAGAGAGAGAGAGAGAGAGAGAGAGAGAGAGAGAGAGACACAGACAGAGACAGAGAGACAGACAGATACAGAGAAAGGCCGAGAAGTAGGGAGGGAGACAGGTATGGAGGAGTAGGAAGGTGAAGAGAGAAGAAGAAGAAGAGAGACAGATAAAAATAGAGATGGAGAGACAAGAAGAGAGAGGGGCCGGGTAGCTCAGTTGGTAAGAGCGTCTTGCTAGTAACCGAAAGGTCGCTGGTTCGAATCCCGGATTGGTCAACGTGTGATCATATTATTTTCCCCTTTACCAACAACTGGCCCGCTGGTGTCAGTATAAATCGGTCCAGTAGTCACCTATATGCAAAAGTGTCGTGTGACTATAATCTACAAACAACACAAGAAGAGAGAGAGAGTGAGAGAGTGAGTGAGGGAGTGAGTGAGAGAGAGAGAGATAGAGAGAGACAAAGACAGCGACAGAAAAACTTCTGCTATAAGTTTATAATCAAGTGTTCTAGAAGGAACTAGAGCGTAACATGAATCTGCAAGAACAAGACTAAAGTTAATTTCGGTAAAAGGAAATGTGTTCCCGTAACCTTTCAGTCGTTTGAAAAGAGAGGCAATTGAAACCTCCCATTTTCTCTGTGCTAATCTTTTTCTTGCGTCTGCTTCTTTCTTTCTTTCTTTCTTTCTTTCTCCAACTCTTTCCTCTCCTTTTACTTGTCCTCCTTCTCTTCCTGCTTCTTCTTCTTCTTTTTCCTCTTCTTCTTCCCTTGGAGATCCATAGGCTTCAACTCGCCATGAACTATTTTCTTAAACTTAAAGATAACCCTGAAAATCCAGCTTGCGATTGTGTCCTAAACCCATTATTTACTCCTATCTACTCCAACAAACCGATAGATCTCCTTTTGCTATCAGAATACGTCATCACGTTGATACTGCAGGCATAGATATTAACTCTGTTAATGATGACCGATTGCTAACTGTGCTCCCACCTTGGAAACTAAACAACCCCATAATCAACTTCAATCTCACATCCTTTAAAAAGAACGAAACTTCCGAAGCTGTTTATAAGCAACTTTACCTAGAACAATGTTCGTTGTATAAAGGATACGAAAAACTTTGTACGGACGGGTCGAAGAAAGGAGACGCAGTTGCTGCTCCGTCGGTTTCTAGGAGACACCTCGTCCAGCCTTTGCAACAGCGTATACTTGATTTTTGTTTTGTTGATACAGCTGAGCTCAATGCAGTTTATTTGGCTCTGAAACAGGTTTATCAGTCCAAGAGATTCTCATTTTTAATCATGTCCGATTCACTGTCAGCACTTCAGTCTCTTTCCGCGAGAAAGATATCGCACCCTTTCCTGGCAAAGATCTCCACACACAACTTGTTTCTAAGGGTAAACAGATAGCTTTTATGTGGGTACCTAGTCACATGGGCATCCACGGCAACATTGCCGTGGACAAAGCGGCTATAGACGTTCATCATCTTGATTTTCCTTCAGAGGTTTTCCAGTTTGTTCCATATTCTGACCTGCGTTGTATGACTGGCTCTTATTATAAACGGCTCTGGCACACCGAATGGTCTACTCAAATCAATAACATATTATTTCAAATTCTACTGGAGTTGTCTGCTTCTTTACCTAACTGTGCGTCCACTCACAAAGAAGACACTGTTTTGGCTCGCCTTCATATTGAGCATACTTATGTCACCCATAGTTTCCTTTAAAAGGAGAAGAGCCACTTTTGTGCTTTGCATGTAACAATTCCTTTTCCGTCCGCCATTTTATGTCTGATTGTGCTGATTTGGTTGATGACAGAGAAAAATATTTTGGCTCGATACCTTTTAATGAGATTTTAAAAATTTGCAATGGTCAAAACCTGTTTACATTTTTACGTGATGTTGGTTTATTTTTTCGCATATAGGTAATATCATCTTGTTTGTGTTACATTTTATCAGTAATGCTAGTTTTATGTCCATCTTTTATCATTTTTTTATGTTAGCATACTAGTCTGATTTTGAATAGTTTTTTGTGGTCCTGATTCGGCTCTTAGCAGTCCGCTGGATCCTATAATCATTGAATATCTAATCTAATCTTCTTCTTTTGTAGTAGTAGTAGTAGTAGTAGTAGTAGTAGTAGTAGTAGTAGTAGTAGTAGTAGTATTTGTTTGTTTGTTTGTTTGTTTTTACGTCTTTTCACTTAAAAGTGATTTTAGACAACATTAACAACAGTAAATTAAAATACAACTAAAACATAAATAAAGGAGATAGGCAACAATCACTTATACTATTAATAATATTCAAAGCTTAGAGACTACATACAAAAAAGGCAAAAAAGGCGAGATAAAACAATCCTCCGTGAAGAAGTATAGTTAGATTTCTCTCCATTCTCCCACGGATAACTGCCTCTCCCACCCCTCCTACCGTCCTGAATGCAGTCCCTATTTACATATTATACAATATTTCTTATTCTATTCATCATATATAAGGAAAAGTATAGCACATTCCCGAATCATAAATACCAACAAATAATATCAAATATTACAAAAACCCCCCTATAGGGCTAAAAATCAAGGCCTCTGCAATCTGCAGCCAACAATCACATGTTATAATTTGAGCATTGCAAATATTTGCAGGTAAGAGTTGTTGTATTGCACTACAATCATGTAATATGTGATCTATTGTTATTTTTGCTTGACATTGGCATACTACCTCTTTGCAGTATTTTGTTTTCCAAGAATTAAGAATTAGTCTATTGGCCAAAGTAACAATAGGACGAGAATAATGGATTGCTTGATTTGTTATAATGTTCAAGTTTGATTCTGATTTAAATTGTTGATTGATAATTGTATACATTTCTTTTTGTGATAATGGTATTTGTATGGAAAAAACATGTTCATTTTTTGCTCCTTGTTTGGCTTGTCGATCTGCCCAATCATTATACAATAAACCGCTATGTGAAGGAACCCAACAAAATGTGACACCAGTTCCTGACCTTATTAATATGTTAACAAGGTGTTGTATTTCATATATTATTGAATTAGCATCATTATTGTCAGATTGCAATGCATACAAAACGGGCTTAGAGTCTACACATATAAAAAAATCAATGAATGCTCTTTGTAAACTTATTATTTTATGTAATGACATTAAAATCGCGATAAGTTCAGCTGAAAATATTGAATGTTTTTTCCCTAAGCTATAACCTTCAATTACTTTGAGTGATGGTATAACATATCCTGAGCCAGATTCCCCTGAATCTAAAACGGAACCATCCGTATATATTTCTAAATAATTATGATAATTTTCTTCTATGTGTATACGAGCAGCTGATGCAATTAAGTTAATATTATCATCTTTTTTCAGTGTAGTGTATTCAGTATCAAATTTAGCTTTACAGAATTCCCATGGAGGCAACGGTGGGCTTGCTAATTTTTTGAAAACATTTTGTGGAGATATATCTGCTGTCTCAAAAATATCAGAAGTGTAAGTAGCAATAGTTTGTAAGTATTTGACATTTCGAGATCGTTGAGAAAAATCTCTGTGCGATTGAATGTTTAATTCAATTGTTGTAAAATTTTGTACACTAGAAGCTCTGACGATGTATTTTGCACATGACATTTTACGCCAATCATCTAAGGACATTAATCCTACAGCCTTGTATGTAGCTATTGTTTTCGTATGAATAGGTACTCCAAGTGCAGTTTTAATAGCCTTGCTATCAATGCTTTGTAACTGTTTTAGTAGCGTTTTTGATGCCGAAAAATATACCTCCTGGCCATAAGTAAGTTTAGATCTTACAAGTGCAATAGCAATAGACAATAACGTTTTAATATCTTGACCCCATTTTTGTGTTGATATTATTTTAAGAAGGGTCAAACTTTTGGATGCCTTTTGTATTAAATACTGTATGTGTTTATTCCAGTTCAGTTTGACATTTAAAAACACACCTAAAAATTTCACATCTGTCACATACTGCAATTGTTTTTTACCAATAAAAAAGTTTGGTAATTGTCTTGGTCCCTTCCCACTGTTGAATAAGATCATATTCGTTTTTTCTTCACTTAATTCTAGACCATTTATCTGCATATATAAGATAATTTTATCCAATTCTGCTTGATAAATTTTTTGAATATGCTTTATTTCAAACATTGACGTCATTTTCTTTAAGGTTACATTAACCCACATAGCAATGTCGTCTGCATATTGTACTAAACTTGTATTTTTTCCAACTTGTTTTGGTAAATCGTAAAGCAAAATGTTAAAGAGTAGGGGCTATATAATTGACCCTTGTGGAATACCCATATTAGTGGTATATTTTGATGAATATGAATTGCCAATTCTAGTGATGAGTTTTCTTCCATTTAAAAATTGTTTAATGTATAAATACATATTACCAGACAATCCAATTGTTTTCAATTTATAAAGCAGTCGACAGTGCCAAACGCGGTCATAGGCTTTGCTAACATCAAAAAACGTAGCAAGAACGTTTTTTCTTTTAGAAAACTGTAGTTTAATTTGTGTTGTCAATTTTACTAAATGATCAATCGTAGATCTACCTTTTTTAAATCCAGCTTGATTGCTTGGTATTATATTGTTTTTGTTGCAATAATGTGAAAGCCTATTTAATATAACCTTTTCCAAAATTTTACCAGCATGTGATGTGAGTGCAATCGGACGATAGCTATTTGGATCTTGCCTGTTTTTACCTGCCTTTAATAGTGGAATGATGATAGAAGTTTTCCATTGTTCAGGTAAGGTATTTTCTTGCCAACATTTGTTAATTAATTTATGAAAAAATTCAATCCATTTTGTAGGAAGATGTTTTAATAACGTATAAGATAGTCCATCTGAACCAACTGCTGATTTTTTATTCCCCAACTGATTTAACGCTGACAAGATTTCATTTAATGTTACTGGAGAATTGATGAAATTTGAATTATCTATAATTGGATCATTATATTCTTCAGATATTTCATCTTCAAGTCTTCTACTGCGTTCTTGATCAGTCAAGCTTGCTATATTGCTTGCAGTGGAGAATTGTTTGCCGAAGACTTCAGCCTTTTCTTGAGGTAATGGAAAAGATTTGTCTACAATTTTAATCGGACACTGTGGACGTTGAATACCATTTTTCATTTCTTTAACCTTTTTCCAAATACATTTAGTATCTTGTGAATTATAAATTTTATTTGTACAAAAATCTTCCCAATATTTCTTTTTTGCAAGAGCTATTATTTTATTACAACTAAGTTTTGTTGTTTTCATCTTGTCATAGGCATCTACTGTTCTTGTTCGTATCCATTCTTTATAAGACTCCTTTTTATGCCTTACAGCCACCTCACACTCAGGGGTCCACCATATGTTACCCTGGTGCTTTTTGTTTTTTCCATCTATTTTGCGAGGTATGGATTTGCTAGCAGCACTGTGTATGTGTTTTGAAAATGTATTGTATATTTCATCAAGATTTTCATCATCCTCAAAATTTAAATTAATGTCCAAAAGAATAGATTGATATGTAGTCCAATCTGCAAATTCATATTTATATTTTGGAATGTTATCTTTTGTCTGATCTCTTTCTATATGTTCTCCTAGTATTGTTATAACAGGTAAATGATCACTATTTAAACTGTCGTCCTCCACATCCCACAAGGTGTTAGTGGCTAAAGATGTAGATATAAGTGATAAAACTATAGCTGATGGACGCTGTGTGCTGACGTCTGGTACTCGAGTTATCCTACCATCATTAAGTAAAATCAAATCTGAAGAATGTATATTATCAATAAGTCTATTACAAACATTTGCATTGTGGATGCAACCTTTGTCCCAAATTGAAGAGTGTGCGTTAAAGTCTCCAACTATTATCCATTTAGTAGATTTATCTAGATTTTGAATCCAATCAGTATTGTCATTTGTTATACCAGTAGGAAAATAAACTGACATGATATTGACCTCAGTTCTATCATTTATCTTCACTTTTGCTGATACAGAATGAACACCCTCTATTGTCTTGGGCACAGGGGACCCACATGGCAAATAACTTACGTCTTTCCTAATGTATAAGGCTACTTTAATTTTTTTCATTTTTATGTACAAATTGTACCAAAGGAGGAAAGAAATATCCGTCTAATTTAGGCAATTTATATTTGTTAACATTTAATGATTGTAGTGCAATAATGTGATGTTGATGTTGATTTAAATATTGCTGTAAGTATTGTGCGTTTGTAGATAAAGATCTACAATTCCATTGAAATATATTAAACTGTTCATCAGTCATTATGTAATAGATTAATTACTTCATTTGATCAAAATAGAATTGATAGTATTTGCCAGAAGGATTGATCCCTTTTTGTTGGGGTGAAAGCGATCGCTGTACAATGATACTTTAGCTGCACCAGATTTGGTAAGAAACAAAGGATCGTTGTCAACATATTGTACAGTATTGTAGTAGTAGTAGTAGTAGTAGTAGTAGTAGTAGTAGTAGTAGTAGTAGTAGTTGTTGTTGTTGTTGTTGTTGTTGTTGTTGTTGTTCTTCTTCTTCTTCTTCTTCTTCTTCTTCTTCTTCTTCTTCTTCTTCTTCTTCTTCTTCTTCTTCTTCTTCTTCTTCTTTTTCTTCTTCTTTTTCTTCTTCTTTCTTCTTCTTCTTCTTCTTCTTCTTCTTCTTCTTCTTCTTCTTCTTCTTCTTCTTCTTCTTCTTCTTCTTCTTACTGGTCCTGATTTGGCTCGGAAGAGTCCGCTGGACCTAAAGCAATAGCCATGTAATGTAATGTCTTCTTGTTCTTCTTCGCAGGACATTTTTGCGTTTCACAGTTTTGTGGCCTTTCAGGGAGACAAAGGGTTAATAAAGTACTGTATGTTCTTTATATTCTACACCAGTGATCTATAAAATAATGTGTATTTCAGTTTCTGATTGACCCACTTTTTTATACATTCATGGTGGTACGAAAATTGTCTCGAGTTAAATAAATTCGCAGCGAAATATTTGAGAGAAAAACAATTCACGCGAAAATGGATCAGTGTTGGTGAAAACATTTCACGACATATTTTTTTTAAAATAATAAAATCAATCATGCATGGCTAAACGATTTCAAATAAACTATAATACGAAACAAATAATTACATCAACTAAAAGAATGCTACGAAAACAAAACAAAACATATTGGCCGATTTCAAATAAAGTCTAAAGGTACTTTCATGAATGTACCTACTCTTTGTCCGGTCAGTTATCAAAGTTTAAATGTAGGGGAGGAGGAGGAATAGAGGGGGTAAGGGGTGGGGGGGGGGGGGGTGGTGGTTGGGAGAGGCGAGAAACATAGCGAAAGTTTTAAACCGTGGGTTTCTGCAACAATTATTCATTATGAATTGTTTACGTAAATAATATATTAGTTATCAAATTCGGCTAAATAATGCATTTTATAGGTAAACAAATCATTATAAATAATCATATTTAGGAAACGTTTCTAAATAATTCATTAAAAAATTCGATTTACTTTCTGTCTTCCAGTAGCGATCTCCCTGCCTTTACATCACCTGTTCGAGTGACGGATCTGTATTTGTTGTGTGTGTGTGTGGATGAGACAGGTGAGCGTGTATGTTGGTACAGATTGCCCTGCTTTGAGCCTGATTGATTTGGGGAAAGGCGCGTATATAGCATCCAGTATTATTATTATTATTATTATTATTATTATTATTATTATTATTATTATTATTATTATTATTATTATTATTATTATTATTTAACACAATCTGCTAAATATTTCATTATATAGGTAAATAATTCCTTATTTTGCAACAATTGCATATAATTATCATGATGTATTTACTTAAGCAATGTTTTGTTTAGAAAAATAAAAGGCTATTTACTGAGAAAATATATTATTTACCGAAATCATACATTGTTTGTAAACAAATGATTATTTAGAAAATATGCTTCTGTATAAAGACTATTTAGCTTAAAGTATTAAAAAAAGCTCCAAAACAATCGCAAATAAATATTTTACAAAGTGAATTCTGCAAGTTGTCATAAAAAGTTGATCACTATATTACGAATAATGCGTTATTAAAAAGAAAACACTCTAATAATAATAATAATAATAATAATAATAATAATAATAATAATAATAATAATAATAATAATAATAATAATAATAATACAGGATGCTGTACGCGCCTTTCCCCAAATCATTCAGGCTCAAAGCGCGCGATCTATACCAACATACACGCTCACCTGTCTCATCCACCCTCATACACACCAAACACACATCCATCACTCACTCAAACAGGTGGTGTAAAGACAGGGAGATCGCTATTAGAAGACGGAAAGAAAATCGAATTTTTATATTTTTTGAAATTAAATTTTTATATTGACTGCGTCCTGTACCATTATTGAAGGGAGGGAGGGAGGAAACCGGAGTGCCCGGAGAAAACCCTCGGTGACCTCAATAGTCTCGTACCTAAATCACATACGTTCGCCCCTTGCGGGAATCGAACCCGCGACCTTCGGCATAGGAAACCGGCGACTTATCCACTGCGCCACGAGGCCACCCCGTGTAACATCAACGTGTTTATGTACTTTGCTTGTCTCAGCCTTGACCTGAACCCAGTTAATTGAAGCAGAACGATGGCTATAGCCTAGAGGGTTACACATTGTAAGAGGCCCCAATTTGAAGGCTTTGTTTACTTTTAACCCAAAGGGGTTTACCGTAAACTTCGCATTGTTATACATTAAACAACAGCCCTGAAAATGAAAAAAAGCCTTTGGCTAGTAACTTAAAAAGTTTACTAGCCAAACAAAAAAATTTTCTAGCCAAACTAAAAAAAAGTTCATTGTAGCGCACTCGCATTTGGCGACTAAAGGTTGTTTTTTTTAGTCGCCAATGTTGTTTTTCACTAGCCATGGCGACTAAATTAGTCGCCATTTTCAGGCTTGAACAACGATAAAGTGGGCTTTTGTTGCTCAAACCCAACCGCTTAAGTTTGAATTTTCCATTTCGGTTATCACAGGGACATTTTTCCCCCTGTTTTAACGGTACATCAATAACATAGCCGTGTGACTTTTGATCCTATTTCTAAGGGAACTACGCGACTTCCATAGTTCGTCTTTGGTGTCTGGGGTAGGGTTCGGTAGAGTCTATTTGATCAACTTCAAACGAAACACCCTACCGAGCAAATTTTTTTAACGGGTTCTGCCTGTTACCGGTTTTAAGCTCCAGAATGAGTTGGCTAGCCCTTTTGTATTTGTAGGCACAATTTATTCTTAAAAAAAAAAAAAAAAAAAAAAAAAAAGACAACAACAACAACAACAAAAACCACCAACCTATACTTTGGAAAGAGTTATTTTGTGTGGTAAGTTTATCTTTTTAATGGGGCAACAGAATGTTAAACGGATCTTCGAAAAGGGCGTGGTCAACATGGGTCCCTTTAAACTGCGAGAGTTAGTTCAACAAGGAGAGAGAATACGGACGTTAAAGAAATTCTCGCCTTAGGATATAGGTCGTATGAAGAGCATCTTCCATAGTTTAAAGTGGAAAAAAAGGCACGGT
The DNA here is from genome assembly GCA_036898135.1 of Oncomelania hupensis. Lineage (NCBI taxonomy): Eukaryota > Metazoa > Mollusca > Gastropoda > Littorinimorpha > Pomatiopsidae > Oncomelania > Oncomelania hupensis. Next base: position 71,306,897 of record CM072515.1, read on the forward strand.
GGTCTAATGGTAGTGCTTTGGCTTGCGGATCTGAAGGTCCCGGGTTCGAGCCCTATCCGGGCCGTTGTGTTGTGTCCCTGGGAAAGACACTTTACTCCCGTTTCCTACTCCTTCGGATGAGAGTATAAACTGGGGTCTAGTCTGTGTGTCGCTTACATTCCATCATAACGGACTTTAAAGATCCTGACGCTCATGTCCTAGACGGGTGAGTGCCGGTAACAAGAACACACCCAGCATGCACTTGGTCCTTCTCCCCCATCCCTGGCTGGCCAGGATGCAAACTTGTTTTTTCCAACCTAGTTCCAGTCATTCGCCGAAAAAGGCAATTACCGAAGTCGAACGAAGCTCTCCGAGTCGAGCGAAGCTATCCGATGTTTTACGAACGAATGCTGGAAGGACTACGTGAAACCACAGGCTGGGAAGTCTCGTCTTTCGTAGGCCTCAATTACATACTATACTACGTAATGTAGGAGGCCCACGAGTTTACAAAGACGAAAGAAAAGACTTCAGAGCCTGTACAATCCTCTTACTACCAAAGAAGAGGCAATCTGGATCAGCCCAGTAACTGGCGCCTTATCTCTCTGCTAACATCATTTTACAAAATCTATATGAAATTGTTGCAGGGCAGAATACTTCCATGAACAGTAGCTACCGACAGGTTTTGTGCTGAGAACTAACAAAATGCAAATCAAGGAACGCAAGTATTAAATATGGTCGATAATAACAAAGTATACCGTTGCGAAATGCTAATCTGTGTAAATCGAACAGAATTAGAAGCAACAGCGATCATTTTTAATGTCAACTAGTCGTAGTCATGCAAGCATCATTTCGTAACACATCGGAGAGTTTCGTTCGACTTCGGTGATTGCATTTTAGGGCGAATGACTGGAACTAGGTTGGAAAAAACAAGTTCGCGGCCAGGATAGTGCTCAGTTGTCCGGGCGTCAGACCATGCGCCCAAAAGGCAGCGGGTGGGCGTCTCGGGCGGCTTGAGTTAGATCCTGTATCGGCCAGCGCCTAGAGTCTGGTCAAGTACGGTGAGATAAATGCGCTATAAAAATCCTCAATAACAATTTTAAAAAAAAAAAAATAATAAATAGTATCCCCACTTTGTGGCAATTTAGTGCTTTAAATTCCCACTGTTTCTGTCATTCTCATTTGGTGGTTCTCGTTCCTAATCTATTATTTATCAGTCTACTATCTTCTTCGAAGTTTTCTTGAAAACTCTACCAAAATTCCTCATTTGTGTATGGGTTCTATTGGATCGGCTTGGGAATATTGGACGCTTTCTGCCAAATGGTCTTTCTATTTTATTAGTATTTAGCAATGTAGGCATTTTATATGTACGTGTTTTATTAATATTTTTTAGTGATGTTTATATTCTATTTTGTTTTTGTAAACGGGGGTTCGATAAAGTAGAGTACAGCCTCAGCATCCCCTGCGTATGATGACTTTGTGGTAAAGTGACCGGCTAGTGGAGTGTTACCATTAGGGTTGTTTCAGCTGATCTTTTATACGGATCAGAGGTGAGTCTTCTTTCAACCAAGTTGTGGTCCTGATTCGGCTCTTTGCAGTCCGCTATACCCTATAAACAATGATTAACTAACAACCTTTAAAAAAAACATTTCATACTTAATATTAGATTGCAAACCAGCCTCCCGACCGCTGAAGAGTGAAAGAAACGATAATGTTGATTTAGACGATTTTGCTAAATTCATTATGACGGTCAAATCTAGCCTATATAGAAAAACTTCTTTTAGGACGTCAAATTTTCAACACCGGTCCAAAAAGGTATTGTGTTTATATAAGCGCACTTACAAGCTCAGAGAGCTTCTCAAGGCACTGACCACTAATACCCAGCCTGCACACAATAGTTTGCTAAAGCCAGGATTCGAAACCACGTACCCCAAAGACGCACGTACACAAGGTTTGCGCCCTGAACCATGAAGCTATCCTGACGCCATTGGCCAGTCCTCTGTTTATTTATTGTTGTTGTTGCTGTTGTTGTTGGTGGTTTGTTGTTGTTTTAACACATATAGTTGTGTGCGTGTTGCCTTTCAATGAATTAATTGGAGTTTGGAGCTCTTAAAGTTATTTTTAAATTTGTATATAATTTAATATGTTGTCCTTTTCTTTTTCCTTCTATTCCGATGAGAGTGTAAACCGAGATCTAGTCTGTGCACGCACCCATTCCATCGCATGGTCTTAAAAAAAGATCCAGGGTGTGTGCCACGCAAATACACTCAGCAAACACTAGGTTACTTCTCCCCATTCTCCCTGGTGGCCCACGATTGTGCTCAGTCGTCTTGCTGTCGGACTGTGCGCCCAGAGGGGCTGCAAATGGATGCCTCGGACGACGTGAGTTAGATCCTGTATCGGCCAGCGCCTTGAGCAGCTCTTGAGGTAGAAAAAGCGTCACGGAAGAACGATTCAAACAAATATTACAAAGGGTGAATCGACGTTAAAATTAATTAAATAAATAATTTCAAAGTGCGTACACTTGCGTCCCTAATCGACCTCGTTAACGTGAAAGATCGTGAAAAATGTGGATAACATTTTGTTTTCAAAAACAAAAACCAAAAAAGAACAAAAAGCAAATACTAACTGGTTCCATGGTCTAGGATACCGAGAGATTAATGGCTTCCAGGCACACTATGCCAGTATTAAGGTGATTTAGGTGATAGAACGAGAATTCCGTGATAAGTAACGCGTCATTTTGTGTACATCTTCTCTGTATGAATTAGTGTGTGATATGTTGTTCAAGTTCAAGTTCAAGAATACTTTATTATCTCAACAGAGAAATTATGACATACAATTGCTGATCGGTATGAAACATTAAAACAATACATACATAGATAAAACAAGTACACAGTAGACTACTGTTGTTATCAACAAATCAAAAGTTGAGCAAATTATTGTGATGTTTTGGGAAGGGCTGAGGTTTGAGGAATTTATTACACATTTTTACTGTTAAATTCTATTTCATAAACGATAACATTGAATGGAATTGTGTGTGTATATCTGACAAAGAGAATGGTCTAATTTTGATGAAGGGAAAAAAAACTTCGTATACAGACAGGTACTTCAAATCTTGGCCAGTCCTTCAGTATGGGCTTGTTGGTCGGTCAAGATCTGCTTTTGTTGTTGTTGTGTATTTGCATTCAAAACATGTTTTTAGTATGATCTAAAGAAATATTAAGACCAATTTTGATTAGTTTTTACTTAGCAAATACGTTAACTACTTTTCAGCTTTTAAACATTTTTAATTGTGTAGATCTATTTCATAGTTAGTTGCATAAAGGTCAAGGTCGCTGAGGATTTATAATTTTCTGAACCGCTTTTGATAAATTTTGGTTTGCAGAAAGTCCAAGGGCGCCTTGATCAATCGTTCCACTTTTACAATCTTCTTCTGCAGAATAAAATCGGAACGGAACAGGAACCACCAAAGAGGGGCCGGGTAGCTCAGCTGGTAGAGCAGTTTACCAGTAACCGAAAGGTCCCTTGTTCGAATCCCGGATTGGCCAACGAGCGGACCATTTTAGTTTCCCCTTAACAACACTTGGTGCCAGGATAATGTGACCAGTAGTCGCCTGTACGCTCCAGTGTCGCGTGACTATAATCTACAATTGACCTTAACTCACGAAAATGAGCACTTTAGTTGTAAAAATGACTTTTTTTCCCCCAACTGTGAGTGCTTGGAAGAACATTTCAATGCCTTCCCGTCTTGTTTTTCTTCTGTTTTTTTTTTTTTCATCAGCAATTTAAAAATAAACATAACCTACATCCCTTTATCACATTGATCTAACATCATTAGTATTGTGTGTGTGTGTGCGTGTGTGTATGGGTGTGTATGGGTGTGTGTGTGTTTTTTTAAAAGCGAATCCCCATTTAAATTAATGCCCTAAACCTCTAAAACGTCATTGTACAAGTATATCGTTTATGAGTGTCTCGTTTTGTGGTAATTACAATTGTAAATGCACTCAATTTATATTACCATTTGAACGCTAAAATTGAACTGTACAGATTCACACTTCTTGGGAGGTTATCATCGAGATCCAGTAGTCTTAAAACGTAGCGTGTGAACGTACGGTTTAGCTGAGGACTAGCTGAAGGTTGACTATCGCCTCTCCACTATTCTTTGCAGCAGGAAATACAAAACATATTGCAGTTTTCGTTAAAAGTATTGTGTCTTCCCAGATGCTGTCCTCCGTACATCACCACCCATGTAATGATCGGTGTAAACTGGATACTCACAACCATTGCTTGATTTGTACCTTTGTGCAATAGTAATATGCTATTCAATACATATTGTTGTTTGTGTGTATGTGTTGTATGAATGTGCGTGTGTGTGTGTATGTGTGTGTGTGTTTTAAGTTGTAATTAGAAATAATCCATCAACGATCAACATTTGAAATGGACGCAGACGGAGTGATCTGACAGAATTTCAGAAAACAAGATGGCAAGCCACACACAAAAAAAGCATTATCAACAGTGTTCTTCGTGTTTGTTTGTTGTTGTTGTTGTTTTGGTTGTTTATTTGTGTGTAGGTGTGTATACGTGTGAGTGTGTGTGTAGGTGAATGTGTGTGCAGGTGGGTGTGTGTGTGGGCATGTAGAAACGACGTTACAGTGACACATTCATGAAACTCCACATGGTTTCTTTTGACTTTTTTGGAAGGCTGCCCTATTTTGACGTTAAAATAGGGTTCCGGTAGAGTTACAGCTGTTTTAGGGTTAGGTTAAGGGTTTGGGTTAGGGGTTAGGGTTAGGGATAGGTTCAAAATTTTGAAAATGTCAAAATAATGTCACGAAAATGAAAAGTGTGTCAAAATAATCCCTGTTTTTTTTTCACAACAGTCATCAGAATGTCGTTTTTACAAAAATGTGTGCGTGTGTGTGTGTAAGTGTCGCCTCTGCCACTCGGCACCCATCCATCCTCCTCCTTCCCCTTCCCTCATTCATATTTCACAGTTCAGAAAAGAGACGAATGTTTAATCGAAGCATGCTACTCTGGTTAGACTGTTTTATTCAAGCTCTGATTGCTTTTTATTTGCAGTGCACACAGCAGTTTTTTGGTTTTTTTAAATTTACATCTCGAACTCCAACGTTGTTTCAGTTCAGAAAAGGCAGCAAGCATTGGCATAAAAGAAAAACTTGTTCTCTGTTTTGCTTTGAGCACCGACATAATCTAAACTAAATCTAAATCTGTATAGGTAAAGGTAAAGGTGGTCCCATAGCCTTGTGGACGTAGGGGAGCGTGATGTTGGAGATCACACTTATCTTGGGCCAGCGTAATGAGGGTGATGCCCATCTCTCTCCCTCGCTGCTTTACCTTTCCCACCCTTAAAAGAGTAGGTACTCAGTCACAGTTGAGTCATCTGGGGGCGTTGTTATTTGTCGCTTCACGTTTTGCGGTCACCCATCCAAGTGCTAACCGCATTGGACGGTGCTTAACTTGCGACACAGTAGCGAGTGCTCCAACCACTGCGCTATCCGACACCCCATAAAATCTGTATATATGATCTAAATCTAATTTAAATCTAATTTAATCTAAATTAAATCTTTTATTTATTCTGCGCTTTTTATGTTTTATTCTCCGAAACGTAAAACAAATTTGCATGCAAAATTATGCTCCCTACACAGAAAGACAAAACCACAGCCATACTGGCACAGACAAAAAGATTGACACACAGACGGACACACATACAAGCGCGCGCATATCCACACAAACACACACACACAAACACACACACCCACACACACACACACACACACACACACACACACACACACACACACACACACACACACACACACACCCATACACATTCCTCCATCTACCGGACCTTTTTGAGTTGGAATAATGTTTCGTAAACTGGATCAGAATATGACCCCCCTTTTTGCTATCCTTGACTTTTTGGCTATTAGTGTGGGGGTGCCTTAAAAAAAAAAAAAAAAAAAAAAAAAAGCGAAAGTGAGTCTTATTCCATCCCTCTTCCTTTTATGTCCAGTAATCTCCCTTGTGGAACACGAGCGTTAGTCATCCTTGTAAAATTGACCAGTGTAGCTCCACGCATTTGCAAATTAGTCACTGTTACGTTTCAGACGCGCACGATAGATCCGATCTTTTTGTTTTGCAAAGCATGCAATAACAGAGTGTATATCTATATTGTTTTTCTTCCTGGGTCTAACATGGCATATAAATAGCTGTGAATAGGTTTTTGCTATTCTATTTCTGTCTTTTTTGTCATCTATGTACATAGTTGTAAATAGTCTATTTCTGTCTTTTTTGTCATTTGTGTACATAGTTGTAAATAGTTTTTACCTTTACTGTTCCGTCTTTTTGTTTATAGTAGCAAAAGTGATGTTTGATCGAGTGCATGTATTTTCTATGTAATGACTATGTAAAGCGTGGTGAGTCTGGTCATAGGTTGGGGTACCCGCTATATAAAAATCCGTTATTATTATTATTATTATTATTATTATTATTATTATTATTATTATTATTATTATTTATCTTTGGTTTGATTTTGCGTTGTTGCTAGAAGAAGCTTTGTATAATGTTGATAATCGAGAGGCACGGTGATCTAATGGTAGTGCTTTGGCTTGCGGATCTGATGGTCTCGGGTTCGAGCCCTGTCCGGGCCGTTGTGTTGTGTCCCTGGAAAAGACACTTTACTCCCGTTTCCTACTCCTTCGGATGAGAGTATAAACCGGGGTCTAGTTTGTGTGTCGCATACATTCCATCATAACGGACTTTAAAGATCCTCACGCTCATGTCCTAGACGGGTGAGTGCCGGTAACAAGAACACACCCAGCATGCACTTGGTCCTTCTTCCCCATCGCGGGCTGGCCAGGATAGTGCTCAGTTGTCCGGGCGTCAGACCATGCGCCCAAAGGCTGCGGGTGAGCGTCTCGGGCGGTTTGAGTTAGATCCAGTATCGGCCAGCGCCTAGAGTCTGGTCAAGTACGGCGAGATAAGTGCGCTATAAAAATCCTCACTACTACTACTACTACTACTACTACTACTACTACTACTACTACTACTACTACTAATAATAATAATAATAATAATAACAATAAAATTTGCTGGTTGATATTATTGGCAATTTTTTCTAGAATTACTTGTTTACTACAAGTAGATCGAGTAGACTAATAGTTAAGAGATTTTTCTAACCTAAACAAGGTTATAGTGCATAGTTCCGGTGACGAGTTTTATTTTGATTGGAAAAGATGGAGTATGCTGGTTAAACAATCATCTGTGGTACTCCTACGACCTCCGAGTTACGGGATAGGATAGGGATAGGTGTTATTGCGCCATGCTGGAATATTCGAGCTTTCTCTCGATTATAGAGAGACAATATGAGTGGTGCACTGTGTCTGCTTGGTGATACAGTCCCCTATCCGCCATTATGTTCGGGAACTTTAATTTACCTAACTGAACTGAACTGCTTGGTGAGTGAATAGTGAAAAAGTGATTAAGAGAGATTTGTGATGATATTATAAGTGATTTTCGGAGTGTGATATTGTATGCAGTTGTTGATGTATGCTGAAAAAAGTTGAAAAACTTCATACGACGGCTCCTGCCTTGTTGCTGAGTGAACAGGTTTGCGTGGATAAACGAATCTGAGTTACACTTATCAAGATTCAAGTATCGGAGCTGAATCAACCATTGATAGAAACAACAACCGTGTAACGTTCACATCTCGGAGTAGTCCGTTGTAATTTCCGAGTCTGTATCTATCAAGTTTATTTACACCACAAATTCTAAATTCACACTGAAGAGGAGTCTTATCTTTTAATTTATTTAATCGTTTTTATAGAGCGCTTTTCCGCCTCAAGAGCTGCTCCAGAGCCGCCCACTTGCAATCTCTGGGCGCATAGTCTGACGTCAAGACGACTGAGCACAATCGTAGGCAACCGCGAATGGGGAGAAGGGACGTAGTGCGTGCTGGGTGTATTTGTGTAGCCGGCACTCACCCGTCTAGAACATGAGCGTCAGGATCTTTAAAGCCCATGCGATGGAATGCGTGCGTGCACAGACTAGACCTGGTTTATTCTCTCTCATCCGAAGGAGGTTTTCTATTAGGATGCAAAATTTTCACTTTTTTTATGCACACAGTCTTCATGTGTTAAATTTTGTCACCTCACGACAGACTGACAAGATTGGCTGCGTGACACAATCTTGTTTTTAACATACATTTTATTCAACAAACAAACCAGATATTAATACAAGGCAAAACATCAGAGCGCACAAAAGCACAAGGCATAAATAAGTGCTACCCAAATAATAATAATAATAATAATGTGTCAAAATATCACTGGCGGACGACAGGAAACAACAACAACAGAACATTGATAAAAAATACAAATAAATACAAAAGCCTGAATGACAAGGCTACCAGTGCAGTCCTCCATAACAGCGCCATCGGGAACTGGTTCAGAACAACAATCGTTGTGAGTCAAGGATGCCTTCTCTCTCCAACACTCTTCAACATCTTCCTAGAGCGCATCATGTCAGATGCCCTTGCAGATCACGAAGGCACAGTCAGCATAGGGGGTAGAGCAATCTCCAATCTTCGTTTTGCGGATGACATTGATGGGTTGTTTGGAGAGGAACAAGAACTTGAACAGTTGGTACAGAGGCTTGACACCACCTCCAGAGCTTATGGAATGGAAATAAGTGAAGAGAAGACCAAAATGGTGACCAACAACACCAATGGCATCAACAAGGACATCAAAGTCCAAGGCCAATCCCTCAACACAGTGCATAGCTTCAAATATTTAGGAGCCGTTGTATTAGACAATGGGTCCCGACAGGAAGTCCTCTCCAGGATCGCATAAACAACTGCTGCCCTGACAAGGTTGAAGCCCATTTGGAAAGACAGGGCCATCAGTCTGCATTCCAAAGTAAGACTGCTGCGCTCCCTTGTCATCTCCATATTCCTATATGCTTGCGAAGCATGGACCCTCACAGCAGATCTCCATCGAAGAATACAAAGCATGGAGATGAGGTGCTACAGAAGACTTCTGGGCATTTCCTATACCCAACACATCACCAACGACGAAGTCCGAAAGACCATCACACAAGCCATTGGACAACACGATGACCTGCTCACAGTGTTGAAGAAACGGAAACTCCGATGGTATGGCCACATCACCAGATCATCAGGCCTTGCAAAGTCCATTCTGCAAGGCACACTGCAAGGAGGTAGAGGAAGAGGGAGACCCAAAAAGAGGTGGGAGGCCAACATCCGAGAATGGACTGGTTTGGCACTGAGCGAACCCATCAGGGTTGCTGAGGACAGAGAAAAATGGAGTATGCTGGTTAAACGATCATCTGGGGTGCCCCTACGACCTCCGAGTTACGGGACAGGATAGGATAGGATAGGAAAAATGTTTGAACAGTTGAAAACGTCTTGTCATTTTCTTACAGTGACAATTCTGCATTTCCAAAGCATAAGGTATTAACTTCCCTTAGGATAGGATCAAGAAGACCCAATCTTCTTTGTCAATATAATACAATACAAACACAATACAATGCAACACATCTTTATTGTCTCAAATAAATAATGTACACAGTCCGCTGGCCCCTGTAAGCAATGAATAACTAACTATTAATTTAACTCTGATCTCGAATTATAAAAAAAAACAAATTCGCTTAGCCTACTCGTCCTTCTCCGGAAATTTCAAGATTCGAATATTATAAAGTATAGGCCTAAATATTATCAATTAGAATAGATATAGTTTATACATTTATTTACGTATAAAACACAAGCGAAGATCATTATAACATAAATCAAAAAGCACATTTTACAAATACATGTGTAACATCCACAAAAGAAGTACAATCCTCTTTAAGTAATCTATAATCATAAAATAAAAATCTAGTTCTAAACACGTTTATGCAAACAAACAACCGACATCATCATAATCATCATCACCATCATTATCTCTCCCTCATTTCTTTCTTTCTTTCGGTCGTCCCCCTCTCTCTCTCTCTCTCTCTCTCTCTCTCTCCCTCTCCTCTCTCTCTCTCTCTCTTTCTGTTACACGGTATTTATCAATTGTTGATTCAGCCCCGATGCTTGAATCTTAATAAATTTAACTCGAATTTGTTTATCCACGCAGCCTGTTCACTCAGCCCCGATGCTTGAATCTTGATAAGTGTAACTCGAATTCGTGTATCCACGCAGCCTGTTCACTCAGCAACAAGGCAGGAGTCGTCGTATAAAGTTTTCCAACTATAATCAGCAAACATCAACAACTGCATACCAGATCGCTTTCCAAAATCATTACAAAGATCATCCTTACAAGGAAGGAAGGAATAACGAAGATTAACGATTGATTAGTACAACTTATGTTAATCTGATGAATAAAAATTGATACAACAAAAGAAGATTAACGTCCTATTGCTTTAGCGATAAGGACGACTCACCACGTCGCCACCTTGACAATAATGATCAACATCATCATATCGAAAAGGGTACGTACTTACCCATCTCTTTTGTCCTTAAAAGCAGACAGTCATCCTTACAAACAGTGTATTACGTATAGAGCCTCTCTCCAATCGAGAAAACGTTCGAACATCCCTCGCATGACGCAATAACACCCAATCAAAACATTAAACTCGTCACCGGAATTATGCACTGCCTTACGTCATATAATGTTTAGATTCAACTAGTTTATACACGTTAGGTGTAAAAGCTTCGATCGATAATAAACAAGTAATTCCAGAAAAAGCTCAACAATATCGAACGGCGAAAATTATCAACATTATAAAAAGCTTCTTCAAGCAACAAAGCAAAATGAAATCAAAGGTAAATTTTTTCTATTATTGCATGCTTTGCTAAACAAAATGATCGGATCTATCGTGTGCGTCTCAATCGTTTCACGTTCCTTCTGAAATCTTCCAATAACAACGGTCATAAGAACAGAGTATCATCACAGATCCCGCTATACCAGGTTGACGAAGCGGCCTTTTCTGTTGCTTTTTCGTCCCTTTTGTGTAACTGTCATCTATGTCAATACTTCGTCACCCACTGCACGTCACAACTTCCCCTCCCCCCTCCCTCCTCCTCTCCACCTTCCCCCTTTAGCAATGTTGCTTCTACACACCCACCGCCGTACGTAGCTCAGCGGTAAGGCGTTCGCCTGACTCACGGACGGTCCAGGTTCGAATCCTGTAGAGGGGCAAGACAATTCAGAGACTGCCTCCAATCAAGATTCTCTCTACATCCATTTATGGTCACAATTCCAATCACACTTTATTCATACAGCTAAAGCCACTAACATTCACTAACACACACTAAACTCAATAAAAGTGATGGGATGAAAAACAATACCTTCAACATAATATAAGAATAGAGAAAGTCAAAGTCACAAGGAGGAGGGAGAGGGAAAGGGAAGAAGACAGATGATGGGAACGACTACACTTGGTGGGGATGATGATGTTCGATCCGGACCCACGTAAAAGATTATCTGTACTAGCTGCTTGACCGGGATTTGCCACTTCCGGTGTCAACAAATGTCACGCATGGGGTCGGGAGAGAAGATTCACGCAGGTTAGACGTTACGAAGAAAGGGGTAGACGACGACTTGAACTAAGATGGCGAACACGTTGAAACACCTCACAATGAAGAGCAGAGGTGAAGTAAGTAAAGTAAAGAAAGGTAAGCCTGCAACAGTTAATGCCTCGGAGGTAATCGCAATCTATCCCGGATGTATCCAACGTTATCACTATTTGCCCCCCTCACCCCTCCTCATTCCTCTCCCTCTCTCCATCTAACTCAGTTGTTCCTTTTAGCTCAGTGCATCACTAACCAACTATAGTCCTTTGTGATGGCACTAGCTAACTACATAGGTTGTTTCTTTAATTTAACGTCTGTTCACCTAAGTGATTTTAGACTTGATGGGAGCAGGGGGAAATATTAAAACAAATAAGGAATGGTCATAATGAAGAGAGAAAGGGATTAAACAAAGTACACAAATCTGAACAATTAAACAATCAAAATTGTAAAATAATTAGAACTTATGCAAATGACGTCCAATATAACTGCCAACCAATCCTTGTAAAATAATCTTCATGGTTTACAGGATCCAGCGGGCTGCAAAAAGCCGAATCAGGATCATAATATCTCATATATGTAATTCAATGTTAAGAATACTTTATACATATATAATATTCCATGTTCTTAATTTATGCTTCATAGAAACAATCTATTAGATCTAGTAAATAATCTGTGCTGACTGTTTTTGTTGTTTCTTACAAAAAACATCCAACAGGACTGTATACTAATGATTTTGCAATTGATATCCAGTAAATAATATTTTTATCCTGAATATTTCGAATATGTTGTGGAATATATTGCGCGATTGCACTGCATTCATTAATGAGATGATTAATAGAAATTACTTGTTTGCAAATGCAAGCAACTTCCTTACAGTATTTTGTCCTCCACGAGTTCAAAGCAAGACAATAATTATGCTAAACTGATAACAGTCCGCGATGAATGTAACATTCCATTATATAATTTAATGCAAGGAATTTTATTTTTTATATTTTTCTCAATTATACGATATACTTCATTTTTTGAGAATGGAATATCGAGCTGAATAACAGTACTTCCATTTTGTGCCCCCATTTTTGCAATCCTATCAGCCCAGTCATTATGATTTAATCCGCTATGAGATGGTATCCAGCAAAATTGAACATTTTTTCCATTTATGATTAAAGTATGAATAAGATATTTAATTTCATCTATAATATAACAGCCTTCTTTATTAGAATTTGAATCCAAAGTTTGTAAAACTGATTTAGAATCAACACAAAATATATATTGAGAAAGTCAGTGTGTAAACTAATGATTTTATTCAATGCCATAAGTATAGCAATAAGTTCTGCAGTAAATATTGAATGCCCTTTCCCTAAAAAGTAAGCCTCGTTAACTTTTAAAGCAGGTATAACATAACCTGCTCCTGTTTCACCTGATTCTAAAACAGAACCATCAGTATAAATTTGTAGGTAAGAATAATATTTTTCATAGATACGTTCCTTTGCTTCTGCTGCTACATAGGTATAGCAATAATATTAATATTCCGATCGCTCAGGGCCATTTTGATAATTTTTTCTGTAAATCATTTTCTGTAAATACACATAACATGAGCATAATAATACATGCCAATCAATATAATATTTAAACATACAAGAACTAAAAACTACTAGTATTAACTTACTTCGTCTCTGGGAAACTGTCTCTAGTCTATCACTCAATTGGTAATGGTTGAGGATTTTTCCACTTTAGTCTGCTCCTTGACACTTGTGGTCCTATGCTTCGTGTGTGACTGCACGTTTCCTGGGGTGTAGGAGGATATAAAGGAATCTATGTCATCTCCGACCAATCATCTCGTTCTCGCGAATACGTGAGTCTTTTTTCTTGTCTTTGCCCTCTTGTCCTGCCTCTGGGACACTATCTGTTACGTCTCAACTTCGAGTGTCAAAGGAGAGATGCAGGGTAGATTTAAGAGTGATATGATTCGCGTGGCTACTTAGCGATCCAGTGACACAAAATCAGATGTATAAGTGGGCTAAGTTACATTTTTTATTGCGAGTTCTACCTGAGACTATCGGGAGTGAATGTCTCAAGGATGTTAATTTAATAATTGCGAACCTTCCCTTAGAGACCTGGTGAATTAACACCAGGTTTTTTCAATACTATCTGTTTATCTCTAAGTTAAGTTACCACATCTTTGTCGTCAATATTTGTGATATCACAATGGTTCTAAAACTTCTAAATAAAGGATGTTTATGATGCTCGTTTGTCAGTTGCGTACATTTAGGTTGTTCATGATGGCTCAGTTGTCAGTTGCGTACATTTAGGTTGTTCATGATTGCTCATTTGTCAGTTGCGTACATTTAGGTTGTTCATGATTGCTCATTTGTCCGTTGCTACATTTAGGTTGTTCATGATTGCTCATTTGTCCGTTGCGTACATTTAGGGTGTTCATGATTGCTCATTGCCAATTTATACTCAATATGCGAAGGAAAATAAACCCGAGTCAATGGTGCGGTAATCTGCTAGTTTATAGTATTTGTTATATCGGGGTATCATTATACTATATAGCTTACCTTTATATCGTAACATGCTCAGTACAGTTATGTTTTAGGAACATAAAGAGTAATGCAAAAGGGGAAAATAGGCTAAATAATCTAATGCGTGTACATAAGAAAGCACAGGCGCTGGAATCTGAGTCTATGTTATTTCTCTGTAATTTCTCTACGAGGTAATAAAGTGTTCGTATTTGTAAATGAAGGCATAGCCTATAATTATGCACTTCGGGGTCGGCCATAAGGACGCATGTAGATGAAACGTTTTTCTTCTACATTAATTTTGCTTGGCGCTTGTTAAGTCCCCAGACGGTAATCCCCTCGCTGTCAGAGTATCATCCTTTGTGATGACAGTGCTTCCTGAGGTTTGATTGCAGTTCAAGCTGAAATGGAAGGAAGCGCCTCTTCACATCAGGGCAAACATCTCTCTCTCTCTCTCTCTCTCTCTCTCTCTCTCTCTCTCTCTCTCTCTCTCTCTCTCTCTCCCTTTCCCCAGGGACCATTCTCAGTTTACATATGCCAGATCCCGCCCCCTTCTTCACCCCCCCCCCCTATCCCGCCCGCTCTTATAGCAAGAGGCTGGACTAGCGAAACGCTAAAATCACCCAGGAGAGTTAAATCCGGCAGTTGGGAAATGTGAACTTGGTGCAGATTTTAATATCCAACCACCCAAATATTTGTCTTCCTGTCGTCAATAGTTGTAGGGTAAAGAATACATGACTTCAATCCCAATTTTATTTCCGTGCTGACCTGAGAGAAAGAGACAGATACCTACAGACAAAGAGAGAAACAGACAGACAAATACAGAGAGAAACAGAGAGAGAAACAGAGAGAGAGTGAGAGAGAGAGAGAGAGAGAGAGAGAGAGAGAGAGAGAGAGAGAGAGAGAGAAGAAAAAAAAAGAGAAGAACAGACTGGCAGCCAGATTATAAGGCCGACAGAAGTGAATGAACATCGAGGTTTTACGTTTACGCCCACCATTGGCGATATGGCAGACGGGGATAACCATCCCAGAGAACAATAGGGGTAGAAACCTAAATCAACACTGAACCAACATAGCAATGATACCGCTAGGCTGGACAGTGAAAACTAACTACTTTTTATTTCGCCCACTACGGGATTCGAACTTGGGTCATCGGTGCGCCTGGCGAACGCCGACAGAGGGAGAACAAGAACAAGAAGTGTACGAACAATATGGCAAGCCGTTTAAATGTATTTGCTGACACTGACACACAGCCCCCAAATAAGCCATTTCAAAAGCGCTCAGTTTTTATTGGCTGTGTTGTCAGTCGGCTTTATCCTAACGAAGCCAAAGGAACACTTGGATGATGGGGTGCTATCTGAACTGTGTGCATGCAAACAATGATCAACACCGGCTAAGCCAAATTTTAAATATTGGGCAAAACGTGTTTAGAAAATACTGAAGTACCATAACCTTGACCTTTGAGAAGATACACATTCCAATAATCTACCATCCTTAGCAGTAGATACAGTATTTATCTAGGGAGCGTCGAGAAAGCATTTAGATAACCGTTATATACATAATCCATTTATCATAAGATTATTTTTTAATGTTAAGGGTACGTTCATGCTAAACCCGGCAATTTGACGTCGGCTGCCGTCGGCAACTGGTTGGAATCTGTGGTAATGCCATTTTCTTCTTTCCCACCATGAAAGCCGGCGATGAACGTTCATGCAGCCAGCCAGTTGCCGTCGGCTACCGTCAGCCAGAAATGTGCTTTGTCGCTTGTCACAAAAAAAAACGGCTGGCTGGTCGAAGGTAAGGAATTTTTCATCATACCGACAGAGTG
The DNA here is from genome assembly GCA_036898135.1 of Oncomelania hupensis. Classification (NCBI taxonomy): domain Eukaryota; kingdom Metazoa; phylum Mollusca; class Gastropoda; order Littorinimorpha; family Pomatiopsidae; genus Oncomelania; species Oncomelania hupensis. Next base: position 71,322,813 of record CM072515.1, read on the forward strand.
AATGCACTTGATTCGCGGCAAAATGTGTGCGTGTGTGTGTGCATGTTCATGCATGTGTTGGATTGACATATAACCCTTCTCTTTCTCTCTTTCTTTCACACCCCTCCCTCCTTCCTTCCCTCTCTCTCTCTCTCTCTCTCTCTCTCTCTCTCTCTCTCTCGTTGCAATTTTCCCAGATCTAACCAGTTTTAGATCTTGTCTGAGTCAAAACAGTTTTAGATGATTTAGTCAGATATGTCTTTCTCGCATTCATGTAACTGTTATATACAGCTAAATACTTTACCTCAGTGTTACAATCAAGCGCTCCGCTGGCGAAATAGGCATTTGAAAAATTGTAGACTGTTTTGTCAAATCTTCACGGCATTGGCTAAGCAGATCTTGAAAAGTCTCTGTTCGCATCCTTATGTATTTTACACATTTCTGGGTATCGTTCATCACTTGCGGAATCAAATGACGGTATTCTCCATGCACTCTACGATTGCGGTGAATTGGGTGCACATTATATTTGCGAGAATTCCGTTTTAATAATCGATACATCACAGGAGTATGCGCCTCTTCCGCCTGGAAAGCGCGATCTTTGTGTACAAAGTAGTGTGGCAGCAATTAGCCGGACAGCAACTTCGGGCTCTACCGTGAACACTGGCGACGGCAATTTGCAGACGGCAACTGGCTGACGGCAACTTGCCGGGCTTAGCATGAACGTAGCCTTACGCTTTCCCCCTTATTCCTCTCCCCCCCTCTTTCTCCTCCCTCCCATAATATTCACGCTGGTAGTCAGAGCTGGGCAACTTCATGCATCAATCAGTCTGCTCTATCTTCGTTTTGGTTACAAGTATTGCAATAATTGTATAAGAATAGAACACCGCTGACACAACATCGTGGGCTCCATTCCCTTCTTTTTATCCCAAATAGCAATACAAGTTTTCATGCAGAATTAGGAATCTCTAGCATCATAGTCTGGCTGGCCACCCCTGGTGAAGATTTCTATACCTTGATTTGGACTGACACCACTGAATGGGAGAGAATCAAAAGTTGTTAGGCAAAGCACAATTTGTCTGGACACAGGCTTAGATCCGAGGATGCGCCTAAGGCTGCAACATGGGCACTTTGGGCGGCTGGAATAAGATCCTGTATCGGCCAAGCCATTAAGCAGTCCTTAAGCTGGAAAAGCGCTCTATAAGAACGACTAAATCAATTCTGGACTCCTCGGGGCAATCTTCCCTTGAGGGGTCAGGCACCCAACAATCATAATCTTCTCCTCTAAGACTATAATAGACCGGACTCCCTGCTGCTTTCCCACGTTTTCAGTGATTAGTGTGTGTTTGTTTCATAATAATAATAATAATAATAATAATAATAATAATAATAATAATAATAATAATAATAATAATAATAATAATAAATTAAAAATAATAATTAATATAATAATAATAATAATCATAATCATAATAATCATAATCATAATAATCATAATCATAATAATAATAATGTTGCGGGAAACCTAACAGTGTGGGGCCGGGTAGCTTAGTTGGTAGAGCGGCTTACTAGTAACCGAAAGGTACCTGGTTCGAATCCAGGATTGGCCAACGTGTGACCATATTATTTTCCCCTTACCATCAACTGGTTCGCTGGTGTCAGAATGACGTGACCAGTGGTCGCCTATACGCTCCGGTGTCGTGTGACTATAATCTACTGTACTGAAACGAAACAGATCACCACGTTGGAGTCTACTTTAGGAGCAAACCCGCGTATGTAACCTTCGATGTAGCCGAGTGGAGCATTTTGAGTCCCGTCTCTCGGCCACCACCCTGAGAACACGGTCCAACCTGAGCTGTTATCTGTTATCTATCCCTCACAAGAGGGACACACAAATATTTGCCCTGCAAGGAGGTGAAGCGTCTTGATAGTAAACAGGGATGCGGCTACTAGTACCAAGACAATCCATACAAGTCACTGCCACTGACTTGCATAAAATGCCTGCCGACAATGTAGCCCTGCTCACCACCAAAAGCTGAAGACGAATGGTCAGCCGGGGAGAACAAATGTCGGGTAGCCGGGGAGAACAAATGTCATGTCGCCTTGTCCTGCATAACCCAAAGGTCACTCGAAAGGATTCTGCACAGCAGAGCCACCCAAGACTAGACTAGTCTAACCAAAAAATGTAAGGTAGACAACCTCTCTCCCAATCTTGAACCAGCCGCCTCCATTTCCGCCACAGATCCCACGACTCAATCGAACCATGTCCTCATGGTTTCCCAGTTCGCAATAGGTATGTCTGGAACCGACACTGACTACGCCCAGTCAGTTTCCATTCACTGACTTAACACAAAAACATTCTGGACAGCATGCAGGTCTGGAGCCACCCTAGGCTAGTCTAACCAAACAATGTAAGGTAGACAACCTCTCTCCCAAGCTTGAACCAGTCGCCTCCCATTCCGCCACAGATGGTTAGCCGAGCGGAGCATGTGACTCCCGTCTCTCGGCCACCACTTTGAGCCCAACCCGAGCTATTTCTTATTTTATCCAACGTAAGACGGACATAAAAATATTTGCCCTTGCAAGGCGGGGAAGCGTGTTGATAGTAAACCGGGTTGCCGGCTACTAGTGCCACGACACTCTTCTACAAGTCACTGCCACTGACTTGCATAAAATGCCTGCCCACAATGTAGTCCTGCTCACCACCAAACGCAGAAGACGAATGTCCAGCCGGGGAGAACCAATGTCGTGTCGCTTTGTCCTGCATTACCCAAGGGCCACACCATAGGATTCTACACAGCAGGAGCCACCCAAGGCTAGTCTAACCCCCAAAAAAATGCAAGTAGACAACCTCTCTCCCAAGTTTGAACCAGTCGCCTCCCTTTCCGCCACAAGAAACATTATATTACATTCAGTATTTTACATGTCCGACCAATACTTTATCGAATGAGCTAAATCTTGCCCCTATCTTAGAAAATCTCCCCATTTTCTCTAGGGATGCCTCTCACCTCCGTAAGAACCGCCAAGAGAGCACATCTGGCGCCAAAGCTGCTGTAATCTGTGGTGTTGGAGATGCGGACTGACACTGTCAGTCTTGGTAATACCTCATCGATCTTCCCGTAATGCGTTTCAGTCAGCCTGTGTACGTCGCAATGTTTCCATGTCACACTTTACTAGTGTGAAAACAGAACCACTGGTGTTTACAGCGTAAATGTCAGCCGAAAGGTCCCTGTCTTTAAAAAGGTTTAGGCCAGAGCACATCGGTTAAAACTAGGAGGAAAACAACGAATTGTTTAGCATTGCATCCTACGTTTTTATGTATGTATTTTCTTTTATTATTTTCCTTTTTTATTTTTCATTGCCTGTCAGAAATGTGACAGCCATTTAAGTCCTCGTTTGTTTGTATTCATTGTGCTACACTTCCTCCCCTCGCTTTTTTAAACGGCTCTTGGCAGTCCGCTGGACCCTATAAACACTGAATATCTGTATATCTATCCTTTCTAAACGGGGCAGCTAAAATAAATAAAGAAAACAGAACATTTAAATAAAACGTTTAGGACAGAGTAACAGACTGTAGTGTAAAGATGAAGTAATTCTGCTGGAGCACACCACCATTCAGAAATCCATAACTTGCACACAGTGCATACTCTCTTACTTGTGTATACTAATGTTTTGAAAATAGGCCTCAATTGAAATTTTTGTTAGCCATCCTAACCAGACAGCTGTTTCTACTCCGGGAAGCGTCTTTAGAGGTCACGGGCCAGACAGCTGTCTCTACTCCGGGAGCGTCTTCAGTGGTCACGGGGCGGGTGAGACACAGAAAACTTGGCTCATGCGCCACCACAAGACTATCTTGACCGCCTCTGAAACGGCGGAGACAGTTTGCCTGCCAAAGTTTCCTCTAGAGTGCTGCTACAAGGCAGAGGATGATGATGATGATGTGATCTTGTAAGGCGCCAAAAAATCCATGTACGTAGTGTTCATGCTCTATGCGCACTAAAACGGTGATTCAGCCATATTAAAACAAGTAAGTTTTTAGTCCTTTCTTGAAGCTTGGCAGGGAAGGAGCTTGCTTCAAGCTCAGGGGAAGGGAGTTCCACAGAGTGGGTGCAGCATTTTTGAAGGAGCGCATTCCAAGAGTCTTTTTGGTTGTGTTGCTTGTGCGCACACTGGGGGTTTCAAGTCTACACTGAGTCCCTGACCTGAGTTCGCGTCTGGGTTGGTAAGGGGAGACCAGTTCTGTGAGGTAGGTGGGAGCAGTGCTCGTGAAGCACTGATAGGCAAGTGCCAGGATTTTGTAGTCTAGTCTTTTTTCAACGGGCAGCCAATGAAGAGAACGAAGTCCAGGTGAAATGTGCTCATTCCTTTTTTGTTTTAGAACAATCCTTGCTGCAGTATTTTGAACAAGTTGTAGTCTCTGCAGTTGTGTTTTGGGTAGTCCCCAGAGGCAGCTGTTACAATAATCCAATCTAGAGAGGATGAGAGAAGTTGCAACTGATCTGGCTGTTTTAAGATTTAACAATGGGCGAAGTCTGCCTAGCATTCTGATGTAGAAGTAGCATGTCCTCACGATGAAACTAACATGCGTTGACAAGGTTAGTCGGCTGTCAATGTACAAGCCTAGGTTTCGCACTACGTCAGATGGTGTGATCTTGGCCTCTCCAATTTGTACAGAGTCGATGCTGGTTTTTGCTAGGCTGGTCTTAGACCCACACAGCAAAATCTCTGTCTTCAAGTCATTCAGTTTGAGCCTATTTGATGACATCCAGTTCTTGACTTCCTCACAGCAATGCTCCACCGATGTCACTGCCTCCTGTGCTGACTGTGCTGTAGGTCTGAATGCTGTGTAGAGTTCTGTGTCGTCGGCGAACATTTTTCGATTGAGGCCATGCCTTTCGACAACAGAGCCTAGCTGACAAGTGTAGATGCAGAACAGCAGAGGGCCCAGTACTGAGCCCTGAGGGACTCCACATGATAGTTTCGTCTCTGGTGAGGATGCATGGTTGATTGTGACATACTGGGTTCTGTTTCGCAAGTATGATACAAACCAGTCCAATGCAGGCCCAGTCACTCCAACTTCACAAGACATGCGATCAAGGAGAACAGTATGATCAAGAGTGTCAAATGCCGCACTGAGATCTAACAAGACGCAAAGTGTCAAGTCACCGGCATCGGCATTGCACAAAAGGTCATTCATGAGGCGTAACAGCGATGTTTCACAACTGTGATGGGCACGATATGCTGACTGAAATCTATCTGAGAGATTGTGTTGGTCTAAGTGGCTGATCATTTGCCTGGCGATGACTCGTTCAAGTAGTTTTGAGATATAGGGCAAGTTTGAAACTGGCCTAAAATTTTTACATTCATTTGGGTTTAGATTGTGCTTTTTCAGCAGGGGTTTAATGAGAGCCGTTTTGAAGGGAGTAGGAACAACCGACTGACTGATGCTTCTATTTACTATTTTCACCAAAATGGGCAACAGGATGTCAATATTGTCCAGCACAATCTTAGTCGGTACAGGATCAACAGGTGAAGAAGTGGGCTTGCATCGAGCGATGATCGTCTTCAGTTGTTCGGCTGTGACAGGGGCAAAGTGAGATAACATTTCACCTATGAAAGGCCGGGTGATGTTCACAATGGGGGGTTGATTGTCATCCCGGAAACTTTGCTGGATTTCTTCAATCTTGGCTTGAAAGAAGTGATTGAGAGTCGTGGCTGCAGCTTGACAGTCCATGTCAGGAAGTATCGGACTTGATGCTTCACCTCCCAGAAGTCTGTTGACCACTGAGAACATCTTGCCCGAATCTGATCCTGCATCTTCTAAGGCTTCCTGCACATGGTGAGCTCTGGCCTTGTTTACCACCACAGTGCACTTGTTCCTAGCCTTACAGAAGCACTGCCTGTCTACTTCCAGCCCCGTGGTGCGCCACCTCCTTTCCGCCCTGCGCCTGGCCTTCTTTGCGTCATGCACAGCGGGCGTCATCCAGCCGGTGTCGCCTCTCTCCGTCACTTGCTTCTTCCTCTCAGGTGCATGCTTGTTTAGTAGCGACAAGAGCGTTTCGTTGTACAGAGACACCAGCTCCTCAACATCGTCAGGGGGAGAGAGAAGAAGGTTCGAATCCTGAAGGTCCTTTCTAAATGCTTCCTTTCTCATGCCTTTGATGTTTCGAACATGAATAATTTTCTTGGGAGGGTTGGGACGTGACATAATAGTTTCAGCGATCACAAGGAAATGATCCGAGAATTGCTGGTCTTCAACATCGACAGTCTTGACCAAGGCAACGGTGGATCTTGACATGACCCAGTCAAGGATGTGACCTCTCCTATGTGTCACCTTGGTTACCAGTTGAGAGATGTCGAGCGAATTTAGCAGCTGGCAAATGCGTTTGGTGTCAGAATCTTTGGGGGAGTCATAATGCAGATTCACGTCTCCAAGCACAATGAAGTACTTGTGAGAGGCGGCGATGGCTGACAACACTGGGGTGAATTCATCAAAGAATACGGAGGTAGGTACTCTATGCACTTTGGTATAAGGTCGCCTATAGACGCACATTACATGCACAGACAGCTTTTCATGAGAAAGTATGAAACACAATGATTCAAAAGAAATATGTTTTTCTGCTGTTAGGAGTCTCACTGTCAGAGAGCTGTTGTGGATGAGGGCAATACCTCCCCCACAGGTGTTCGTGATTCTAGGCTGATGAACACATGTGAAACCCGTTGGTGTCATTCGAGTAAGAACTAGTTCGTCTCCAGATTCCTTTAGCCACACCTCTGTTATCACAAGTATATCTAATGATTTCTCTAAAATCATATCATGTATCATGTCAGCTTTCTTTGATGTAGATTGGGCATTGAACAAACCCAACAGCAATTTATTTCTCTTCCTGATGGAGGGAAGGGAAGGAGAGGGGGGATTGGAAGATGATGATCCACCAAAGTCTAGTGGTGCACTTTCTTGGCCGTCCAGCGATACATGTAGGTATGCCAGCCGGAAGGGCAGTAGTGGTGGTGAAGGGGGGCAGGTGGAAGCGTCAAAGGTATCGACAGGGAGGGTCGCTGTAGGTGAAGTTGTAGGTGGGAAGTTTTCAATAGTATCACTATCACACACTATCTCATTGAGACTTTTCAATTCAGTATCTGAATTAGAAGATGGAAAACTGTATGGAATATTCTCTCTATGACTAGTGTCAATGTTTTGTAGTGGCACAACAAGTGCCTGTGGTTTCTGTAATTGCTTCACTTTTCTACCAGATCTCACACCCCTAACACTCTTTCTCTTTACTAGGCCTAATTTTCTACATGTTGATACCACACAATTACTTAGTACACCAGATGTTCTGGATAACTGTTTGAGAAATGATGCTGAGTATTGAAAAGTATTCATGCTACTCTGGGTGGCAATCAGAATGTAATTAAAACCAGGCTCAGTAGCTCTGTTCAACCATGCAATGTCAAAAACATTGAGATGTACTCATGTATCCAACACAAAGACTACAGAAATGGCTTCCCTGAAAACTATTTCAAACTTCTTTTACACAAAATGTCCACAATATCATAAAAATTCTGCACAAAAATTGTATCACCATGATCAGCATGATCTTACAAAGCACTGTACCAAAAAACTAGCACAAAAATGAAAGAGCTGATGGCTGAAAACACCAAGAGTTTATGAGAGACATTTTCTGCTGCTACCTAGCGCATGATTAGCCACTCACAGGATAAAGAGTAACCAAGCTGGACCTGGAAGAAGATAGGTAGTGACACTTTACTATAGTGAAACATTTATTCGCTCAACTTGCACGAGTTCAAGTACTTAAAATAAATGTTTTCAGAAATTTAAAGTGTAGCCTTTCAGAAGTACTCCCCCCCCCCCCCCTCTTAAAAGTACTTCCTCCGGGGAGTCATGCACAGACTAGACCTCGGTTTATACTCTCATTCGATATGAAAAACATGCAGAGGTCGGAAGAGAACATGGTGTGACATGTGAAGGTTTTAGTTAGGGTACCATGGTCCAAAGGATCGCGGAGGTGAGGGGTGGGGGAGAGGGATTCCACTGACTTAGCGGGTGCAAAACAAAATTGCGATTGCTTTCCACTAAGCAAGTGTCTAAGCCTTGTTTTATCAAAACGGGAACTACCAGGCACGCCGCAAGATTCCGCTGCATCTCCGCCCTATCAGGAAAAAAAATGGTTTGGAGAATTTTGTATTGGTCTACTGCTGAAGTGCAATGCACGCTGTCTAATTCCTTCCACAGCTGCCGTAGCTATTAGCTCAAGAAGTTTTTCCAAATAAGTTTCAGCATAGCGGAGACTCGCAGAGGCAGAGGCTTATCCGCTGCTCTGTGTCGCGAGCAGCTGTTGGGGCTTACCACAAGGGCAGTAACCAAGTAGACTGGATCATCGATAGCAACGAGGAAGTGGTTTCTTCGATAGCACAGCTGTAGCAGCAACAGTATGACTTTATAGATAGATAGAACCCGCTGCGCTATCGAGGTGTCCATTCTCCTTGGTTCATGCCCTTGTGAGCTGACCGGCAAGGCATAATGGTTCAGTCGACGCTATCTTGCTCACTCACTGCTGTCAAACATAGACTTGCCCCAGAAGTGAACTTACCTCTCGCGCAATTAGCGAATACGCATGGGGCCTATAGCGAGTCTCAGCTGCATTGTGTGCGCTGTCAGAGACGCCATGCTTAGAACGCTTGATCACTCCACCTCTTCGGTCTACTACACTTTCCCGCCACATAGTTCCTAATATTTATTATTCAGAAACAACGAGTAGTTTTGTTTTTCTTGTTCTTTTTTTACTTTTATTTTATATTTTTTAAGTTCTCCAGTTAAAACTGTCTTTCGTGCGCTTTATTGTCTTATACTTCTGTGTAGTTCAAAGAAAACATGTTACAATTGTCTAATCAATAATGGTATTGGATTTTGTCGGTCTAAATTTGTAAAATAAATTTTGGTTTCCTTTCAGTCTTGTGATAGCGGTCTCCATGCTTTTACACCACTTGTTTGAGTAATGAATGTGTGTTCGTTAAGTCATCAATTCTATCCTATCCCATCCTATCCCGTAACACGAAGGTCATTAGGGCACCACAGAGGATCTTTTAACCAGGGTACTCCATCTTTCTCTGTCCTCAGCAACCCTCAGTGGCTTCGCTCAGTGTCCAACCAGTCCGTTCACGAATGTTGTCCTCCAAACCTCTCTTTTTGTCTCCCTCTTCTTCTGCCTCCTTGCACCGTGCCTTGCAGGATGGTCTTTGCAAGTCTTGATGCTCTAGTGACGTGGCAATATTATCGGAGTTTCCGTTTCTTCACCACTGTGAGTAGGTCATCGTATTGTCCAATGGCTTGTGTGATGGGTCTGTCGGACTTCGGCGTTGGTGATGTGCTGGGTATAGGAAATGCCCAGAAGTCTTCTGTTGCACCTCATCTCAATGCTTTGTATTCTTCGTTGTAGATCTGCTGTGAGGGTTCATGTTTCGCAAGCGTATAGGAAGATGGAGATGACAAGGAAGCGCAGCAGCCTTACCTTGGAATGTAGACTGATGGTCCTGTCTTTCCAAAGGGGCTTCAACCTTGTCAGGGCAGCAGTTGTTTGTGCTATCCTGGAGAGGACTTCCAATCGGGACACATTCTCTGATACAATGGCTCCTAAATATTTGAAGCTATGCGCTGTGTTGAGGGATTGGCTTTGGACATTGATGTCCGTGTTGATGCCATTTAGTAATTAATCCATAATAATTAGGAAAGTAGTAGAAATGGATGTTGACAGAAGCAAGAGAGACTGGAAAGAGAAGGAGGGGTTGACGAGAAAGCGGTGGAGGTGGAGGTGAGGGGAAGGGGGGGGGAGGAGAAGAAGGCGGAATGGTACAAAGGACAAGTAAAAACGAAAGAAGAGGATGATGACGATGATAGAAGAATAGTAATGACGACTGCGCACACTCCTGTGCGAGCGGGGATGAGGGACCTAGCTAGTGGCTGCTGGGTATATTTATGTAGCCGACGCAGAATCTTTAGTCCATGCGCGGAATGCGTGCGTGCACAGACTAGACCTTGGTTTGTACTCTCATCCGGATGGACTAACAGAACATTTGCTTTGGCCGAACGAATGCGCCGCACTACGGGACTCATGAAATTTAATCCTTGTCATAACAGCAAGCTGCACTCCACTATTGTTGATAAACGTTTAAAGTATTTCGTCACAATAAGTAGGCTATATCGCACCAGTTACTAGTTTTTAATCCTGGTAGTTCAAAAGCTAACGGTAGTCCAGTTTTCTTCTTTCGGCGGGACTGTTATAGTAGGCCTTCCCTACCCTATCCCTATCCAATCCCGTAATTCAAAGGTCGTTGGGGCACCACAGAAGATCGTTTAACCAGCGTACTCCATCTTTCTCTGTTCTCAGCAACCCTCATGCCTTCGTTCAGTGCCAAACCAGTCCATTCTCGAATGTTGTCCTCCCACCTCTTTTTCTGTCTCCCTCTTCTTCTGCCTCCTTGCACCGTGGCTTGCCGGATGGTTTTTGCAAGGCCTGATGCTCTGGTGACGTGGCAATACCATCGGAGTTTCCGTTTTTTCACCCCTTTGGGCAAGTCATCGTGTTGTCTAATGGCCTGTGTGATGGTCTGTCGGACTTCGTTATTGATGATGTGCTGGATATGGAAAATGACCAGAAGTCTTCTGTAGCACCTCTGCGTAATTATTTAAATATATATTACCATGCGTAATTCTATACAGTACGTAACAGACAAATACATTAGCAAACAAAAGCAATATAAACTCATAGCTAGGTTTGAAAGGATACGCTTAATTTGTCTATTTTCGATCGGTGCAAGGATGTTTCAAGGTGTTACACTCGTTGTTTGTTTTTTTATCAGTAGCTGATTCAGCCCCAATGCTTGAATCCTGATAGGTGTAACTCAGATTCGTTTATCCACGCAATCTGTTCACTCAGCAAGAAGACAGGAGTCGTCGTATGAAGTTTTCCAACTTTATTCAGCGAAAATCAACAACTGCATACTGTTACACTCGATGTTGTGTTTTTTTCTATCAGTAGTTGATTCAGCCCCGATGCTTGAAATCCCGATAGGTGTAACTCAGATTCGTTTATCCACGCAACCCGTTCAATCATCAACAAGGCAGGAGTCGTCGTTTGAAGTTTTCCACTTTTATTCAGCATACATCAACAACTGCATACAATCGCTCAAACGTTTTTCACTTTACAATTCTCGACTATCAACTTTCCACTTTTTACAACTTTCTCAACTCTAATACAACAGCTCTCTCTACTTTCAACTCTCTCTTATTTTGAAACAGTGCGGCACTTATATAGTCTCTACATACTCCAGAACAGGCGAGAAAACCCCTGCATGGAACACCACAACCAATCAAAAGTAATTTCATCATCACTGTCTCACGTCATACAACCTTATTTGGAATGGAAGTTTCTATAGTTACCGCTAGAATTATCCATACGCTTCGATCGATAGTAAACAAACAATTCTAGAAAATTCTCAAATAATATCGACCAACTAAAAACACCAACGTTATACAAAGCTTCTTCTAATAACAACGCAAAATCCAATCAAAGATAAATACACTCTATTACTGCATGCTTAGCAAAGTAAAACGATCTGATCTATCGCGCGCGTCACACACGCAAACTACTATCGCACGCGTTTCACACATAAGTCTACCATCGCACGCGTCTCCAACGTAACACATACAATCGCTCAATCGCTTTTCGCTTCCTCAACTTTCAACTATCTCTCTTTACAATTCAACTTTCGTTTGAAACAGTGCGGTACATATATAGTCTCTCTATACTCCAGACACATTTAGAACACTCCAGCATGACGCACCACAACCAATCAAAAACAAACTTCGTCATCGCTGTCTTACGTCATACAACTTTCTTCATCATAAAATAACCTCTCAGCTTCTATTGGATCTATCTAGATCCTTCGATCGATGGTAAACAACCAACTCTAGAAAATTCTCAAATAATATCGATCAACTAAAATTATCAACATTATACCAAGCTTCTTCTAACAACAATGCAAAATCAAATCAAATATAAATACATTCTGTTATTGAATGCTTTGCAAAACAAAACGATCGGATCGGATCTATCGTGCGCGTCCCACACGCACCATCGCGCGTGTCTCAACGTAATATAAGGCAAAGTCGAGATATTACGACATATTGCTTTCTCCGTTGAAAACAATAAGGTCAAGGAAAGGCTGGGTGGAAAAAGAGGTGATATAATTTGATTAAGAGTTGGTGGATGGGGTGGGGTGGGCAGAGGAGAGGGAGAGAAAATTAAACCGACTTTTCATAATTTTGTAGCGCAAAGGGAAGTGACCGTCAATGGATTCCATCAGTAGGGGAGCAAGATTTATGGTTCTTACCCCCCCTCCCCCTTGCTATCCCTCTTCTTGCTCATCCGGATTAGTCTTCCTTGCTCTATAGCACGCGAACTATCAGCGGTGTCCAAGGAAAAACTCGTTTACAAAAAATACCACAAGGGCATGCAATGACAATGGTCTATTACCAAAACATATTTTAAAAAGCAAAGGTAACAGGAAAATCGCTTGATCTGGGAGTATAGACTTATAACTGTTGTCCCGTCAAGATTGCAATATATAGCAATTCGCCTAAAATTTAAAAATAATAAAATGTGTATTTGGGGAGGGAGAGGGGGCTAATTTTGTATAAACTCGGGCGCAAAGCGTACTAAGAGAGAGAGAGAGAGAGAGAGAGAGAGAGAGAGAGAGAGAGAGAGAGAGAGAGAGAGAGAGAGAGAGAGAGAGAGAGAGAGAGAGAGAGAGAGAGAGTTTACGGTCAGTAACACTGTGTCCTCGATGTCCAAGTTACGAGATATGGGATGTATGTTCGGTACATTATATTACATGATTATTGCTTTAGGTCCAGCGGACTCTTCCGATCCAATTCAGGACCGGACAACCCCTGATCCGCATAAAAGTATGGCTGAAACAACCCTAGTGGTAAAACTGAAAGCTCTCCACCAGCCAGTCACTTTACAATAAAGACATCCCACGCAGGGGACGCTGAGGCTATACTCTAATTTATCGAACCCCCGTTTACAAAAACCAAATAGAATACAAACATTATAAATTATCAACAAAACACATACATATAAAATGGCTACATTGCTAAATAATAACATCATAGGAAGCCCTAGTGACCATCTGGCAGAAAGCGTCCAATATTCCCAAGCTGATCCAACAGACCTCACACATAAATAAGGAGCCTTGTCCCGGAAGAGTTTTCAAGAAAAAAGGTAGGTGACTGGTCTAGCGAAGAAGAAGATAGTATAGCAGATTGATAGAACAGAGCAGGAATGAGAAAGAGCAAATGAGAAAGACAGCGACAGTGGGAATTTAAAGCACTAAATTTCCAGAAAGTGGGGATACTATTTATACTGAAACCCCCGGCATCCCGACGGGGGAGTATGTTCGGTAGGTAACGATGGGATGTAGAAGATGAAGGAAGTGGGGGTATGGGCAATGAAGGAAGGGAGGAAGATACAAACCGTCACGCTGCGTAGCCGAGCCTAGCCCAAGGGTTTCGTTTGTCTCTCACTTGTGAGAGGTCCTCAGCGAGTTTCATCTACGCTGTGTCCCCCTCAATTTACATAGGTTTCCTTCTTGGGATAAATACTTCCGCTATAGAAGACCATAGTTTACTAGTTAACTGTGAGGAACCACGTGTTTTGGGTGTCAAAGTTACGAGAAAACCACGTTACAAGATACTTAGGAGCGCTGCCCACCAAGGAGTTTCTAATCAAATGTGTACATTCATAAGAAAAGTAGTCTACTTATGCTACAGCACATTGAGTGGCTGATACTACCCGAGGCATACGTTTCACTACTCGCTTCCACTGGTCAGCGTAAGCAGGCATGCGTAGTGCGTAGACCCTGCTTGTGAAAAAGACCCTGTGTCACATCCTTCAAGTTCCGGGTCTCCTAGTTTATCCGAGCGCCTTTGCGCATGCGCCAGGTCATGTCGGGGCGGCTTTTTCACGAAGTTCTTAGGCGTCATAACCCTAACCCTAACCCAAACCCTAACCCTAACCCTAAACTTTTAACTCTAACCCAAACCCTAACCCTAACCCTTACGAAGACTATGATAGCACTGTGCGCATGCGTCGAATTTTGTAACTCGTCGACCAATCAGAATGCTCCCATTCGCTCCCAGCCCAGCTAAGATACTAGGAACTGTGACGATGTCACACCTGCTTGTAAATAGCTTTATGCTGCCCTCATCTCACTGTCTGAATCCCTCCGCAATATAGTTTGTGATATTATCTGGAAATCAACGAGTACTTTTTCATTTACATAAAAAGGTTTTTAAAAATTAATTGACTAAATCAGGAATGCGGATAAACTAATGGGTCGATTCAGCCCCGATGCTTGAATCTTGTGTTACTCGAATTCGTTATCCACGCAGCCCGTTCACTCAGCAACAAGGCAGGAGTCGTCGTTATAATGAGGTTTTCCAACTTTATTTAGCAAACCGTATCAACAACTGCATACAAAAATCTCTTTCAGGAAAACGCCCTTCTAGACAAGCAGACAGCGCTACTTATCTAGTCTATATCAACAAGGCAGGAAAAAAAATGCAGAAAGTTCCAGAAAAACGCAGTCAACGTGCTACCACATCAACTCCAAAAAAATAAAACTCGTCACCGGAGTCGTACGTCATAGAACGTTCTACGCATTTCGAAAAAATAATAGAATTTTCCATCAGTAAACAAACATTATGTAAGATCCCTTCCAACAGCAGCATAGAACAAAGGAAAATAAATGCTAAACTTGAACTGCTTGTGCCTAAACATAGTCTTCATATTCACAACTTTCAGGCACCTCTCATAAAAACTCGTGGGTATCGCCATTATAAATTAAAACGAGGTTAGAATGAAACCAAGTTCCGGTCTGGCTTGTTTTGCTTTTATCAAAGCTTGATGCGTGACTTTTAAATATGGCAAATTGCCGAAAACGACGATTGTTAGAGCCAGAAAACGAGTGGGATAAGTATAAAAACGGTGGAGGAAGTACATGCTCAGTGAAAGAATGCAAAAAACAATCGCAGAGGCTTGTATTTGTGGCGACTTCGGAGGTGCGTCGATCATCGACAGAAAGTGAAACAGGACCTGAAGACTCTTGTAGTTTTCCATAGCTTCGCCGTCGCAACCTTCACAAAACACGAAGAAGTTGATTATGTTAGGCGAGCGTTGTGGCCAAGTGGGCTAAGGCGGGACTAACTTGCCTTGTCCACAAGCCAGAAACCGATGGCGCCTGACAGGTGTGGGTTCGAGCCAGCATCTGGGCGTTATGTTTTTCCGAATATTTTTCAAAAATTCACAAATAATGTTAGGTAGGTAGGGTTTAGGCGCGCCACTGGCGATAGAAAGAGATAATAAACTGCAGCAAAAAAAAAAATATATGTGAGGGTACGATTCTGGTGGCCAGTGACACATGTTACTATTCTTGAATATTTGGAAATAACTCACTAAAACACGCGGAGAAAGAAACCGGAAGTATGTTTCATTGAGGGGATTCCCGTTGGTGCATAGGATAGCAGAAAAGTGTGAATATATAGTGCGCATTTCAGTCGTAACACAGGCCAACCGCAGTGACTAATGCAAACGCAAACGAAAGTCTCGGCTTGTGTCGGCTACGCAGTGTGCTGCTGTTAGGAGAATAAGTTATGGTCAGTTACATGTTTCTGTTCATCAAAGTTACCAGATCTGTGCCAGTCACGCAAACATTAAAGTGTCCACAGTGTCTTCTGAAACAAAACTGGCTTTTATCTTCGACGGCTGTAGTTTAAGGTCAATAACACTGTTTTGTCGTATATGCCAAAGTTACGAGTTGTTTCAGGATCAACCAACAACTTTCACGTTCGGTTTAGAAATGCTTGATTTGATTTCGTACTGTTTGGTGTATTTGTTTCTTTCGAGAAACTTGTTGGGGAAAGCATGGAGATATAGCTAGATAAGGATTGTTCACGTTCATTTCTGTGCGTCGCTGTCTGTCTGTTTCTGTCTGTCTGTACTTCTGTCTGTCTGTCTGTCTGTCTGTCTGTCTGTCTGTCTGTCTGTCTCTCTCTCTCTCTCTCTCTCTCTCTCTCTCTCTCTCTCTTATATCAAACCTCACATTGATTATGCATCAACAATATGGGACGGCTGCAGTGATGCCTTGTTTAAACAAATTAATTCTATTCACCGCAGAGCTGCAAAATTACTTATCTCCAACACTTCCATCAAAACTGATTCAAAATTAAAACTAGCTGGTATGCTTCCCCTTAACAAACAACTTAATTACAATAAAGCCGTTTTAATGTACAAAATACTAAACAGTAGAGCTCCTGATTATTTAAAAGTACTTTTTAGCAAACCTTCATCCCGTTATTCAATTTTCCCACATAATTTAACCTTGCCACAGCCACGCTTAGACATATTTAAAACATCTCTGTCATAGTCTGGTTCAAGTATGTGGAATTCTCTCCCACAAGAGATCAAGGAAAGTAAATCATTATCATTGTTTAAAATTAGACTCCACAAATTTCTATTTTCCCTTGCTCCTAAGATTGTATACATTTTGTTCTTTCCTATCTTGCGACAGTTTAATTTGTTCATGTGTGAAATAGCTTGTGTATGTGTGTGGTTGTGGTGGAGAGGGTGGGGAGAGTGGGAGTAGGAAAGGGGTATTGGAAGAAGGTGGGAGGAGGGAGTATGTGCATTTCGGTACATTAATTTTCTTAGTAATGTTTTTAATTCTTACCATTGTTAAGGTTTGTGTTAGTTTGCAATCAATTTTATGTTAATTATTTTGTTTGCTCTGAATTTTTATTTTTATTTTTTTTTAAATGTTTGTTTCTTTTACAATTTTATTAAGGACTAGCTATAAGACAGGTCCATAGGACCTAATACTAT
>CM072515.1:71342252-71372252 GCA_036898135.1 Oncomelania hupensis
CATACTCCATCTTTCTCTGTCCTCAGCAGCCCTCATGGCTTCGCTCAGTGTCAAACCAGTCCATTCTCGAATGTTGTCCTCCCACCTCTTTTTCGGTCTCCCCCTTCTTCTACCTCCTTGCACTGTGCCTTGCAGAATGGTCTTTGCAAGGCCTGATGATCTGGTGACGTGGCCATACCATCGGAGTTTCCGTTTCTTCACCACGGTGAGCAGGTCATCGTGTTGTCCAATGGCTTGTGTGATGGTCTGTCGGACTTCAACGTTGGTGATGTGTTGGGTATAGGAAATGCACAGAAGTCTTCTGTAGCACCTCATCTCCATGCTTTGTATTCTTCGTTGGAGATCTGCTGTGAGGGTCCATGCTTCGCAAGCATATAGGAAGATGGAGATGACCAGAGAGCGCAGCAGTCTTACTTTGGAATGTAGACTGATTGTTCTGTCTTTCCAAATGGGCTTCAACCTTGTCAGGGCAGCAGTTGTTTGTGCGATCCTGGAGAGGACTTCCTGTCGAGACCCATTGTCTGACACAATGGCTCCTAAATATATGAAGCTTTGCACTGTGTTGAGGGATTGGTATTGTACTTTGATGTCCGTGTTGATGCCATTGGTGTTGTTGGTCATCATTTTGGTCTTCTCTGCACTTATTTCCATTCCATAAGCTCTGGAGGTGGTGTCAAGCCTCTGTACAAGCTGTTCAAGTTCTTGTTCCTCTCCAGCCAGTCCATCAATATCATCCGCAAAACGAAGATTGGAGATTGCTCTGCCCCCTATGCTGACTGTGCCTTCGTGATCTGCAAGAGCATCTGACATGATGCGCTCTAGGAAGATGTTGAAGAGTGTTGGAGAGAGTAGGCATCCTTGACGCACACCGATTGTTGTTCTGAACCACAAATAGGGTTAGTACCTTAAAAATGCTAAAGAGAATATTTTGAAGAAAACACAACAACAATAACTCAAATACTGTTCAACTTTGGTGGGCAATGAATGAAATCACAAATAACTCTAAAGCAACCACACCTGAGCAAACCATGATAACTATATCCCCTAATTAATTTAATTAACATTTCTTAAATGTTTGCGAGCCTGCTCAATCTGTTGAAGATCATACTAAACATGATTACTCTCTTTTTACATAGACCACGATCACACGATCAATGTGTTAGACCTGAAATTACAGTGCATACAGTTGGGAAATATATCTCATCACTAAAAAACAAAACGTCCAGGGGTGTCGATAATGTCACTACGTTTTTGGTCAATCATTCCCTTACATACATAATTGATTCGTTAACTTACTTATATACTGTTACGTTGAAACGCGAAGAATAGTATGAAGCGCGCACGATAGATCTAATCGTTTCGTTTTGCAAAGTATTCAATAATAGAGTGTATTTACCTTTGATTTGAGTTTGCATGGTTGTTAGAAGAAGCTTTGTATAACGTTGATAATTTTCGTTAGTCGATATTATTGGAGAATTCTCTAGATCTGCTTGTTTACTATCGATCGAAGTTTCTTGATGGGTGTAAATATTTGAGAACATTCTGGGACGGAAAATAATGTGGTATGACGTAAGTCAGTGATGACGAAGTTTTATTTGATTGGTTGTAGTACGTCAATCTACCGTGTTCTAAATTGTTCGGGAGTATGAAGAGACTATATAAGTGCCACACTGTTGCAAAAGTGGTGGTTCACCCGTCCCCTATACGCTTAATGTGTCCGGGGACGTAAATTTACTATAAAAAAAAAAACACAAACAAAAAAGTTGAGAGAGTGCTGTTGATAGTGAGTTGGAAAGTAAAAAGTTGAGAGTGGAAAAGCGATTGTATGCAGTTGTTGATGTGTGCTGAATAAAAGTGGAAAACTTCATACGAAGACTTTGCCTTGTTGCTGCTGAGTGAGCAGGCTGCGTGGATAAACGAATCAGTTACACCTATCAGGAT
Source organism: Oncomelania hupensis (assembly GCA_036898135.1). Classification (NCBI taxonomy): domain Eukaryota; kingdom Metazoa; phylum Mollusca; class Gastropoda; order Littorinimorpha; family Pomatiopsidae; genus Oncomelania; species Oncomelania hupensis. The sequence goes on from CM072515.1 coordinate 71,344,194, forward strand.
TTCAAGCATCGGGGCTGAATCAGATACTGATAGAAAAACACCACCATCAAACGGAGTGTAACATATACCTTAAGCATTAGGTCAGGCGTTTTTTAAGATATCTGGAAATCTGCAAAAAGTGATTCCTTTACCAAAAGGAAAAGATCTTAGTGACATCAACAACTTCCGCCCAGTGCCCATGTGGTAGGTATTGCCTAAACCTCTAGCTCTTGAAAAAAAAACATATTCGTATTAATGTAATGCAGTTTATTAAACAACATTAACTGTTGTATCTTTTTCAACCTGGATCTCATAAATTTCACTCGTGCCACATTGCCCTCACGTCTATGTGTGATTCATGGCTATCGTATATCAGTCAATTCCAAATCGTGGGTGCTCTTTGACAAAATCTCAGAAAGGCATTTGACCATGTTAATCATAGAATCCTTGTAGATAAACCTCTATTGTACACTAAAAATAATCCTACAGTCAAACTTCTTAAGTCGTTTCTGACTGATAGGAAGCAACAAGTATTCTTGAATTGGACTTACTCTTGCTTAGATAGTGTCACAACCGGTGTACCCAAAGGATTTGTCCTAGGTTCCCTACTATTTTGCCTGTTTATAGATGGCATGCCCATTTGCGTATCTGCAAGTTCTGTATCCTGTGATCTCTTTGCTAATGACAGCTCTATCTACATTTCTTTTTATGACCTAAACAAAATTCAGTCAGATCTTCAGGAAGCAATTCGTACCGTTGCACTATGGTGCAATAATAACCAAATGTTTCTACAACCAAAAATGACTAAGAGCATGGTCATAACGTGCAGACAGAAACACCAGAGAATCGCCCCTATGCCTTGCCCTCGTGGTTGGGACCAATTTTGTTGAACAAGCTGAAACTCATCGCGCGCTTGGAGTTATTATTGATCATATACTTAGATGGCATAAATATGTAGATTACGTTTGCAAACTGGTCTCCAGTTGGCCATAAATATGTACCTCTTATGTGGCGGAAAGGGAGGCGACTGGTTCACGTCTGGGACGGATTGTCTACCTTCCATTTCTTTGTTAGTCTAGCCTTGGGTGGCTCTTGCTGTGCAGAATCCTTATATGTGGCCAGTGGGTTATGCAGGACTAGGTGACGCGACATGTGTTCTCCCCGCCTGACCATTCATGTTCTGCTTTTGGTGGTGAGCAGGACTACTTTGTCGGCAGGCATTTTATGCAGGTCAGTGGCAGTGACTTGTATGGAATGTCGTGGCAATAGTAGCCGGCAACCCTTGTTACTATCAACACGCTTTACCGCCTTGCAAGTGCAAATATTTTTATGCCCTTCTTACGAGGGATAATGAAAATATAACAGTTCAGGTTGGGCCGTGTTCTTAAGGTCGTGGCCGAGAGACGGGAGTCAAATACATGTACTCAGCTCAGCTACACTTTAAAAAAAAGGTAAAGGTAAAGGTAGTCCCATAGCCTTGTGGCCGTAGGGGAGCGTGATGTTGGAGATCACACTTATCTTGGGCCAGCGTAATGAGGGTGATGCCCATCTCTCTCCCTCGCTGCTTTACCTTCCCCACCCGTACTCAGTCACAGTTGAGTCAACTGGGGGCGTTGTTATTTGTCGCTTCACGTTTTGCAGTCACTCATCCAAGTGCTAACCGCACTGGACGGTGCTTAACTTGCGACACAGTAGCTACACTTAAGTAAATTTTTTAAAAAAATGTGTCGGTCTTGATGCGAGAAGAATGTTTTTCACGTCTAATTGCCTTTCAAATCTCAATGATGCGTCATCAGTATGGTGTGGTGCAGGAGAAGTACATATCAATAAACTAAACTGGCACCGTAGAGCAGGGAAGATTATCATTGATGATCCCAGTCTTCCATCATCGGAAAAACTTAAAGCAGCCAACCTAGTGTAACCAGGGGAGGATCTTGTTCTTGTGCCACTTGTGCACGTGCACACCCCCCCTGGCGGTCAAAAAAAAAAAAAAAAAGGAGGGAGAAAAGGAGAAGAAAGAATAGAAAAAAAAATTACTAATTCTCACTCACCACACAGTTTCATGTACCTCCAAATTATTATTATTTTTTGGGGGACCTAACTTGTACATGCATCAGGTCAGTTTTGAATAAAACTGATGTGAGTGGCTATTTCTTGTTTTATTTGCAGTAACTTTATCTGTCTTTGTATAAGCCTTTATGCAAGATGCTCTGCTATTGTAAATTTTATCATCAGAGTTTGCAGAGGGGTGTTTGTGTGTGTGGGGGGGGGGGGAGGGGGATCGGGACTAAAAGAGGACTTTTAGCACAAAACAATACTATTTTCAGTCCTTAAAATAATGCCCAAAATGCACCAGATTGCACAGATTTTAACCATTATTTTCAAATTTTTAAGGGGGGGGGGGGGGGGGGGGGGGCACGCTCCCGGACCCCCCTAGTACACTCGCCTGCTTCGCAGGCTCGCGCTTGTGGCTACGCCACTTCGCATTAGCTGTGCACACCCCCTCAACAATGGAAAGATCCGCCCCTGGTAACCATCAGTTCTCATTCAACATTGTGGCCTTCTTATTTAAATTGCAAACTGGCCTGGCACCACCGTATTTAGGCAATCTATTAACTTCTGCGACGGAACGTCACGGGTCTAACAACTACATTCTTCCTCGAACACGAACAGACCTGTTTAAAAATAGTTTTGCATTCTCAGGACCTCTAATCTGGAACTCTCTTCCTTTAAATATTAGATCGTGTACCACTCTCCCTTCATTCAAGCGAATCTTCATGCAACATTACCTTAATACCACCTAACCACTGATTTTGTCCACCGTTTCGCATTGTGCTACTTGATTATTTGATATGCATTTGAGGCGCCTTAGAAGGCACTGTCAGAATAGGGGGTAGAGTAATCTCCAATTTCCGATTTGGGGGACCACATTGATGGATGGGCTGGAGAGTAACAAGAACTTGAACAGCTGCTACGGAAGCTTGACACTACCTCAAGAGCATTTGGAGTGGAAATAAGTGCAGAGCAGACCAAAATGATGATCAACAACACCAATGGCATCAACACGGACATCAAAGTCCCAGGCCAATTCCTCAACACAGTGCATAGCATCAAATATTTAGGAGCCATTGGATCAGACAATGGGTCCCGACAGGAAATCCTCTCCAGGATCGTACAAACAACTGCAGCCCTGACAAGGTTGAAGCTCATTTGGAAAGACAGGACCATCAGTCTACATTCCAAGGCAAGGCTGCTGCGCTTCCTTGTCATCTCCATCTTCCTATACTCTTGCGAAACATAGACCCTCACAGCAGATCTATAACTAAGAATACAAAGCATTGAGATAATGTGCTACAGCAGACTTCTGGGGATTTCCTATACCAAGCACGTCACCAACGACGAAATCCGACAGACCATCACACAAGCCATTGGGCAACACGATGACATGCTCACAGTAATGAAGAAACGGAAACTGCGATAGTATGGCCGCGTCACCGGAGCATCATGCCTTGCAAAGACTATCCTGCAAGGCACGGTGCAAGGAGGCAGAAGAAGAAGGAGACAGAAAAAGAAGTTGGAAGACAACATTCGAGAATGGACTGGCTTGACACTGGGCGAAGCCACGAGGGTTGCTAAGGACAGAGTACGCTGGTTAAACGATCATCTGTGGCGTCCCAACGACTTTTAAGTTACAGGATGGGATAGGTAGGATATGCTATGATATAAGGTATGCGTAAGCTTAATTGTACCACCTGATCATGTGATTGATTGATTGATTGATTGATTGTTGCTTTAGGTCCAGCGGACTCTTCCGAGCCAAATCAGGACCGGATCATGTGATATACATTGAGTTGTTTGCTATGTATTGTGTAATTGCAACACCAATAGTGATTGTCATATATGTTTTTTGTACGCTGCATAATAGTTCTTATAGTTATTTGTTTTGTCGTGTTATTATTGTTAGACTATTTGTGTTGTCGTTGACATATTTGACTGAAAATGGCAGAATGTGAGTGATAATGATACGAGGAACGATTGTAAGTTTAGCTTCCCGCCTAAAATCTGTATCCTTGTTGTGAATAAAATCTCTGAGACTGAGTCTCTCTCTCTCTCGCTCTTTCATTTACACAATTTTCGTTTTTAGAATCTGATATCCCAATTCTCTATCTGTCTGTCTGTCTCTCTCTCTTTCTTTCTTCTAAATCAACTTCGTCCCTTATAATTAATTATACCAACCCCAGCAGCAGCACTATCGTCAGCGACACAGCAACAGGATTCATGTATGTCTTTTGAAGCAACAGAGAGAGAAAGAAATCGAAAGAGGGCAGAGAGAGGGGGGCCTCCACGCTTGCGACAGTGTAAGCTGGAAAGAAATTTAGTCGAACGCGCGCATCACGTCGTGTCTGTCTGAGCATTTTTTTCTCTCAGCACGTGCATCTCACAACACATGTAACAGCCATACGTGCATGGACTTGAACGCTGGTCACTCTAGTCACATTACATTAAAGCTGAACTACGACGACAAAAGCTAGATTTTTGGCTAGAAACTGCTAAGTACTGTAAATTATCGACAACACTAGTGTTCGCGATCTGAACAGTGTACGTTTTCCTAAAGGTGGTATGTAAATTATCGAAAGAACTAGTGTTTCCGAATCTGAATAGTGACTTGTTTTTTCCTAAAAGTTGTGAAGTAATAAATATCGAAATAATAAGTTGATTTGCTCGTCATTATGTGGACATTTATTGAAACCTTTAGCAGATTGTGAAGTAATGTAAATGATCGAAACATAACTAGTGATGGGATCTGGATATTGATTTATTTTTCTTTCAGTTGTGAAGTAATCAATGTCGACGTAAGACATAGGACAATTTGTTGTCCAAAACTAACATGGAAACGTGCTTTCCTAAATATATTATAATAAATATAAGTGTTTGGGGGATCTCAATTCCTGTGCCTTCTTTTCCTGAAGCAGTGAAGTAATAAATATTGAAATAACAACGGAGGTTGTTGTTGTTGTTGTTGTTGTTGTTGTTGTTGTTGTTGTTGTTTGTGAGGGGAAGGGAAAGGGGGGGAAGGGGAGGGGATCTACAAATTGTGACATTTTTTTAACAGGGGATTGAAGTTTTTTATTAAAATTTAACAGTGAAGGTAAATGAAACTTTTTAACAAAAATAAATAAATAAATAAATAAAACTTTTAAAACAAATTACTCAAATGGTGTGACTACTTCAAACGGGTGACTGTACAATGCATCAATGTGGTTTAGAGCTTTTCTATCAAACTAATCATATTTTTAGAACACCACTAAGTTATTGGGTGCCATGGAATAAAAGGGGTGTCGGATAGCGCAATGGTTGGAGCGCAGTGGTTGGAGCACACCCTACTGTGTCGCAAGTTAAGCACCGTCCAGTACGGTTAGCACTTGGATGGGTGACCGCAAAACGTGAAGCGACAAATAACAACGCCCCCACTTGACTCAACTGTGACTGAGTACCTACTCTCTTAAGGGTGGGGAAGGTAAAGCAGCGAGGGAGAGAGATGGGCATCACCCTCATTACGCTGGCCCAAGATAAGTGTGATCTCCAACATCACGCTCCCCTACGGCCACAAGGCTATGGGACTACCTTTACCTTTTTACCTTATGGAATAAACAAAAAAACTGCTGGTAGGCAAACTTTACAATAACGAGAAAGAAGCAAGTACGTAAACCGAAAGGTTGCTAATTTTGGACAAAAGACAATGCAAAAGAACCCAATGAAAATGTTGGAGCTAATGTGGTTCTTCATCAGGTGGACAAAACAAAAAATAATAATAAGCATAAAGGAATTGGGTTTAAAAAATATTTTAAAAAAACAAAATTCTTGACGAAGCTTTTAGCGAAAAACATGTTAAGAGAACGTGTTAATTAATTCGGTGGGGTTGTTTTTTTATATCTCTTTTGGGGTTTTAGTTCTTTCGGTCTCGAGTTCCGATACAGTATTCAATTTATCTTTGTCATCCTTGTGGTTTTCAACAACGGGATTCAAAACAGGGTTCCGTGATTAACGTGTAATGAGGTTGTGCACTTCAATTAAGTAAAAACGTTACAAGGATTTTGGTGTGGCATGGCGACAATGAAATACATCCTTTCATGTGTGACTGTGCAAGAAAGGATGTATTTCATTTTCGCCATGCCACACCAAAATCCTTGTAACGTTTTTACTTGGTTAATAAATATTCTTATCTTATCTTATCTTAATAACCTTTTAAATATTCTATACCCACAAACACTGACAAAGTGGAAATGGTGCAACCCACGATTCGGAAATTTAATATGAACTGCATCCAATACCATTATTGAATGGAGGTAGAAAACCGGAGTGCCCGTAGAGAACCCTTTGTGTCCTGAAAAGAAAAAAAATCTCGTAACTAAGTCAAGTAGGATCGCCCCACCGCGGGGTATTACATTATTTTATTTTTTAAACACTTAATGTAGAAGGAATTAGACTGTAGAAAAGGTATGCCAATGTCTAACACTCAAAAAGGAGTTACTGTCCTTACCTTGAATGTAAGATTAACCAGGGTGTGTTCGTGGAATGTACCATCAATGTCATTATCTTCCTTTGACACTCCCTTGTTTAAGATATTAAACTTCAGAAAATTCAATTCTATGCTGTAACACAGGAAGCCTTAATGTAATAACGGCGAACATGCTGAGAGAAAAAAAAAGTATACGACTTGTTTGTCTTATACTTTATCTTGTTTTTCCTTGCACTTTTAGAAACTTCTAATTCAGACATAATACGTTTAAAAAAAGTGAAACATTTTTGTTAGAGAAGCAGAATAATTTAGAGTCTTACGTAACATTTTTGTTGGATGGTTTATTGATGCTTTTGAATTCGAGTTTGTGTTCACGACTCGGACATAATAACGTAGCGAAAGAAACTAGGGTTTAATGGAAAGCAGATAATCTATGACGTTCTTATGTTATTCTACATTGTTAGTTACGACGTTCTTATGTTATCCTACATTGTTAGTTACGACGTTCTTATGTTATCCTACATTGTTAGTTACGACGTTCTTATGTTATCCTACTGTGTTAGTTACGACGTTCTTATGTTATCCTACATTGTTAGTTACGACGTTCTTATGTTATCCTACTGTGTTAGTTACGACGTTCTTATGTTATCCTACATTTATTAGTTACGACGTTCTTATGTTATCCTACTGTGTTAGTTACGACGTTCTTATGTTATCCTACTGTGTTAGTTACGACGTTCTTATGTTATCCTACTGTGTTAGTTACGACGTTCTTATGTTATCCTACTGTGTTAGTTACGACGTTCTTATGTTATCCTACATTTATTAGTTACGACGTTCTTATGTTATCCTACTGTGTTAGTTACGACGTTCTTATGTTATCCTACTGTGTTAGTTACGACGTTGTTATGTTATCCTACTGTGTTAGTTACGACGTTCTTATGTTACCCTACATTGTTAGTTACGACGTTCTGCTTTTACTACGTAACCTGAAAACTGACTTGAAAAGTTTTTATTACGTTTTTGGAAATTTCATGGACTTATTACAATAAGCAACCCCCGAACCACCCCCCCCCCTTCCATCCCTTCACCGCACCCCCAAAAACAAACAAATAAAACAGATGAAATAATACATAAGTAAATAAATTAAATAACTTAAATACATAAATAAATAATTTAAATATATAATAAATGCAACAAGAAGACGAAAGAAATGACATATAAATAATACAAACACGTTGATCATAGACCAGCAACATGTTGTAGTAAACGGGTTCTGGTTCTGATTTGGCTCGAAAGAGTCCGCTGGACCTAAAGCAACAACCGTGTATTGTAATGTAGTAAACGGATCCTTAAAGCAACATGTTGTTACTTCGCCTTTAGTTTGTATGGTTATGATGTTAATCCTTATGTACTTATTGTACTAAACGACACATGAAAGAACTCAGGAAAGTCCAGTGCTGATATTTTACATTATTAAAAAAAATTTAAACACATTTTTTTCCTCACAAACAAGAACAGAAAAGTAAATCCCACAAGTTTCTCTCTCTCTCTCTCTCTCTCTCTCTCTCTCTCTCTGTCTCTCTCTCTCTCTCTCTCTCTCTCTCTGTCTCTCTCTCTCTCTCTCTCTTAAAAACTTCTTTTAAAAAAACTGTTATTTTAATTTTACTTGTTTTACATTTTTTTACATTGTTTTAAAATTGTATATTTGTTGTACACGTTAAGAGCTGTCAATTAGATTAGGCGTTTCTGAATGTTAATAATGATAACAAGAAGAATAAAAATAATATATGCTCTGATATTAACCACAAGGGTATTACGCGCTGAGAGTGGATCCTCAGTATCGCAAACGCTCGCGTGTCCAGAGTCAGGGAAGAGAGAGAAAGAGAGAGAGAGAAAGAGAGAGAGAGAGAGGGAGAGAGAGAGAGAGAGAGAGAGAGAGAGAGAGAGAGAGAGAGAGAGAGAGAGAGAGAGAGAGAGAGAGACGCGTTATCGTTGATGCTGTGGCGGGTCCTCATCTACGGACGCGCCTGTCCAGGGCTGTTCGCTATCTATCCCTGTAGCCATCGAGAATTCCCCCTTTCAGCGTGCAAAATGCCATTGCGATTTTAACTGGAGCTTCCTTGTGCAAAATTTTCTCACGAAGATATTTTATTTATATAAATTATTATTTTAAAAAAAACAACAACTACACTTTAATGACAAGGTTGAAAGAGATAGATACCCGACTTTAAATTTAACTTGGGTTTGTGAGTGATTGCATTCTAACTTTTTTTTTTTTTTAGAAAAGCAGGGTTCCAAAATCCACGGGGTGGCCTTGTAACCTAATTTGCAGTAAGCAGGTTTCCTATGCCGAAAGTCCCGAGTTCCAACCAAGCGTGGGACGGACTGTACCTGTTATTTGAATACGAACTTTCCAGGACACCGAGAGTTTTCTTCGGGTACTCCTGTTCCCTCCCTCACCTCAATAATGGTATTGGATGCAATCAATCTAAAAATGCCTACAATCAAAATGGATTTCTAGTCCGACGTTTGTAATAGCGATCTCGTCAGATCGCCGCGCTTTGAGTTCGATTGAAGAAAAAGCGCGTGATAGCATCCTGTATTATTATTATTATTATTATTATTATTATTATTATTATTATTATTATTATTATTATTATTATTATAAACAGAGACGGAATAACGATGATTAGTAGATTAATTGACATTTGTGTGGTACGATTTACTTACTAAAAACAGAGAAAGTTCAGTACAATACAATACCGGACAAGAAAGCCCCGGGATGGAAAGGAATGAGTTGGTTATTTCAACCTGACATTTTAACCGTGGTTTGTTTGGCATATTTCAAGTGTAGTATCATTTCCTTACGCTTGTGACACACACACCGGTTTCTGCCAGAAAAAACAACAAAGACTTCGACACACAGAACATTCCACTCTGCCGTAGACCGGATATTGGCGACTTGGGTGTACTTTGTTCCTGCAATGTATCTGTGCTGAAAATCAGGTAAGCTTCATTCATTTCTATTTCGCTGATGTCTCCTCCATCACATCCCTTAACACTCTTCGTTTCAACCCCATCCCTCCTTACCTGCAGCTGCTCTGCCGCGCGATGACTATAAGTGCTTAATATGGCAATATTATACGAGAATAAGAAAACGATGGGATACAATCACAAATTCCGCCCCCAATCTGTGTGTTGCACGGTGATTTATCAATAGATGATTCAGCCCCGATGCTTGAATCTTCATAAGTGCAACTCGAATTCGTTTATCCACGCAGCCTGTTCACTCAGCAACAAGGCAGGTGTCGTCGTATTAAGTTTTCCAACTTTATTCAGCAAAGAGAACTGTATAAATATAGACGTCCTGAACTGTCCCTATCAGTGCTTTAAAAAAAAATTTGTTTAAAATCTGATAGCTGCTTCGCTTTATTTTTGGATCGCCCACCCCTTGTCTTTCCCCCCTCCCCTTGCATGCGCAATGACCATGTCTACAGAGTTGAGGATCCTATCCTATCCTCTTATCCTATCCCGTAACTCGAAGGTCGTTGGGGCACCACAGATGATCGTTTAACCAGCATACTCAATCTTTCTCTGTTCTCAGCAACCCTCATGGCTTTCCTCAGTGTCAAGCCAGTCTATTCTCGAATGTTGTCCTCATAACCTTTTTTTCTGTCTCCCTCTTCTTCTGCCTCCTTGCACCATACCTTGCAGGATGGTTTTTGCAAGGCCTGATACCCTGGTGACGTGGCCATACCATCGGAGTTTCCTTTTCTTCACCACTGCGAGCATATCACCATGTTGTCCAACGGTCTCTCGGGCGTCGTTGTTGTTGACCTACTGGGTATAGAAACTGCCCAGGAGTTTTCTGTAGAACCTCATCTCCTAGCTTTGTATTCTTCGTTGTAGATCTGTTGTGAGGGTCCATGTTTTGCAAGCTTATAGGAAGATGGAGATAACAAGGGAGCGCAACAGTCTTACCTTGAAATGTAGACTGATGGTCCTGTCTTTCCAAATGGGCTTCAACCTTGTCAGGGTAGCAGTTGTTCGTGCGATCCTGTAGAGGACTTCCAGTCGGGACCCATTGTCTGATACAGCTATGCACCGTGTCGAGGGATTGGCCTTGGACTTTGATTTCCATGTTGATGCCCTTGGCGTTGTTGGTCATCATTTTGGTCTTCTCTGCACTTATTTCCATTCCATGGGCTCTGGAGGTGGTGTCAAGCCTCTGTACCAGCTGTTCAATTCTTGTTTCTCCCCAGCCAATCCATCAATGTAATCCGCAAAATGGAAGGTACAGATTGCTCTAACCCCTATGCTGACTGCGCCTTCGTGATCTGCAAGGGCATCTGACATGATGCGCTCTAGGAAGATGTTGAAGAGTATTGGAGAGAGTAGGCATCCTTGACGCACACCGATTGTTGTTCTGAACCAGTTCCTGGTGGCGCTGTTATGGAGGACTGCAGTGGTGGCCTTGTCATACAGGCTTTTGATGACTTCAATAAATTTAGGGCTGATGCTGTACGCTCTTATGGTTGCTCACAGAGCTGCATGCCAGACTTGGTCAAACGCTTTCTTGAAATCTACAAACACACGATATAGATGTTGTTGGTGCTGTAGGTATTTCTCGCAGATTATTCTGAGGTTGAAAATCCGTCCAGTGGTACTTCGCCCTGTCTTGAATCCTGCTTGTTCTTCAGTTAGTAGAGGATCGCGTTATGCAAGATAACAAAACAATTTCAACATCACATTATGATAAAAACAATTCAGGTCCAGAAAACGCGAGTTTTACTTTTCGAGCAACATCGACACTTTGTCTTTTACACATTGGGTTGTCTGTGTGTGTGTGCGTGGGTGTGGGTGTGTGTGTGTGAATGTTTTATTTTTTAGTTTTTTATTGGATGACTTACAAGTCTGAATCTCGCAATCTAAAAACACCTGACATTTAAACAAAATTTACACTGGGCGGGCGGCGCGCTTGTTCAGCCGGGGAATAGCTACGGCAAAACAATTGAAGCGTTGGATGTTTGGCGAGAACATCTATATATATAAATTGCTTAGCCGGAAGTCCTTCTTCGCCGTTACTATAAAGTTTGTCTCCTATGGACGCTGATCTGGGCAGGTGCTGAGTGCTGCTGATCGGCCTGCTGTGTGCTCAAAACCACCCAAATCGTTATAGCCGACATTTCCTTACCGAACGTTTAACCGTTTCTGAGATAAATAAATAAACAAAATGTCCACAAACTGCAATAGCCTCATTCCGCGCGCTTCCATTAAAAATCAAATTGAGGTTTCAGCATGTTTTCCCATATAGACCAAAGGTTGGGTGCGCGCGCAGCGTAAGGGTCGGGTGTTTTTCTGCTTTGCTCCATCTAAAAGCAGAGAGTAATTTTCGTTTTTCCCTTCGTTCTCTTGTTAAATTCCCTCCAAATCATATCCAGCCTAACCCTCAAATCCCCCTACCCCAGTGAATTGCAAGGTAAGCGAATTGTTACTCATCTTTTTTCTGCCAAAGTACTTTGACTGCATTGTGATAGTACTGTGAGTACCATGTAAACAAAGATGACGGCGCCCGTATTCAAAACAAGACACACCTTCGTTTCTTTCTCGCCTTAAGTTTATCTTCTTCAAAGTTTCGACATGAATGCTGTTTGCTTCATTATTATCCTCCTTTTGTCAATAATGGAAATAAACCAGGAAATAAATCCACAAGATCAAAACGTAGAAGAAAGTCACTACCCATGTGGCGTCTGCGATGGATCAGTGGGCTGGGAACAGAGAGGCGTTGCATGTGAAAGCTGCGGACAATGGTTCCACGCAAGTTGCCAAAGCATCAACAGTGGATCCTACGACATACTTGGCAGGAGTGATGTTACGTGGCACTGTGCAGTGTGTGCAAATGCTAATTACAGCAGTGTGGCATTCGACCTGCATGGCATAGGCACCAAAACAATCAACCTTTCTGACTCTGCCCTACAATTTATCCCTGATAGTCCTTTTCATCCATACCATACATCATCCCCCTCAAGAGCAAGTAAACAAGATAAACACTCGAGAAGGCCACTTCGCTTCCTGACTGTGAATTGCCAATCTATTCTAGGCAAGGTGGCGGAACTTGATAACCTCGTCCAAAGTACGAAGCCTGATGTCATTCTAGGAACAGAGTCCTGGCTAACGCCACTTCACACCAATGCTGAAATCTTCCCCAAGGGATATAATATCTACCGAAGAGACAGAGTGAGGCAGAAAGGAGGCGGAGTATTCATTGCTGTCTCTGATGATCTGACGTCCCTTGAAGAACCAGATCTATCCACAGAGTGTGAAATCCAGTGGGTCAAAATCAAGTTAAAGGGTAGAAGAACACTCTTAGTAAGCTGTTTCTACCACCCCCATACAGATAACAAGGAAAGTATGAAAGCATTTGTAGAATCTGCCCACCGCGCCTCAAACACCAACAATGCAGTTATCGTTGTAGGAGGCGATTTCAACCTCCCGGGATGGCTCTGGCCATCAAAAACACTGAAGAAAGGAGCCCCACACCCTAACATTCACCATATGTTCATGGATAGCTTGAACGATCTCGGCTGGGAACAAATGATTCAGGAACCCACGAGAGGTGAAAACTTCCTCAACCTGTTCCTCACAAACAACCCCAACCTCATACCAAGAACAGAGATCCTCCCAGGATTGTCAGATCATGACGCTGCCTATATGGAAGTCCAGATCCACCCACCAAAGAAACGCCAGCTACCCCGACAGATTCCCATATACACTGATGAAAGCAAAGAACCACTGAAACAAGCAGCACATCTATTAAATGACCACATAATAAACTCTTACAACGAAGATAGCTCAGTTGAGGAAATCTGGTCAGAACTAAAGACAGGCCTACTAGAGGCCCTAAAAAGGCATGTTCGACACAAGCAAGCCAAACCAAAAACAAGCCACCCGTGGGTAAACCACGAAACCAAAAAGCTGATTCGTAAGAGAGACAGAGTCCACAAGCGCTGGAAGAAGAATGGTGACAATATCCTCTATGAGAAGTTCAAATCACTAAAGCGGCTTGTCCAGAAAAACATCCGCCGTCAATACTGGGCATACATAGAAGGTCTAATACTAGACAACCCAGAGAGTGAGACCACACCTCAAAAGAAGTTCTGGAGCTTCATTAAAGCACGCAGAACTGAAGGAATGGGCATCTCACCACTAAAAGACGCAGGGAGATTGATCACAGACCCCAGAGAACAAGCCCAGCTGCTCAACGACCAGTTCCGCTCCGTCTTCAGCCCCAAAGAATCCATCTCAGAAGAAGAGTTTGTGCAGCGCTGCCCTCCACCTAAGGATCTACCCGAATTTCCAACTTGTGGAGAAATAGACATCACGGAGGAAGGTGTTAGAAGGCTACTGCTGAACCTCAACCCAAACAAGGCTTGTGGTCCTGACGGAATCACACCCAGACTGCTCAGGATAGTCGCAGAAGATATCAGTCCAGCCTTCACACTTCTTTTTCGCTGTTCTTACAAATCAAGCATCCTTCCACAAGACTGGAAACTAGCAAATATCACACCCGTATTCAAGAAAGGGGAGAGATACTTAGCAGTAAACTACCGTCCCATCTCCCTTACCTGCATAGCCTGCAAATTAATGGAGCACATCATCACCAGCCATCTCATGTCCCACCTGGAAGATAACAACATCCTTGCACCAGAGCAACATGGCTTCCGACGTGGACACTCCTGCGAGACACAGCTCCTGGGCTACGTAGATGAGACGACTGAGGAGCTGGAAAGGGGAAACCAGGAAGACACCATCGTCCTTGACTTCTCAAAGGCCTTCGACAAGGTAAACCACGCCCTGTTGATCCACAAGCTCCAGCGCTATGGAATAGGAGGCCACCTCAAGAATTGGATTGAGGACTTCCTGCATGGCCGGCAGCAAGCGGTGGTGGTTGAGGGAGCAAGATCCGATTTCACACTAGTGGAATCCGGGGTCCCCCAAGGCTCAGTCCTAGGACCGAGCCTATTCCTCGTGTATATAAATGACTTACCGACAGGCATCAAGTCCAAAGTTAGGCTATTCGCCGATGACACGATGTGCAGCAACACCACCAAAACCGAAGCTGACCAAAGAGTACTGCAGGAGGACCTCAACACCCTTGCATCCTGGGAAGAACAGTGGTCCATGCAGTTCCACCCAGAAAAGTGCTCCACCTTAAGCGTCACTAGAAAGAGGAAGAAGATCACCCCGGCATACAAACTGCATGGCCACACACTCGAAAATGTCAGCTCTACCAGGTACCTTGGCATCAACATCCAGGACGACATGAAGTAGGGAAACCATGTAAGCAACATCATTAATAAAGCAAACAAGACACTAGGCTTCCTCCGTCGCAACCTCAGGATTGGCAACAAGAAGGCAAAGGAAACTGCGTACAAGGCCTTTGTCCGTCCAATCCTTGAATACGCAGCAACAGTATGGGACCCTCACACAGTCACCGAGACTCTAGCCATCGAAAAAGTACAACGCAGAGCAGCGAGATGGGTCTCAGATCGACATCGGCGTTCATCCTGTGTAGACACCATCATGGAATCCCTCAACTGGCCCTCTCTTCAAGAACGACGACACAGAGCCCGCCTAGAGATGATGTACAAATATCACTATGGCCTAGTATCCATCAACTCCAACTACTTGCCCAAACCATCAGAAAATAGGCTGAGTACCAGGAAGAATAACAGCTGCTGCTACGACATCCCCCACTGCAGAACTCAGTATAGGCAGATGTCGTTTTTCCCAAGAACAATACCTGACTGGAACAATCTGCCTGACGATGTCGTCACTGCAGAGTCCCTGGACACCTTTAAGTCCAGGTTGACCTCCTGCCTGTAACATGATGCTCCTTCCCACACTCCATGCACCATCTCCTCCCCTATCCTCACTCCCCACGTATCCCCCCCCCCCCTTTCCTGACCCACCCCAACCCCCCAGTCACTGATTCCCCCCCTCCCCCGATCACCCCTGTACCCTTCCCTTCTCCTATTATTATCTAAATAACAATGCATAGCCTCCAGTATCCTCAAAGTACACCCGACCTAAAATACCTCAAATACAAAGCGCGTCTTAGCACCCAAAAAGCGACAAAATCATCAAAATACTGATGTTGGTCGTCTACAGGAAGAAGAAGAAGAAGAAGAAAATTCACGGTTTTTCTACGAAGCCTTGGTAGCGCAGTGGGTCAATCGTTCGCCTGTGGTTTCGGGCGACCCAAGATCAATACTCACGCGGGCCATATTTTTTTTTACGTTTTTTTTTTTTTTTTTTTTTTTTTACACAATATGGATTTTATTTGTTTAATTTAGACTTTTTACCTTTAATTTATTATTATTATTATTATTATTATTATTATTATTATTATTATTATTATTATTATTATTATTATTATTATTATTATTATTATTATTATTATTATTATTATTATTAATAAACTAATAATAATAATAATAATGGATATTTTTTTTAAATTTAGACTTTTACCTTTAATTTATTATTATTATTATTATTATTATTATTATTATTATTATTATTATTATTATTATTATTATTATTATTATTATTATTATTATATCAAATTTTCTTTTAAAACCTTGGTGTTTTTTATGATTTCTATTTGTATTATTCTATATTCAATATTATTATTAGTAGTAGTAGTAGTAGTATTAGTAGTAGTATTAGTAGTAGTAGTAGTAGTAGTAGTAGTAGTAGTAGTAGTAGTAGTAGTAGTAGTAGTAGTAGTAGTAGTAGGCCTGCTGTGTGCTCAAAACCAGCGAAATCGTTTTAGCCGACATTTCCTTACCGAACGTTTAACCGTTTCTGAGATAAATAAATAAACAAAATGTCCACAAACTGTAATAGCCTCATTCCGCGCGCTTCCATTAAAAATCAAATTGAGGTTTCAGCATGTTTTCCCATATAGACCAAAAAATTGATGGTATTTCTAGGAAGCGTTAGTAGCTTAGTTACTAAAACCATTCGCCTACTGTGCAGTGCGACCGAAGGTCAAATCTCACCCGGCCCCTTATTTTTTTATTTTTTTTTTTAGTACACTAAAATATGGATATTTTTCTTTTTAATTTAGCCTTTTTACCTTTAATTTATTATTATTATTATTATTATTATTATTATTATTATTATTATTATTATTATTATTATTATTATTATTAATAAACTAATAATAATAAATTATTATTATTATTATTATTATTATTATTATTATTATTATTATTATTATTATTATTATTATTATTATTATTATTATTATTATTATTATTATATCTTATATCAAATTTTCTTTTAAAACCTTGGTGTTTTTTATGATTTCTATTTGTATTATTCTATATTCATTATTATTATTATTATTATTATTATTATTATTATTATTATTATTATTATTATTATTATTATTATTATTATTATTACTTATAAACTAATAATAATAATTATTATTATTATAATAACAATTATACTATCTTATATCAAATTTTATTTTAAAACCTTGGTGTTTTTTCTGATTTCTATTTGTATTATTCTATATTCATTATTATTATTATTATTATTATTATTATTATTATTATTATTATTATTATTATTATTATTATTATTATTATTATTACTACTACTACCAAGGATCGGGATGGGGTGGTACGTGTAGGTAAAAGGGGGCTACGGGTAGGTTTAAAGGGGCATGGGTAGGTATAACGGGGATACGGGTATCTATAAGGGGGTATGGTGATGGTCGATTCCTTTCATCCATACCTGCGAAACGATCAACGGGGAAGTATCAAGGAGGGTACAGTTAGGAACCAAGGGGGTATGGAAGGAATCAAGGGGATATGGGGAGGTATCAAGTGGGTTCGGGGAGGTATCAAGGGGGTATGATGAGGCATCATGGGGGGGGGACGGGGAGATATCAGGGGGGGGGTATGGTGAGGTATCAAGGGGGATATGGGGAGGTATCATCGTCCAAATGAAACTCGCAGACAAAAGTTCTCTCTGTCTACATTTTAAACAGCATCATGTGTACCCTGGCTTGCCAGGGTATAAAAACCACTAGTTACAAATAAATGATTCCCAAATTTAAAAGTTGACGACGAGGCCTGGAGTATCTAAAAAAATAATAAGACTCTGGCGTACAGGCAAGAACACCTTAGTCCTTAGGACGAGAGTATAAACCTAAGTCTAGTCTGTGCTACACGTGTAAAGTCTCCTATACGCTATGTGTCCGGAGACGTTAATCTACCTACGCAACCCATGCACGCTACACGCGCATTTCACCGCACGGATTTTGTAAAAAGATCCTGACGCTCATGTTCTAAACGGGTGAGCGCCGGCTGTATAAATACATCCAGGCAGCACCGGGGCTCTCCTCCATGCCCGGTCGCACAGGAGTGTGGGCTCAGTTGTCCGGGGCGTGCGTCAGACGATAAGGTAGCAAATGGGCTCCTCGGGTGGCTTGAGTTAGATCCTGTCTTGGTCGGCGCCTTGAGCAGCTCTTGAGCTGGAAAAGCGCTCTATAACAACGCATTATTCAACTGGGTTCCAAACGAACAAGAAAGAAGAAAAGAAGTAGGAGAGCCGTACGAGAGGCAGTTGAGACCGCGGAAGAGGAGAATAACAGAGGAAAATAATTCTTTCGACAGTCCTCAATCCTAACGTTCCATGTGAAAGAAAACAAACGCATGACAAGGGCTTGTAAGCAACAGACAAATACACCTAGTCCGAGTATCAAAGTGTTTCTGCAAGAAGACGTAAAAGATGACGACGGCGACGATGACGACGGCGACGATGACGACGATGAGGATGAGAATGATAATGAGTATGATGAGGATAAAAAAGGAGGAGGATTTTGACGACGTCGACTATGATGAGGAGGAGGAAGAGGAGGAGGAGGACGACGACGACGACGATGATGATGATGATGATGATGATGATGATGATGATGATGATGATGATGATGATTTTGAAGACGTTTGTCAACTCGTATTTTTTAAAAGGACGATTATTATGTAGATGATTATGTTAGTTTGCGAGGCAAGAAAATTCTATTTCTATACACAGCAGTTATTATACAGTATATAATGTTTTTATGTATCCACAAGAGATAATTAAACTTGGATTGCTTTGCCAGCGAAAGCGCGACAGCTGCGGTACACCGTTGCTACGGTTATTAATGCAATAGCAATATTATTCATCGATTCAATGAAGAGAGACATGTTGTCTATCTCGTCGGTTTAACTACGCAAGAAGCAGAAATTCATTGTTGGTTGGTTGGTTGTTTTATTAACGTCTTTTTTCATCAAGATGATAAAGACCATACATACAGATTCACGCATTTAAACAGACACATATAAACACATACATACACACAGTACAGGGACTATTAATAGCTTATCTATCTAACAGAACAATAACAATTTCAGTTAAATAAAACGAGCGACTGGAGAATTGATTAAAGCTTTTGCCAATCCCACACTTAATTCATTACTAATGTTTTTAACTGATGTTATAGTATTTACTTCAAGGGGCAAAAGAGGATGAATCTGAATACAATCAAATAATATATTACGTTTTCGAGTTAGAGGTTCATCAGAAATGCACTTTACATTTTTACAATATTTGGTTTTAATTGAATTTAATACTATTCTGTTTGCCGTAGATGAAACTGATCTGGGAAATTCACGAAGATTTTTATAGTTTGTATAGAACTGAA
The DNA here is from genome assembly GCA_036898135.1 of Oncomelania hupensis. Taxonomy (NCBI): domain Eukaryota; kingdom Metazoa; phylum Mollusca; class Gastropoda; order Littorinimorpha; family Pomatiopsidae; genus Oncomelania; species Oncomelania hupensis. The sequence goes on from CM072515.1 coordinate 71,363,459, forward strand.
GTTTATTTTACAAGATCGTTTTCAATATTGTTTTGAATTTCTTTGGAAGACAGATTTAATTTCATTGATAAGGAATTAATATTTAATGCACCTAATTTTGTAGCATGATCAGACCAATCATTATATAGAAATCCACAATGTGATGGAATCCAAAATTCATAGTATATGTAATGTATTGTATTGTATTGTATTGTATTGTATTGTATTGTATTGTATTGTTTTGTATTGTATTGTATTGTATTCATATGAGAGTATAAACCGAGGTCTAGTCTGTACACGCACGCCTTCTATCGCATGGACTTTAAAAGATCCTGACGCCCATGTCCTAGACAGGTGAATGCCGGCTACACACATACAGCGGGTGCTGGTCACTACCGCGAGCGTCACTACCGCGTGTAACACTACCGCGTGTAACACTATCGCGAGTGTAATACAACCGCGAGTAACAGTACCGCGTGTAACACTTCCGCGTGAGTAACACTATCGCGTGTGTAACACTACCGCGGGTAGCACTACCGCGTGTAACACTTCCGCGTGTGTCTTGTATCACGAAAAAAAAAGAGTTTGTGAACACGCGCTCAAATCTAGTGTTCAGGCACGAGAGGCATTGAGTTAGCGTTCAGGCATTTCAAAACTTTGAAGTGTGTATCATTTGCAGTCCAAACCTTGGCCATGGAGATAATACAATCTCGTTACTCCAATGACAAGATTCTCTACAACTGCTATATTTACCGTCGAGACCGAAAATTATATGCATTTTGTATGTGCGTGCGTGCGTGCACGCTTGCATGCGCGTGTGTCCATCTGTCTGTCTGTCTGTCGCATGGCAGTTATTATTTTAGAAGAATAAAAAGAAGATGAAAAAGGAAGAAGAAGAAGAAGAAGAAGAAGAAGAAGAAGAAGAAGAAGAAGAAGAAGAAGAAGAAGAAGAAGAACAACAACAACAACAACAACAACAACAACAACAACAACAACAACAACTCTCTCTCCTTCTCTCTCTCTCTCTCTCTCTCTCTCTCTCTCTCTCTCTCTCTCTCTCTCGTTAGTGGAACACACGCGGAAGTGTTACACGCGGTAGTGCTACTCGCGGTAGTGTTTCACACGCGATAGTGTTACACACGCGGAAGTGTTACACGCGGTACTGTTACTCGCGGTAGTGTTACACACTCGGTAGTGTTACACGCGGTAGTGTTACACGCGGTTGTGACGCTCGCGGTAGTGACGCACAACCACATACAGCCAGCACGCACTAGGTTCCTTCGCCCCATCCCTGGTCGCCCAGGCTTGTGCTCAGTGGTCTGTGCGCCCAAATGTGCAGGTGGGCGTCTCGGGCGGCTGGAGTTGGATCCTGTATGGACCAGCGCCTTCAGCAGCTCTTGAGCTGGATAAGCGCTCTATCAAAATGATAAAATAATAAAATAATATTGAATTGTGGGATATGACCCGAGTTGTATTGTATTGTATTGTACTGTATTGTATTGTACTGTACTGTACTGTATTGTATTATATTGTATTATACTGTACTGTACTGTATTGTATTGTATTGTATTGTACCCTGTGCAGGGCGTGTGACAAGAGCTTTTTTTCTGACACATTTCTTGCCATTTTAATAAGAGGGTAATTAATGCGACCTCCGGAGATGACACTAAACATTACAAATGTAATTACTTTCGCAATTTAAGAGTAATTATAATGGAGGCCGCTCTATGAAATAAGTGAATTTGAATTTTTCTTTTATATAGCAGACTTAATAACTGGTAATGGCACTAAGTACATTTCACCAAACACAGTTATACTGAGTGCTTGTTTGGTCACCAACTCACTCTCCCTAAATATCAAAAGTATTTTAAAAAATTATTTCCAGACTTTTTCTGGAGATACCTTAAAACAGTCTATCCTTTCCTATCCTATTCTATCCTATCCCATAACACGGAGGTCGTAGAAGCACCACAGATGATCGTTTAACCAGCGTACTCCATCTTTCCCTGTCCTCAGCAACCCTGATTGTTTCGCTCAGTGTCAAACCAGTCCATTCTCAAATGTTGTCCTCCCACATCTTTTTCGGTCTCCCTCTTCTTCTACCTCCTTGCACTGTGCCTTGCAGGATGGTCTTTGCAAGACCTGATGATCTGGCGACGTGGCCATACCATCGCAGTTTACGTTTTTTCACCACTGTGAGCAGGTCATCGTGTTGTCCAATGGCTTGTGTGATGGTCTGTCGGACTTCGTGGTTGGTGATGTGCTGGTTATAGGAAATGCCCAGAAGTCTTCTGTAGCACCTCATCTCCATGCTTTGTATTCTTCGTTGAAGATCTGCTGAGAGAGTCCATGTTTCGCAAGCATATAGGAAGATGGAGATGACAAGGGAGCGCAGCAGCCTTACCTTGGAATGTAGACTGATGGTCTTGTCTTTCCAAATTGGCTTCAACCTCGCTAGGGCAGCAGTTGTTTGTGCGATCCTGGAGATTACTTCCTGTCCGGACCCATTGTCTGATACAATGGCTCCTAAATATTTGAAGCTGTGCACTGTGTTGAGGGATTGGCCTTGTACTTTGATGTCCGTGTTGATGCCATTGGTGTTGTTGGTCATCATTTTGGTCTTCTCTGCACTTATTTCCATTCCATAAGCTCTGGAGGTGGTGTCAAGCCTCTGTACAAGCTGTTCAAGTTCTTGTTCCTCTCCAGCCAATCCATCAATATCATCCGCAGAACGAAGATTGGAGATTGCTCTGCCCCCTATGCTGACTGTGCCTTCGTGATCTGCAAGAGCATCTGACATGATGCGCTCTAGGAAGATGTTGAAGAGTGTTGGAGAGAGTAGGCATCCTTGACGCACACCGATTGTTGTTCTGAACCAGTTCCCGATGACGCTGTTATGGAGGACTGCACTGGTAGCCTTGTCATACAGGCTTTTGATGACTTCTATAATTTTAGGGCTGATGTTGTAAACTTTCATGGTTGCCCATAGAGCTGCATGCCAGACTCGGTCAAATGCCTTCTTGAAGTCTATGAACACATGATATAGATGTTGTTGGTGCTGTAGGTATTTCTCACAGATTATTCTGAGGTTGAAAATCTGTTCAGTGGTACTTCGCCCAGCCATAAATCCTGCTTGTTCTTCAGCTATGATTTGTTCAGCTTGTGGTTTCAACCTGTTGAGTATTATTTTCAGGAGGACCTTGCTGGGATGGCTGATGAGGCTGATGGTGCGGTAATTTTCACACTCCTGAAGGTTACCTTTTTTGGGAAGAGTGATGACAAGCGACTGGGTCCATGGTGTAGGCCATTCCCCACTCTGCCAGATCTTGTTACAGATAATGGTGAGAGCATCAGTCATCGCTTCTCCTCCTGCTTGTAGCAGTTCCGCTGGTATGTTGTCCACTCCCGCTGACTTCCCTTTCTTCAGCGATTGCACTGCTGCCTCAACTTCTTCCCGGAGAATTGGGAGGATTTCTTCTTCTTCTCTGCTCTCGGGACATGCTAGAACTGATGGGTCTCCATTTGGTGTATGGTTGTAAAGGTCAGAGCAGTACTCTGTCCATCTGTCCAAGACTTCTTGTTCTTCTGTAAGGCAAATGCCAGACTTGCTTTGGATAGTGGAGACTTTGGGCTGTTTAACACTTGTCAGCCGCTTCACAGTCTGGTAGGCCTTCTTGCTGTTGTTCTTGTTTAGATTGTTCTCTATTTCCTGGCATTGATCTTCTATCCAGTTCTCCTTTGCTGTGCGCATGCCTTTTCGGATGTCATTGTTGATTTTTCGGTAGACATCAGCTCCCTGTGAGGTGTTCTTTTTCTTTTTTAACTCTCTTCGTTTATCACACAGATCCAAAAGTTCAGGTGTGATCCACGGCTTCTTCTTTGGTCGGTGCTTGCCAAGGATCTCAGTGGCGGCATCTGTTACAGCTGAGTTGAATGTATTGGTCATGGTGTTGACATCTACTTCGCCTGCCCCCAAAATAAGCAGTGGTGCAAATTTCCCTCCAATTGTGGCCTGAAATATTTTTGCCACCTCCGGGTCTTGCAGTTTGTCCAGGTCGAACTTCAGCCTAGTGCACTTTGCTGTATTTACTCTCTTCAAATGGAGCCGGAAAGACATCATCACGAGATCGTGGTCACTTCCAATGTCTGCTCCTGGAAAAGTGCGTGTCCTGCCAATGTTGATGCTTGATCTGAAGCGTTTCTTGACCATGATGTAGTCGATCTGGTTGTGATGTTCCCCGCCGGGACTGTGCCATGTCCATCGTCTGGATTTTTTGTGGAGACCAAGCGTGTTTGCCAGTACCAGATTGTTGTATCTGGCAAACTCCAATAGCCTCAGACCCCTGTCATTTGTCTCGTTGTTGCAGTGGGGTCCGCATGTGTCTCCCCAGTTGTGGTGCGCATCTTGGCCAACCTTGGCATTCCAGTCGCCTTGCACTATGACTATGTCCTTCTTCGGCACTTGGTCAAGGACCGCCTGTATATTTTCATAAAAATCCTCCACTTCGCTGTCTTCATAGTCTGATGTTGGGGCATAGGCCTGGATGATGGTAATGTTGAAAGGGGTTGCTCTCAGACGGATGGTAATGAGTCTACTGGAGACTGGGCGGCAACCCATGACAGTGGCTAGAATGTTCTTGTGGACCAAGAATCCAACGCCGTGTTCGTGCCTGTCATCTCTACCGCTGAAATAGAGCTTGTGTCCTTTGTCAGTCGTTGTTTCACCTAGGCCTTTCCAGCGCAGTTCGCTGATACCTAGAACGTTCCATCGATAGTGGTCCAGCTCGTGGGCCAGTTCTTCTAATTTTCCTTCCGCAGTTAGGGTCCTGACATTCCAGGTTCCTATGACGATGTTGTTTCTCGTGCGGATCTTGCTAATTTGTCCATCAGTAGCATACTTTTCACCTCCGTCCTGGTGGCCAACGGAAGGCGCGGTCCTTGTGTAGCCGGGCGACGACCGATCCGGCATGGAATTAGTGGATAGCCTCATCATGTGTTGTGTCTTGGGCAAAAAAAAAAGACCTGGCAGGGCCCAATCCTCTCCAGGCTGTTGGCCACAGCCGAAATCCACGAATACAGTGTGGCTCGCCTTGGCCCTGAGCACGTGGTCGTTGAACCTGTAGTAACGTGAGGTTCCTCCGCCCTGGCCGGTGACTTCTGTGTAGAAGACTTTCGCCCAGTGATGCCGTGCTAACATCACCCCTGTTAGTCGCCTCTTACGACACGCCGGGAAACGTTGGGTCTATTCTATTTGCCCGAACCCACAGAGCAATATTGCATTGTATTGTATTGCATTGTATTGTATTGTATTGTATTGTATTGTATTGTACCCTGTGCAGGGCGTGTGACAAGAGCTTTTTTTCTGACATATTTCTTGCCATTTTAATAAGAGGGTAATTAATGCGACCTCCGGAGATGACACTGAACATTAAAATGTAATTACTTTCGCAATTTAAGAGTAATTATACTGGAGGCCGCTCTATAAAATAAGTGAATTTGAATTTGTCTTTTATATAGTAGACTTAATAACTGGTAATGGCACTAAGTACATTTCACCAAACACTGTTATCCTAAGTGCTTGTTTGGTCACCAACTCACTCTCCCTAAATATCAAAAGTATTTTTTTTAATTATTTCCAGACGTTTTCTGGAGATACCTTAAAACAGACTATCCTATATCCTATCCTATCCTATTCTATCCTATCCCATAACACGGAGGTCGTAGGGGCACCACAGATGATCGTTTAACCAGCGTACTCCATCTTTCCCTGACCTCAGCAACCTTGATTGTTTCGCTCAGTGTCAAACCAGTCCATTCTCGAATGTTGTCCTCCCGCCTCTTTTTCGGTCTCCCTCTTCTTCTACCTCCTTGCACTGTGCCTTGCATGATGGTCTTTGCAAGATCTGATGATCTGGTGACGTGGTCATACCATCGCAATTTACGTTTTTTCACCACTGTGAGCAGGTCATCGTGTTGTCCAATGGTTTGTGTGATGGTCTGTCGGACTTCGTGGTTGGTGATGTGCTGGTTACAGGAAATGCCCAGAAGTCTTATGTAGCACCTCATCTCCATGCTTTGTATTCTTCGTTGGAGATCTGCTGTGAGAGTCCATGTTTCGCAAGCATATAGGAAGATGGAGATGACAAGGGAGCGCAGCAGCCTCACCTTGGAATGTAGACTGATGGTCCTGTCTTTCCAAATTGGCTTCAACCTCGCCAGGGCAGCAGTTGTTTGTGCGATCCTGGAGAGGACTTCCTGTCGGGACCCATTGTCTGATACAATGGCTCCTAAATATTTGAAGCTATGCACTGTGTTGAGGGATTGGCCTTGGACTTTGGTGTCCGAGTTGATGCCATTGATGTTGATGGTCATCATTTTGGTCTTCTCTGCACTTATTTCCAATCCATAGGCTCTGGAGGTGGTGTCAAGCCTTTGTACCAGCTGTTCAAGTTCTTGTTCCTCTCCAGCCAATCCATTAATGTCATCCGCAAAACGGAGGTTGGAGATTGTTCTTCCCCCTATGCTGACTGTGCTTTCATGGTCTGCTAGGGCATCTGACATGATGCGCTCTAGGAAGATGTTTAAGAGTGTTGGAGAGAGTAGGCATCACTGACGCACACCGATTGTTGTTCTGAACCAGTTTCCGATGGCGCTGTAGTGGAGGACTGTACTGGTACCCTTGTCATACAGGCTTTTGATGACTTCAATATTTTTAGGGCTGATGTTGTACACTCTCATGGTTGCCCACGGAGCTGCATGCCAGACTCAGTCAAACGCCTTAAAACAATAGGAGCTCGAAATAGACATTCTAAGCTTTATGTTCCAACAGAGACCCCAAGGTGCTATGTTCCCACAGCGCTATAGAGATAACACGGTGCTATGTTCCCACAGCGCTACATAGACCCCATGGTGCTATGTTTCCACAGCGCTATAGGGACCCCAAGGTGCTATGTTCCCACAGCACTATAGAGACCCCACGTTGCTATATTCCCACAGCGCTACAGAGACCCCAAGGTGCTATGTTCTACAGCGCTATAAGGACCCCAAGGTGCTATGTTCCCACATCGCTATAGAGACCTTACGGTGCTATATTCCCACAGCGCTATAGAGACCCCAAGGTGCTATATTCCTACAGCGCTATAGAGACCCCACGGTGCTATGTTCCCACATCGCTACAGAGACCCCAAGGTGCTAATTTTCGACAGCGCTATAGAGACCCCAAGGTGCTATGTTTCCACAGCGCTATAGAGACCCCAAGGTGCTATGTTCCCACAGCGTTATGGACCCCTAGGTGCTATGTTCCCACAGCGCTACAGAGACCCCACGGTGCTATGTTCCCACAGCGCTATAGAGACCCTAAGGTGCTATGTTTCAATTGCTGTGGTGAGAAAATATAAATTATCTTCAAATACTTTGAAACAGTAGAAGTTCGAAATATCTTTATGCACAATTTTAAAAGATGATGTTTAATACTGCGATAATCTATTATGTGTTGTTATATATCAAACCCATATGATTCCAGTGCATTGTGATACCTTGTGACATGCAACTTATGCTTGGTTTGTTCAACTGAAATGTGAGTGGAGGGGAGGGGGGTGAATGAGGGAGGGGGAGATGAGGGTGGTACTTGTGCTATTGCGTGTGAAATTCTCAGCATTGCGAGTGAGGTGTGTAGGATGATGTTTTTAAGGTGCATGTGAAGTCGATGTTTGTGTATTCTTAATATGTATATAGTTTTAAGCTGTGATCATGGGCCTGTGGTAATTCCTTCTGAGGTATTGTATTGTATTGTATTGTATTGTATTGTATTGTATTGTATTGTATTGTATTATCCCTTCTAAGTAAAGATTGACTTCTACTTTAAAGCAGTTAACACACAATGACACACAAAACAATTGCTCTAACGCTGCTTTAAATGTCAGTAGTGATTCTAGGCTAGGCCAGAGAACAATTGTGTTGTGTTATACATAATTTCAAATATAATTCCTCGTCACGATTTATTTATTTATTTATTTATTTATTTATTTATTTATTTATTTATTTATTTACTTATTTATTTATTTGTTTATTTTTAGCGGGGAAGTGAGGATGGGGAGAGTGTGGGGGTGAGGGATGGAATATTTCCAAACTGTCATTCAGAAAACTTATAGGCATTTCAATCCCCCCCCCCACCTTACCTCCCCCTCCTCTTATCCTCCTCCTCCCCATCAAACTCAAGACGCGTTCTTTGTCTTTCAAATTCTCGGCGTTCACAGACCAGAATGGGGACGTTTAAAAGATTACTATTGTGTTGTTTCAACAGCAGCAGTTTGGTCATCACTAAGTAAGATGACAGACTAGACTGAGGAGATAACTAGGCAAGCCAACACAGAGACAAAGGTGGCAGCCGATAACACGACCCTGATGCTCGAGCGGAGCAGTGCCTCTACTTCTTCCGCATTGAGAGTATAAACCGATGATAAGTCTTGCGCACGCCTACATTCTATCGCGCGGACTTTTCTCTGTCTGATTTGTCTGTCTCTGTCTGTCTGTCTGTCTGTCTCTCTCTCTCTCTGATTTTGTAAAGAAGACGAGAATGGCTTATAAAGAAATAGAGAAGACGGGGAACACTGTCATTCAATTCTCTCTATTCTCATGAAAGAATCTCATAGCTCAGGCATCCTTGCTTAAGTACCAGGAAACCTCTCATCACACGATCACACACTTCTAACAGCGTGATTACAAATCACTTTACAATCTACTTAAATATTTTCAGTCATCAATATCGACTAGTGTTCACAATATTACATCTCTCTTGTTATAAAGTTAACAGCAA
>CM072515.1:71377252-71404752 GCA_036898135.1 Oncomelania hupensis
ATGTTATATTATTGACAACGCCAATTCATTTTCAATATCTACCGTCAGTTGAGTCTAAGGCATAGAAACCGTCCTTTCCCTGAACTCGTAACCTTCGTACTTTCAATTGTCTCGTACAATAAAATCTTACTTATTCTATTTTCTTAATTACCATTCCTATCCTATCCTATCCTATCCTACCCTATCCCGTAATTCAAAGGTCGTTGAGGCACCACAGATGATAGTTTAACCAGCGTATCCATCTTTCTCTGTTCTCAGCAACCTTCATGGCTTCTCTCAGTGTCAAACCAGTCCATTCTTGAATGCCGTACTGTGTCCCCCTCCCCCTCTGCCTCATTGCACCGCGCTTTGCAGGACGGCTTTTGCAAGGTCTGATGCTCTGGTGACGTGGCCATACCATCGGAGCTTCCGTTTCCCCACCACTGTGAGCATGCCATCGTGTTATCCAATGGCCTGTGTGATGGTCCGTCGGATTTGTTGTTGGTAATGTGCTGGGTATAAGAAATGCCCAGAAATCTTCTGTAGCACCCCATCTCCATACTTTGTATTCTTCGTTGTAGATCTGCGGTGAGGGTTCATGCCCACAAAGGGAGCGCAGCTGCCCCACCCTGGAATGCAGACCGATGGTCCCGTCCTTCCAAATGGGCCCCAACCCTGCCAGGGCAGCAGCTGCCTGTGCGATCCCGGAATGGACCCCCCGTCGGGACCCGTCGTTACAATGGCTCCCAAATATCTGAAGCCATGCACCGTGTCGAGGGATTGGCCTTGGACTCTGATGTCCGTGTTCATGCCCCTGGCGTTGTTTGCCATCATTTTGGTCTTCTCTGCACTTACTTCCACTTCATTATGAACCCACATATTTTACCTTACTTTATACAATATTCTTACCTGTTTAGATGGTAAAAAAAAAGGAAACATAAACAAATTATCTTCCTCATCTTCACCAGCGGCTTCTCCAAATCAAAACAAAAAATCATTACGTGATCTTAGTCGTCACAACAACACTGACGGAATGCATTCTTTTATATTTACCAAGGTATGAGCAATACAGCAAGATATTCAAACCTTTTCAAACTAACTACTTTATCAACTTCAGGTTCCTTACACCGACAATGATGGTGATGACGATGGTAATAATGAAGACGACTCCGAGGATGTTGTTGCTGTTGCTGACGATGATGATGATGATAATGATGAAAACACTACCCCGATGCTTCTGTTGATGATGGTGCCGGTGATGATGATGGTGATGATGATGGTGATGATGATGGTGATGATGATGATGGTGATGATGGTGGTGATGATGGTGGAGGTGTTGATGATGATGATGATGATGATGGTGGTGATGATGGTGATGATGATGATGATGATGATGATGATGATGATGATGATGATGATGATGATGATGACGACGATGATGATGATGATGATGATGATGACGACGACGATGATGATATTAAACCGTAGAATGGCGCATGTTGACAACAGCCGCTCTATAACATCAAATTGACTTCTTGTGTCCAAATTAATGCTCAACCCGTTGCCATCGTTGTAATAGCTGGCCGTTGTTGACGTTGCTAGCTCTCAAAAATCAGTTCCTTTTCAAATTCGATTTGGCACACATATGACAGACTGCAGAAGATAATCCTGAACAGGAAGTGACCTTCAGCGATTGCTTATGCTTTTTGATACTCCAGTGTATTTATAAGCGCAGCACCGCCTTAAAAAAAAATACTGCCGTATCCAAAGTTCATATAGGTAACTATGGAGAATTATCTACCGCTGTGCTATCAAAGATCCTAAAATGGATCCATTCTACTTGTTTAAGGCACTCTGCTCAATCATAGTTACGAATAAGAGACGACAGAATGCGTTCCAAAACGGCGGATTGTTATTTAATATTGCTTGACTAGACAATTTGTTGTATTTAAATAATAAGTTTTTATTGAGTTAAACTTGTTTGACTAGATAGAATGATCGTAGAAAAAGTGTATTAATCCACAATATTGAGGAAAAAGCTCTCCGATGGACGTGTAAGCAGATTTTTTTAAGGTCAAGGGGGACCCTGTAGAGGGGCAAAGGTCTAATGCAGCCCTTGACATTGAGGTTACAGACCCAGCATTTTCCCTTAGATAAGCCGTAACAACGCATTTGGGGCTTGCTTTACTCCTTCGGATGAGAATATAAACCGAGGTCTAGTGTGTTAACGCACACATTCCATCGGATGGACTTTAAAGATCCTGACGCTCATGTCCTACACGGGTGAGTGCCGGTTATACGCACAAATACACCCAGCACGCACTAGGTCCCTTCTTCTCATCCCCGGTCGCCCAGGATTGTGTCTAGTCGTCTTCCTATCCTATCCTATTCTATCATATCCCATAACTCGTAGGTCGTCGGGGCACCACAGATGATCGTTTAACCAGCGTACTCCATCTTTCCTTGTCCTCAGCAACCATGATTGTTTCGCTCAGTGTCAAACCAGTCCATTCTGGAATGTTGTCCTCCCACCTCTTTTTCGGTCTCCCTCTTCTTCTACCTCCTGTGCACTGTGCCAGTCGTCTTGGCGTCATGCTATGCGCCCAAAGGTTGCGCTATATGAAGACGAAAAGTAAATAAAAAAAAATTTTTATATATTTTTTTTAAAATTGTTAGATTGACTGCATCCCAATTCCATTATTGAATACAATAATACTAATACATGGATGTATAAAAGCGTGCCAAATACAATCTTTGCTGATCATGATGTGTGTGTGAGTTTGTGTATGTGTGTGTGAGAGAGAGAGAGAGAGACAGAGAAAGAGAAACCATCATGGGTCCTTATTTTACAAACTATACAAAAGCAGAATTATCTGGCAGTGTAGTGAAACATACACGAACACAGAGACAGAGACAGACAGGAGAGAGAGAGAGAGAGAGAGAGAGAGAGAGAGAGAGAGAGAGAGAGAGAGAGAGAGAGAGAGAGAGAGAGAGAGAGATTACAAACACATTGCCGATATCACGTAGAGATACAGAGAAATTGGATAGGTCTATAATAACCCTAACTCGAGGACGACTGACGAGAGAAAGACCTCTGGCCGCGGGAAGCACGGGAAGCAGCAGTGTCACTAAATGGAATAAAATTGACACTGGGATTAGTAGACGTCGAGTTTACGAATAACCAGACGGAACTTCTCATTGGCGTGTTCTTTCCACCAATTACAAACAAAAACAGAAAAGAGGAGTCGTTGAAGGGAAAGGGTAGAACGATGTCCTTATTTTGCGGCCAACTTCCAATTCCCGACAACGTTGTTTAATACTGTTTGCTAACAGATCGGTAATAATTAGATTTGCATGTTGTTCGCGGAAGTTATCTATTTCATTTCTTTATCTATTTCACTTGTCTGTTAGTTGTGTATGTATGTTGTTAATTATTTCTCCATGTGTTTAGTTTAGCCACGATGCATGTATCTGTATAGGAATTATGTTGGAGATTCCAGTGGACCACGGACTTAGAAGAATGTTCGTCCCTTGTTTGTATAAGTGCCGCGATCACTTAAGGCTGTTTCTGCCATCAGTGAAACGCTCTGCACACCCTTAGTATACAAGGCGTTGCAGAAACTCGTCTTATGTTTTGCAGACGAGCAGGCTTGTTGGTCCGAGGCAGGAAATAGACCACAAAGAGTTAACCCTGACATTCGGCCTGCAGGGGAACATCGAGCACTGAGCTCCGATAGCCCAATAGTCAACAACCAAGGAGGAGACACCATCACCACACCTCAACGAACGAATCAGCTAAGTGCAAGAAGAAACGCACTAACACTGATCTAGAAGGACTGTGCGGTAGTCCATTCTCCTGAAAACAAACATTAGGCCAACCAGAACAAATAGCCCAATGATGAGACAGTAGCAAATATCAAGAACAGTAGCAGCATAGACCCATCAAGGAACGAACTATTCGAAGTGAATTTGGACATTTAAGTTAATAGAGTGTTTAGAGAATGATGTATAGAGCAGAGGAAATAAATGTGTGATATTTACTATTAATAAGTGGCTGGACTACCTATGTTTCATAGCCGTGTGAGAGCTAGTGTGTCAGTGAATCTTTTACCATGTTCTCCCTATCTCTATAACCCCATATGCACACAGACCGGGCTAAATATATAAATGTATTAAGATTAGTCATAGGGTGATTATACTAGCCGCACTGACGGTTGTTCTAAGGCTAATAGTATTGGCCCTATATTAGAAACAACTAGAAGACTTCTGGGCATCTCCTATACCCAGCACATCACCAACGACGAAGTCCGACAGACCATCACACAAGCCATTGGACAACACGATGACCTGCTCACAGTGGTGAAAAAACGGAAACTCCGATGGTATGTCCACGTCACCAGATCACCACGTCTTGCAAAGACCATCCTGCAAGGCACAGTGCAAGGAGGTAGAAGAAGAGGGAGACCGAAAAAGAGGTGGGAGGACAACATTCGATAATGGACTGGTTTGACACTGAGCGAAACAATCAGGGTTGCTGAGGACAGGGAAAGATGGAGTACGCTGGTTAAACGATCATCTGTGGTGCCCCTACGACCTCCGAGTTATGGGATAGGATAAGAAATTGTAAGGATATATCTATTCCGACAAAATAATACTACCGTCAAAAGCAATTACACACAACCTACTATTTTTTTCCAGGAGTTCATCCTAAAAAAGGTAAAGGTAGTCCCATAGCCTTGTGGCCGTAGGGGAGCGTGATGTTGGAGATCACACTTATCTTGGGCCAGCGTAATGAGGGTGATGCCCATCTCTCTCCCTCGCTGCTTTACCTTCCCCACTCTTAAGAGAGTAGGTACTCAGTCACAGTTGAGTCAAGTGGGGGCGTTGTTATTTGTCGCTTCATGTTTTTGCGGTCACCCATCCAAGTGCTAACTTGCGACACAGTAGCGAGTGCTCCAACCATTGTGCTATCCGACACCCCGAGTTGATCCTATCAATATAAATATGTTACTTCCCAGAAAGCAATGATTTTACCTAGCAAAATCCATTCTGGAGGTCTACTTTCTCAGTTTTGGACGGAATTTATCATTCGTCGATTCAGCCCCGATGCTGGAATCTTGATATGTGTTACTCGAATTCGTTTATCCACGCAGCCTCTTCACTCAGCAACAAGGCAGGAGTCGTCGTATTACGTTGTCCAACTTCTAGCTCTGTGGGTTCGGGCAAATAGAATAGACCCAACGTTTCCCGGCGTGTCGTAAGAGGCGACTAACAGGGGTGATGTTAGCACGGCATCACTGGGCGAAAGTCTTCTACACAGAAGTCACCGGCCAGGGCGGAGGAACCTCACGTTACTACAGGTTCAACGACCACGTGCTCAGGGCCAAGGCGAGCCACACTGTATTCGTGGATTTCGGCTGTGGCCAACAGCCTGGAGAGGATTGGGCCCTGCCAGGTCTTTTTTGCCCAAGACACACTACATGATGACACAATCCACTAATTCCATACCGGATCGGTCGTCGCCCGGGCCGTCACCCGGCACAAGGACCGCGCCTTCCGTTGGCCACCAGGACGGAGGTGTTAAGTATGCTACTGATGGACAATATAGCAAGATCCGCACGAGAAACAACATCGTCATAGGAACCTGGAACGTCAGGACCCTAACTGCGGAAGGAAAATTAGAAGAACTGGCCCACGAGCTGGACCACTATCGATGGAACGTTCTAGGTATCAGCGAACTGCGCTGGAAAGGCCTAGGTGAAACAACGACTGACAAAGGCCACAAGCTCTATTTCAGCGGTAGAGATGACAGGCACGAACACGGCGTTGGATTCTTGGTCCACAAGAACATTCTAGCCACTGTCATGGGTTGCCGCCCAGTCTCCAGTAGACTCATTACCATCCGTCTGAGAGCAACCCCTTTCAACATTACCATCATCCAGGCCTATGCCCCAACATCAGACTATGAAGACAGCGAAGTGGAAGATTTTTATGAAAATATACAGGCGGTCCTTGACCAAGTGCCGAAGAAGGACATAGTCATAGTGCAAGGCGACTGGAATGCCAAGGTTGGCCAAGATGCGCACCGCAACTGGGGAGACACATGCGGACCCCACTGCAACAACGAGACAAATGACAGGGGTCTGAGGCTATTGGAGTTTGCCAGATACAACAATCTGGTACTGGCAAACACGCTTGGTCTCCACAAAAAATCCAGACGATGGACATGGCACAGTCCCGGCGGGGAACATCACAACCAGATCGACTACATCATGGTCAAGAAACGCTTCAGATCAAGCATCAACATTGGCAGGACACGCACTTTTCCAGGAGCAGACATTGGAAGTGACCACGATCTCGTGATGATGTCTTTCCGGCTCCATTTGAAGAGAGTAAATACAGCAAAGTGCACTAGGCTGAAGTTCGACCTGGACAAACTGCAAGACCCGGAGGTGGCAAAAATATTTCAGGCCACAATTGGAGGGAAATTTGCACCACTGCTTATTTTGGGGGCAGGCGAAGTAGATGTCAACACCATGACCAATACCTTCAACTCAGCTGTAACAGATGCCGCCACTGAGATCCTTGGCAAGCACCGACCAAAGAAGAAGCCGTGGATCACACCTGAACTTTTGGATCTGTGTGATAAACGAAGAGAGTTAAAAAAGAAAAAGAACACCTCACAGGGAGCTGATGTCTACCGAAAAATCAACAATGACATCCGAAAAGGCATGCGCACAGCAAAGGAGAACTGGATAGAAGATCAATGCCAGGAAATAGAGAACAATCTGAACAAGAACAACAGCAAGAAGGCCTACCAGACTGTGAAGCGGCTGACAAGTGTTAAACAGCCCAAAGTCTCCACTATCCAAAGCAAGTCTGGCATTTGCCTTACAGAAGAACAAGAAGTCTTGGACAGATGGACAGAGTACTGCTCTGACCTTTACAACCATACACCAAATGGAGACCCATCAGTTCTAGCATGTCCCGAGAGCAGAGAAGAAGAAGAAATCCTCCCAATTCTCCGGGAAGAAGTTGAGGCAGCAGTGCAATCGCTGAAGAAAGGGAAGTCAGCGGGAGTGGACAACATACCAGCGGAACTGCTACAAGCAGGAGGAGAAGCGATGACTGATGCTCTCACCACTATCTGTAACAAGATCTGGCAGAATGGGGAATGGCCTACACCATGGACCCAGTCGCTTGTCATCACTCTTCCTAAAAAAGGTAACCTTCAGGAGTGTGAAAATTACCGCACCATCAGCCTCATCAGCCATCCCAGCAAGGTCCTCCTGAAAATAATACTCAACAGGTTGAAACCACAAGCTGAACAAATCATAGCTGAAGAACAAGCAGGATTCATGGCAGGGCGAAGTACCACTGAACAGATTTTCAACCTCAGAATAATCTGTGAGAAATACCTACAGCACCAACAACATCTATATCATGTGTTCATAGACTTCAAGAAGGCATTTGACCGAGTCTGGCATGCAGCTCTATGGGCAACCATGAAAGTGTACAACATCAGCCCTAAAATCATAGAAGTCATCAAAAGCCTGTATGACAAGGCTACCAGTGCAGTCCTCCATAACAGCGTCATCGGGAACTGGTTCAGAACAACAATCGGTGTGCGTCAAGGATGCCTACTCTCTCCAACACTCTTCAACATCTTCCTAGAGCGCATCATGTCAGATGCTCTTGCAGATCACGAAGGCACAGTCAGCATAGGGGGCAGAGCAATCTCCAATCTTCGTTTTGCGGATGATATTGATGGATTGGCTGGAGAGGAACAAGAACTTGAACAGCTTGTACAGAGGCTTGACACCACCTCCAGAGCTTATGGAATGGAAATAAGTGCAGAGAAGACCAAAATGATGACCAACAACACCAATGGCATCAACACGGACATCAAAGTACAAGGCCAATCCCTCAACACAGTGCACAGCTTCAAATATTTAGGAGCCATTGTGTCAGACAATGGGTCTCGACAGGAAGTCCTCTCCAGGATCGCACAAACAACTGCTGCCCTGACAAGGTTGAAGCCCATTTGGAAAGACAGAACCATCAGTCTACATTCCAAAGTAAGACTGCTGCGATCTCTGGTCATCTCCATCTTCCTATATGCTTGCGAAGCATGGACCCTCACAGCAGATCTCCAACGAAGAATACAAAGCATGGAGATGAGGTGCTACAGAAGACTTCTGTGCATTTCCTATACCCAACACATCACCAACGTTGAAGTCCGACAGACCATCACACAAGCCATTGGACAACACGATGACCTGCTCACAGTGGTGAAGAAACGGAAACTCCGATGGTATGGCCACGTCACCAGATCATCAGGCCTTGCAAAGACCATTCTGCAAGGCACAGTGCAAGGAGGTAGAAGAAGGGGGAGACCGAAAAAGAGGTGGGAGGACAACATTCGAGAATGGACTGGTTTGACACTGAGCGAAGCCATGAGGGCTGCTGAGGACAGAGAAAGATGGAGTATGCTGGTTAAGCGATCATCTGTGGTGCCCCTACGACCTTCGGGTTATGGGACAGGATAGGATAGGATAGGAACTTCATTCAGCAAACATCAACAACTGCAGACAAGATCACTTTCCGTAAATCACTACAAAAATCACTCTTTACAAGCAAGCAATCGAAGCGAAGCTCTACGTCCTCATTAGAAATTAATCACTCTTAAAAGCAGACAGTGCATTACTTATATAGCCTCTATGGAATCGAGAAAAAATGCGAACATTCCAGCATGATGCAATAACACCCAATCAAAATAAAACTCGTCCCCGGAACTACCGCGCCGTCTGACGTCATAGAACATTCTTTAAGTTAAAAGAATTGCTTAGCTATTACGAGACAGATCTTCAAACTCCGATCAATAATCAAGTAATTCCAGAAAATTCTCAACACTATCGACCGACGAAAATTATAACATTATACAGAGCTTGTTCTAGCAAGTGCGCAAAGTCAAATCCAAGGTAAACACACGCTATCATTGCATGCTTTGCAAAATAAGACGATCGTAACACTCAGCAAAATAATATTGAAACAATCCTATCCTATTCTATCCTGTCCCGTAACCCGGAGGTCGTAGGGGCACCACAGATGATCGTTTAACCAGCATACTCCATATTTCTCTGTCCTCAGCAGCCCTGATGGCTTCGCTCAGTGTCAAACCGGTCCATTCTCGAATGTTGTCCTCCCACCTCTTTTTCGGTCTCCCTCTTCTTCTACCTCCTTGCACTGTGCCTTGCAGAATGGAATTTGCAAGGCCTGATGATCTGGTGACGTGTATACGCACTGTGTCCGGGGACGTTAATTTATCCACTGAACTGACTGAACTGGTGACGTGGCCATACCATCGGAGTTTCAGTTTCTTCACCACTGTGAGCAGGTCATCGTGTTGTCCAATGGCTTGTGTGATGGTCTGTCGGACTTCGTCGTTGGTGATGTGTTGGGTATAGGAAATGCCCAGAAGTCTTCTGTAGCACCTCATCTCTATGCTTTGTATTCTTCGTTGGAGATCTGCTGTGAGGGTCCATGCTTCGCAAGCATATAGGAAGATGGAGATGACAAGGGAGCGCAACAGTCTTACTTAGTGAAACAATGTTATCCCCAAAACCTCCTTTCTCCAACCCCAAACTCCCACTCTCTCGCTGGATCTCACCCTCACCCAAGGATAACAAATCCAACCTGTTTTCTTTCAACCGACATTCCTGAATTTAAAAAAAAATGTAATAATCATTAACTCCGACTTGAGTATCTCATGACAGCTGTTGGTGTTGTAATCATTATACATTGTTTACCCGGGATATGCTTATGATGATGATGATGATAATGAAGTGACGATGACGACACGACGACGACGACGACGACAAAGAAGAAGAAGAAGAAGAAGAAGAAGAAGAAGAAGAAGAAGAAGATGATGATGATGATGATGATGATGATGATGATGATGATGATGATGATGATGATGATGATGAAGATGATGATGATGATGATGATGATGATGAATGACGGTAACGATGACAATGATGATGGAGATTATTACAGCCTGCTCAGAGCGGTTTGACTATGAAAAATGAAAAAAAAAAGAAAATAGCCGGACAGCTGTTGACACTAGGTGAAAAGAAATTGATCAGCTATCGGCAAGTCCCTGGCGACTGACAGTGAAACATCTGCCAGTCATGAATCATTTTCAGGCGTCAAATGTCACATCCTAGCTTACGACCTAAAGGGAAGAAAAAAAATCACTGAGCTCTAAAAACTCCAACGTAAGTCGAGACAAAGGATGTCTTTTACTTCCGGAGTTCGCGACATTTTATTATTTGACTTAACTATTTTTACATAGCGCTTGTTCCGCTAAGGAGCTGCCCAAGGTTCTGTCATGCCGTCTGGTCCCGATCCCCATATCAAATTATTCTCTCAAAGACTGCAAGAGGGCGCCTCGGGCGGCTTCATTTAGATCCTGTTTCTGCCAGCGCCTTGAGCAGCTCTTGAGCTGGAAAAGCGCTATATAAGAACGATTAAATAAAATCACGGATTTTGTGGTTCGAAAGTGCAATCTGACCTTATAGGTAATATTAATATTAATGCTGGAAGCAATGCACGTGCTACCACCCCCCCCACCCCTTCCACCCCTCAATATAATTATAATTATTATGAACTGAACTTCACAAAAGTTATGTTTTAATATCTATTTTATCTGCTTACCCAAGAAGCACAAAATGTCGAGGATGAAGAAAGCGTGAAAATCAAGAATTGTATAAAGGATTTAAATAATTTAAAAGAACAATCCTATCCTCCTATCCTGTCCCGTAACTCGGAGGTCGTAGGTGCACCACAGATGATCGTTTAACCAGCATACTCCATCTTTCTCTGTCCTCAGCAGCCCTGATGGCTTCGCTCATTGTCAAACCAGTCCATTCTCGAATGTTGTCCTCCCACCTCTTTTTCGGTCTCCCTCTTCTTCTACCTTATTGCACTGTGCCTTGAAGAATGGTCTTGGCAAGGCCTGATGATCTGGTGACGTGGCCATACCATCGGAGTTTCTGTTTCTTCACCACTGTAAGCAGGTCATCGTGTTGTCCAATGGCTTGTGTGATGGTCTGTCGGACTTCGTCGTTGGTGATGTGTTGTGTATAGGAAATGCCCAGAAGTCTTCTTTAGCACCTCATCTTCATGCTTGGTATTCTTCGTTGTAGATCTGCTGTGAGGGTCCATGCTTCGCAAAAAAAAAAACAACAACAAATCAACAAAAACAACGCGTAGAATATGAAATCATATGCCGGCTTTGGTAGTGTAGAGTCAAAATTCTGATGACGTCTGTAGATGACAAGCCGAACAGAAAGACAGAACAATAGTATGGAATCGATTTTTTTTTCAAGGAAAAACACAATACAGAGGACAAAATAAATATCTGAGAGAAAAATATTTTTTGCTAGGGGATGTAGACTGTGGTGCGTATCAATTTATTTACCGTTGAGTAATATGACCTTCTGTTCTGAACTATGTTTTAGTGACGCAAGGGAGTTTTTTTTTTCTCACTTCGCTTTGTATTCCCGCATCTCTTGGTAAATATATTTGAAAAGCATAATACATATTGGTATTGTATACTCTCACAGAGAGAGCGAGAGACCCCCGTTGGGGTGCCGGGGGTTTCAGTATAAATAGTATCCCCACTTTCTGGAAATTTAGTGCTTTAAATTCCCACTGTCGCTGTCTTTCTCATTTGCTCTTTCTCATTCCTGCTCTGTTCTATCAATCTGCTATACTATCTTCTTCTTCGCTAGACCAGTCATCTACCCTTTTTCTTGAAAACTCTTCTGGGACAAGACTCCTTATTTGAGTATGAGGTCTGTTGGATCAGCTTGGGAATATTGGACGCTTTCTGCCAGGTGGTCGCTAGGGCTTCCTATGATGTTATTATTTAGCAATGTAGGCATTTTATATGTATGTGTTTTGTTGATAATTTATAATGATGTTTGTATTCTATTTTGTTTTTGTAAACGGGGGTTCGATAAATTAGAGTACATCCTCAGCATCCCCTGCAAGGGATGTCTTTATTGTAAAGTGACTGGCTGGTGGAGAGCTTTCAGTTTTACCACTAGGGTTGTTTCAGCAGATCTTTTATGCGGGTCGGGGGTTGTCCGGTCCTGCTTTGGCTCGGAATAGTCCGCTGGACCTAAAGCAATAATAATGTAATGTAATGTAATGAGAAAGAGAGAGAGAGAGAGAGAGAGAGAGAGAGAGAGAGAGAGGGAGAGAGAGAGAGAGAGAGAGAGAGAGAGAGAGAGAGAGAGAGAGGTGTAGTATTCGCTCTGGTTGTGTAGTATTCGCTCTGGCTTATAAATTCAATGTTGATCTTGGATAGTGACAGCTATTTTATTTATTTATTTATTTATTTATTTATTTATTTATTTATTTATTTATTTACTTACTATCTTTTACTTAGTCAATTAGTTATTTTAATTATTTACATTTTTCCGAACTCCTAAATCACTTTGGTAACTAAGGATAATTAAAAATGTAACTCATAACTAGAATAGAATCTTCCTTTCTTTCTTAATATTATGTTTCTTTTGCAGAGCTCCAGACACCAACCCAGCTACCATAGAAATTGTAGAACTACAACTCACTTTTCAAGGTAGAGTTGGTAACCACTCCTGGCAGTCGGAGGAGCGATGTTGATGATGATATGATGATGAGGTTGGTCACGGCATCCTTAACCCCGCCTTAGTCGTCATCATCATTCTCGCCGTCGTCGTGGTTGTAGTGGTGTGGAACTAGGAGGTTACTAGGAATCATCGTCTCCACCACTATCATCTTGAACACCTGCAGCACCGACAACCACAACGACACCAGCGCCAACACCACCAACAACACCATCAACAACGACACCATTAACAACAACACCGTCAACACCAACACCAACGCCATCAACAAGAACGCCATCAACACCTGCGCCCACACCATCAACACCAACACCAACACCAACATGGCTGGAGTTTTTTCTGAGGTGGCGGATGATTATGACAATGTCAACTCTTCTCTCTACGTTCTTCACAACCTCACGTCCACCATTTTGAACTCCAATGACTCTTCATCTTTATACCCCGACGGTGAGGACCTCTTTCATCCAGGCAAAACCTCCACAGAGATTACCCTACAAGCGGTGTGGAAGCACATCGACACGGTCATGCCCGCCGCTCTCTTCATGGGCTTGGCAGGAAACGTGGTGATCGTGCTGGCGTTCTTGCAGTCACCGTTGAAGCAAAACTCTCTCAGCCACTACCTGACGGCTCTGGCGGTGGCGGATATGATGAACCTTCTGGCGTTGGTGGTGATGTGGGTGTCCAAAAACTGGTATGACATCTACAACAAGGTCGGCGTCTGTCAGCTGACGACCTTCATCCTTCTTATGTCCAGGTAAGAAAGGACATTTTGTGGTGGTGGTTGAGTTTTTTTTTTTTTTAACTTACTGTGTGTTTGTGGTGTTTATGTGTGATATGTGTGTCTGTGTGTAAACAAAACCCAGAAAGAAAGAGTGTGTAAGTGTGTGCTGTGCATGTAACCTATCCTATCCAATCCCGTAACTCGAAAGTCGTTGGGACACCCCAGAGGATCGTTTAACCAGCGTACTCCATCTTTCTCTGTCCTCAGCAACCCTCATGGCTTCGCTCAGTGTCAAGCCTGTCCATTCTCGAATGTTGTCCTCCCACCTCTCTTTCGGTCTCCCTCTTCTTCTGCCTCCTTGCACTAGGCCTTGCAGGATGGTTTTTGCAAGGCCCGATGCTCCGGTGACGTGACCATACCATCGGAGTTTACCTTTCTTCACCACTGTTTGCATGTCATCGTGATGCCCAATGGCTTGTGTGATGGTCTGTCGGACTTCGTCGTTGGTGATGTGCTGGATATAGAAAATGCCCTGACGTCTTCTGTAGCACCTCATCTCCATGCCTTGTGTTCTTCGTTGTAGGTTTCCTGTGACGGTCCATGTTTCACAAGCGTATAGGAAGATGGATGATAAGGAGCAGAGCAACCTTACCTTGGAATGTATGCAATAATTTTTTTAATGGATATTTATAAAGCGCTTTTTTCTACTAACAATCGGTTAAAAGATGAATAAATATATGTGTATGGGCAAACATGTTGACAGCTGTGGGTTGGTAGAGAATATACGGAATGTGTTTTTGTGTTGGGTATAATTATGTTGGCTGAGTTGCCTGTGTGTTGTGTGACCTAATGCACTAATCATGTAATGTAATGTGTGTTGTGTGTCACATAGAAAGAAAGTGTATGTGCCTGTCTGGTTGTGTGTGTGTGTGTTTGTGTGTGTGTGTAGTGTGTGTGTGTGGGGGGTGGATGGGTACCCACAAAAACGCACAAATGGGTTTCAGACCTTGTCTTTTCTAGTAACAAATGGGTTCATTTGCTTGGAACCCACTTTTTTCCAGATCCCTCTTTTTTCTAAGTGTGCAGGAGTGCTCTTTTAGTGCATGGGAGTGCAGTTGTAGTGCATGAGAGTGTTTTAAGTACACAGGAGTGCTCTATCCGGGACGGAGAAAATACAGTCAATTTTCGGATAAATTTTGACTATTTCGTCGCCTATAGGAGACGAACTAGGTCAACTTTTTAGACGATAAGAGCCAATTTTGCATTAGATTCTTACATTTTTAGAAGAAGTTTCCGTCAAAAAATCACTTTCCGATTCCTACATTCTTAAATAAACCCAGTTGTGATGTTTTGCAAATATGTGTGTGTGTGTGTATGTGTGGGTGTGGGCGTGTGTGTGTGGCTAGGTAGAAACGCCTTTATTCTGACATACACTTGAACCTCTACGTACTTTCTTTTGACGGACCCCGTTATTTTGACGTCAAAACAGTGTTCCGTAATAAGGGTTAGGGCTGTGTTAAGCTTAGGGTTAGGTTAAGGATTAGGGTTTGGGTTTGGGTTTGGGTTAGGTTAGAGTTAGGGTTTGGGGTTAGGGTTAGCTTGCAAAGACCATCCTGCAAGGCACAGTGCAAGGAAGTAGAAGAACATGGAGAGCGAAAAAGAGGTGGGATGACAACATTCGAGAATGGACTGGTTTGACACTGAGCGAAACAATCAGGGTTGCTGAGGACAGGGAAAGATGTTGTACGCTGGTTAAACGATTATCTGTGGTGCACGTACGACCTCCGAGTTATGAGATAGGATTGGATAGGAATTGGTGTGTCTGGTTCTTCTTTCATTTTCCAGGTCCCAATGCCTCGGTTGTCTTTTCGTTGTTTAACGATCGCTTTCTCCATTTTTTAACAAAGTCCTGGATAGATTTCTCTGTACTCATTGTTTTGTGGTTTAGAACGTCTTTCGACCGGAACATGCAATGTTTGGGAAATCGTTAGTTAGCACGCTGACCGTGTGCTTAGCAACTGCTTTCATCATCAACATTAACAGTTCTTTTTTTTTTCAAATATTGCCCCCAGGCTTTGGAATAATCTGAATTATTCAGGATTTATTGACTTTAGATATAAATATGATATTATTGTACCACATTTCTTTTTTTTTTTTAAATTACGATTGAGACCCGCACGATAGATCCGATCACTTTGTTTTGCAAAGCAGCAATACTAGAGTTTATTTACCCTTGATTTGATTTTGCGCTGTTGCTAGAAGAAGCTTTGTATAATATTTATAATTTTCGTCGGTCAATATTGTTGAGAATGTTCTGGAATTACTTGTTTATTATCGATAGGAGCTTCCCTATCTTACGGGTAAAAGTTTGTCGAATCATGTAGATTCGTAAACACGTATGTGATGTAGGAGAGCGCATAGTTCCAGTGACGAGTTTTTAGCTGGAATGGTCGAACGTTTTCTCGATTGCAGAGAGATTATATAAGTAATGCACTGTCTGCATGTAGGAGTGATTTATGAAGATTTTTGATGATGATTGTTGTAGTGATACCCCCGTTGGGGTACCGGGGGTTTCCGTATAAATAATGTAGGCATTTTATATGTATGTGCTTTGTTGATAATTTATAATGATGTTTGTATTCTATTTTGTTTTTTGTAAACGGGGGTTCGATAAATTAGAGTACAGCCTCAGCGTCTCCTACGTGGGATGTCTTTATTGTAAATTGGCTGGCCGGTGGAGAGCTTTCAGTTTTACCACTAGGGTTGTTTCGGCAGATCTTTTATGCGGATTGGGGGGGTTGTCCGGTCCTGCTTTGGCTGGGAAGAGTCCGCTGGACCTAAAGCAATAATCATGTAATGTAATGTTGTAGTGATTTTCGGAAAGCGATCTTGTATGCAGTTGTTGATGTTTGCTGAATAAAGTTTAAAAAATACTTTATACGACGACTCCTGCCTTGCTGCTGAGTAAACAGGCTGCGATTCAAGCATCGGGGCTGAGTCAGCTATTGATTTTAAAAAAACCGTGTAACACTTTTCTTGTTTCTGTTCTTCTTTGTCTTGGTCCTATTTCTCTCTTCCTTCTCCATCTTCTTCTTCATTTTGTTGTCTTCGTCGTCGTCGTCGTCCTCCTCCTCCTACTCCTCCTGTTCTTCTTTCTTCTTCTTCTTCTTCTATCAGTACAACTTATGTTAATCTGATGAATAAAATTTGATACAACAACAAAAACTTCTTCTTCTTCTTCTTCTTCTTCTTCTTCTTCTTCTTCTTCTTCTTCTTCTTCTTCTTCTTCTTCATCTTCCCACATACTTCTTCTTCTTCTTCTTCTTCTTCTTCTTCCCACTTCTTCTTCTTCTTCTTCTTCTTCTTCTTCTTCTTCTTCTTCCCACATACTTCTTCTTCTTCCCACATACTTCTTCTTCTTCTTCTTCTTCTTCTTCTTCTTCTTCTTCTTCTTCTTCTTCTTCTTCATCTTCCCACATTCTTCTTCTTCTTATTCTTCTTCTTCTTCTTCTTCTTCTTCTTCATCATCTTCCCACATACTTCTTCTTCTTCTTCTTCTTCTTCTTCTTCTTCTTCTTCTTCTTCTTCTTCTTCTTCTTCTTCTTCTTCTTCTTTATCTTCCCACATACTTTTTCTTCTTCTTCTTCTTCTTCTTCATATTCCCACATACTTCTTCTTCTTCTTCTTCTTCTTTTTCTTCTTCTTCATCTTCCCACATACTTCTTCTTCTTCTTCTTCTTCTTCTTCTTCTTCTTCTTCTTCTTCTTCTTCTTCTTCTTCTTCTTCTTTTTCTTCTTCTTCTTCATCTTCCCACATACTTCTTCTTCTTCTTCTTCTTTTTCAGCGAGGGAGAGAAGATAGGCATCGCCCTCAGGTAGCTGGCCTTGAGAAAAGGACACGTCCCAAACAACCTCTTTCCCCCTCCCCCCCCCTCCCCCCCCTTCGACCGAAAGATTACCTGAACGTGATTACCTTTAAGCGGTTGCCCTAATGCGCTTGCTCTTTCTATTGGATGTGAGGCAGACTCAATATTTAAACACCGATGGAGACACTGTCAGTTATTGTGGAAGGTCGAATAATTGGGAAAAACCGGTTTCTTCCAATATTTAGGTAATGTACTTTTTAACAGGCTGAAATCCATATTTGATCAATTGGAAGCCTAATTGCAAATTGGTCCCAAATGGGAGGGGGGGGGAGGGGGGGTGTCCGAGCGAGCGTGTTTGTTAAATTGTGTGCGTGTGTTTGTGCGCGCGCGTGTTTGTTTGTGTAGTGCGTGTGTATGGGTGTGTGTGTACTTTGTGGTCGCATCTGCGTCCTGTGTGTAGGTGTGTGTGTTTGAGTAGGTGTGTGTGTGTGTGTGTGTCTTGAGGCAACTGAGACAATGATATTTGTCAGGCCAAAGACCCACAACAACTAAATTGAGTTCACAGTTACAAATCTCATAAATTGTGTGCCCAAGCACGCGCGAGTTCGGCTCCGTGTGTGTGTGTGTGTGTGTGTCTGTGGGTGTGGGTGTGTGT
Organism: Oncomelania hupensis; assembly: GCA_036898135.1. Lineage (NCBI taxonomy): Eukaryota > Metazoa > Mollusca > Gastropoda > Littorinimorpha > Pomatiopsidae > Oncomelania > Oncomelania hupensis. Next base: position 71,395,150 of record CM072515.1, read on the forward strand.
GTTATATGTTTTTGTGTCTGTGTTATATGTTTGTGTATATGTGAAACTGAAAGAGTCTGAAGTGTTTGGCTGCTTGTGTGTGTGTGCGTGTGTGTGGGGGGGGGGGTGTGTGCGTGTGTGTTCCGGAATTTACTAGGTAAACTTACAGTGAATGAGTCTGATTTGCCCTCACCTTATTTGCGTCAGTTTGCAAAACTACTCTTAAGTGATCCAATTTTCTCTGTCCCCAGGCTGCTGTCTCCCCTCTTTCATCAATCGTTCTCTAGACCCTCCCTCTCTTCGTCCTTCCATCGCCCCTTCTCTCTATCTCTCTGCCCCTCTATTTCTCTGTCTCTCCTCTCTCTTTACTCTTTCTTCTTCTTTTCTCTACCCCTCCTCCAATTCTGCGCGATGTAACATACTTTTATTGGACTAGCTTTCTCGTCCTTTCTGTCTCTGTTTCTGTCTGTCTCTCTGTCTGTCTCTCTTTCTCTCTCTGTCAATCTCACTCTCGCCCATCCCTCAACCTCCATTCCCTTTTTTTTCTTATCTTTTCCCCTCATTCTCCTCTTCCTGTTCTCCGCCTCCTCTTTCTCTTCTTCTCCTCTTTCTCATCCTTCTTCTTCTTCTTCTTCTTCTTCTTCTTCTTCTTCTTCTTCTTCTTCTTCTTCTTCTTCTTCTCCTCCTCCTCCTCCTCCTCCTTCTCCTTCTTCTTCTTCTCCTCCTTCTTCTGTTCCTTCTTCTTCTTCATCCTTCTTCTTCTTCTTCTTCTTCCTCTTCTTCTCCTTCTTCTTCTTCTTATGCTTCTTCTTCTCCTTCTTCTTCTTCTTCTTCTCCTCCTCCTCCTCCTCCTCCTTCTTCTTCTTCTTCTTCTTCTTCTTCTTCTTCTTCTTCTTCTTCTTCTTCTTCTTCTTCCTTCCTCTTCTTTTTCTGCTCCTCCTCCACCTCTCTCTCTGTCTCTCTCTCTGTCTCTCTCTCTCTCTCAGAGTCTGTGTTCCGACCACATTTAGGAACGTCGAAATATCCACATAAATGAGCAAACAAGCTAGAAAACACGCGCAGACACACACACACACACACACACACACACACCTACACACACACACACACAATGACGTCACACACACACGCACACAAAGCTCCCCAGCTAACGTTCGGTAACTAAAAACCAGAAAATACATAACCTGATAATTGCCCCGTTTCATTCTGCACAAGGTATGCAGGCAGTTACTAAGGAGATTCTATAGATTTTAGGTCCCGTGTATGACGGCCTACTAGCGCCAAAACCTCATAATTACAAATATTATAACATAATTACAAATATCATGGGATAATTTCAAATATCATGGGATAATTACAATTATCAATGGACAATTACAATTATCATTTCAAAATTACAAATATTTTCGCGTGATCATTTTTAATTTTCAGTTTTGGCTATAGTAGTGCAGGGCGCCTGGAAATGCGCCAGAACCAAAAATTGTAATTATCACAATAATGATTACAATTTTCACGTGATAGTTACCATTTTTACGTAATCATGCTTAATTCTGACTGAGGCGGTTTAGTAACGCCAAAACTTGCATTTACAGGTATCAGTGGTAATGGTAATTAACACGTGTCCTGTGTAATTCACATATATGACGGCTTATTAGCGCCAAAACCTGATAATTACAGATGTCATGGGATAATTACAATAAGCAACAACATATTTACAATTAACAAATATAAATTGTAATTATCAAATGAAAATTAAAATGTTCGGTTTTGACGCATTTCCAGACGGATTGCTAGAGCCAAAAATGGAAATTAATCATGCTCACGCGAAGATAGTTGTACTTTTTCAATGATAATTGTAATTATCCCTTGATAAGTGTAATTTATCCCTTGATGTTTGTAATTATCGCATGATCTGTTTACTTACCAGGTTTTGGCGCTAGGAAGGCGTGGCAAATACTGATAATTATTAATGAACACTGTGGATTACCGGTATCTCGGTAAATTAAACAGAACCCGTGTTAATTTCAATTATCTCGTGATACTTGTAACTCTCAGTTTTGGCGCTAGTAGGCCGTCATACCCGTGCATGGACAACGCTGTTTAATCAGATAAGCGTCACAACTGTCATTCGCTTGACAGCGGCTAGTAGTAGAACGAGGCAATCTACCACAGATAAGTAAAGAGAGAGGGATTAGGTGTGTGTGCGTGTGGTGTGGTGTGTGTGTGTGTGTGTGTGTGTGTGTGTGTGTGTGTGTTGTGTTGTGTGCGGTTCTGCGTGGCATGTTTGGTTGTATGTTGTGTATGTGAGGGTGGGGTGGGTGGGTGTGAGTTTGTGGGGATTTCCCCCACCCCCAAGCGCTTTGATTATGCTTTTGTGTTATAAAAGTATTTATGCGTTTAATAAATGTTCATTTATAGATATTTCATATATATGCATGACTGTATGTTTATATGTATGTTTGTACGTATATATGTATTTATGCATGTACGTGTGTGTGTGTGTATGTATATGTGTTCGTAATGCGTGTGTGTTTGTGTGTGCGTGTGTGTATGCCTGTTTATGTGTGTTAGCGAAATATACTCAAATCAAGCTTCATTTAAAAAGAACTGGATAATGAGTAGTTTGTGTCTGTGTGTGTGTGTTTGTGTGAGTGTTTGTGTGTATGTTTATGTTGTGTATATATGTTGTGTTTGTGTGTGTTTGTGTGTGTGTATGTGTGCGTGTGCAAGTACTCGCGCTCGAGTGGTGAGCGTGCCGATCGAAGTTGGGATAGCGATTTAAAACAAACAGGACACAAAACAGATCAAGAGAAAAGATAGAGAACGACGGAAAATGGGATTAGATAGCAAAGAGAGAAACATGGGGTAGACATTGGACATTGGAACATTTCCTACGATACAGCTTTTAGGCTCACAAACCTGGTCTTGCAACTGTCCTAAAAGAGAGAGAGGGAGAGAGAGAGAGAGAGAGAGAGACAGAGACAGAGAGACAGACAGAGAGAGAGAGAGAGAGAGAGAGAGAGAATAATAATAATAATAATAATAATAATAATAATAATAATAATAATAATAATAATAATAATGGTTGCTATACGCGCCTTATTCCTAAACCAGATTTAAATCGCGGCGATCTGTAACCAACATGCACGCTCACATGCTACAGACTCATGCATGCGCAACTAACACATATTCATCACTTAACAAGTGATGTAAAGGCCTAGTCGCTATTAGACGCCGGAAAGGAAATCGAATTTTATTTCGAAATTTTAGACAGACTGCATCCAATAGCATTATTGAAGAGAGCGAAGGAAACCAGAGTACCCGGAGAAAACAGTGACATGAAAGTCTCGAACCTAAGTTACCTTAGTTTATCCATTGCGGGGTTCGAACCCGTGACCTTCGGCATTGGAAACTATCTCACTACCCACTGTGCTACTACGCCACCCCAAGAGAGAGAGAGAGAGAGAGAGAGAGAGACAGACAGACAGACAGACAGACAGACAGACAGAGACATAGAAATTATTGCGGTTTGCATTCCGTTTGAACCGATATCAACAAAACGCACACAGGAACAACACAGGCTGAGACTGAGACTGAGACTGAGAAGGACAAAGAGACAGAGACGCAGGCCAGCATGATTGAGGGACAAATGAGAGTCGCATCCTGTTTGCACAAAGATGGCCATCTCCTCCCTGGAGCGTGACTAAGCATTGTAAGCTCGGTCTCAGGGAGACAAGATCGGATTGCGACATTTAAAGACGCGCATTCCAATACTCCAATTCCCAGCCAAGCGATGCCTGAGCCAATGATTCGAGAAGAACCAGGCTTTTAAAGGGGATCTGGCTTTCTTTTCTTTTTTTTTTCTTCTCCATTTTTTTCTCTGAGGCAAATGTAAATGTAGTCACGTTTTGTTTTTGTTTGTTGTGGCAAGGTACCTGTCAGTGAAAGTAGGCCTACGGTCATGACGACCGACAACCGTCTTTATAATGAGGTTATATCCTGTCTTAACTAGAAGGTTCGTGAAAGGTTTGTAGTTTCGGAACCTTTTGGACAAAACTAGGTTCAGGAACCTAGGTACGGGGTCTCAGAACCTCAAAAAAAAAAAGGATCTTGAACCTCTACGAACGTTCCAATCAAGACAGGCCATTAGCAGGACCGGACCCATGCCTGTGGTGAAACGCTGTCTAACGACGTCAAACAGCAAAGGGCTGGACTACGAGTAGGTTCGAATGTGTGCTGTTTGTGGGTGGAATTTTATTGGGGTTGGAAGAAGGGGGCGGGAGGGCGGGGTGAGGGCTAGAACAAGATGTCAGCGTCCTACGCCGTACATTATTGGAATGCTCTAATCCTCAGAATTTGTCTTTTGTTGGGCCGAATAAGTGAGAAAAATATTAGAACGGAGGTGGTGCTACTGAGAGAGAGAGAGAGAGAGAGAGAGAGAGAGAGAGAGAGAGAGAGAGAGAGAGAGAGAGAGAGAGAGAGAGAGAGAGAGAGAGAGAGAGAGAGAGAGAGAGAGATTATTCTAACCCAGCGTCAAAATAATACTAACTTCTTATTCTGTTCCTCCTCCTCCTCCTCTTTCTTCTTCTTCTTCTTCTTCTTCTTCTTCTTCTTCTTCTTCTTCTTCTTCTTCTTCTTCTTCTTCTTCTTCTTCTTCTTCTTCTTCTTCGTTGCCCACCGCCGTAGCTCAATTGGTAGAGCGTTCGCCTGGCACACCGATGACCCAGGTTCGGATCCCGTGGTGGGCGATATAAAATGTGGCCATTTTTATTGTCCATTTTAGCAGTATGACCAAAGAGCTTAATTATAGAAAGAGGGGGAACTTGGTACACAACCGCGAGACGGAAGATACGAGTTACGCGCCCTTGTCGACATGTTACAATGGCTCGTGGCAGAAAGAAAACAAGGCGACCGAGTGAAACAGGGCGGTGACTTTTGCACAGCCATCAATTGCCGTAATGCCAGATACAGGAAAAGTTGTGATGGCAAGTTCTTTTTCAAGTTTCCAAGAGACAAAGAAAGGTAAATTGCAATCAAAAAACTTTTTTTGGTGTTTATATAGGCCTAAACCAAGACCGCTGCAGTGTTGCTAAAACAATCGGGGAGGCTTCAGTGATTCATGTAATATCTATTCTATGCTACTACCAAAACTGTTTGCTTGCTGACAGTTTACGTTCAACAGGTCGCTCACTATTTACGTTGTTTCTAGGTTGTTTGACTATTATATTTGTGCTTACATTTCAAAAGTAGATGTTGTCAGATTGGCAGTTTGGCTTCGTCAAGTTAAATTATTCTATGTCTGTTTTCTCCTCGTAATCAAATACTATGCACAAAAATTATCCTTAATCTGTTGTAATCCCTTTTTGTTTGAGTGTAAACGGAAAAAAAAATGTAATGTAGATACTCAGTCCTTGTTCTGATCTCTGAATATCTGCGCATTAGATCTATATTGCGCGGAATGTTGTAGTCTAGGTTCTTATTGTTCTGTTTGATTAATTATTTTCCATCAACAGATGCAAAAAGTGGATCCAGCTTTGCAGGCGAAAATTCAGGAAAGGCCTTGAACTTGAGGATTTTTACAAAAAAGGCTGCAAGTTCTGTAGTGATCATTTCGAGGCTTATCAGTTCAATTGCTCCCAAGAAAGGAAGAGGCTGGTGTGGAATGCTGTATTTCAAATCCCCAATCCTCCACCACTGGTATGTAAGCCAGTGATCTAGACATTTCTTACTCAACTTTGACCAGAGATTTTATCAATTAGTTTATTTGGTTGTTGTTCTTGTTATTATTATTATTATTTTTATTAATTTTGTTCCCCGAGATTATCATGAAACTTGGTTTTGTATTCTTTCAGTTGTTATTATTATTAGTTGAGTTGTAGTAGTATTGTTATTATTATCATTATTACCATATATTAATTATTAGTTGTCTGTTGGTGCTGCTGTATTATTATTATTATTATTATTATTATTATTATTATTATTATTATTATTATTATTATTATTATTATTTGTAGTTGCATTGTTATTATTATTATTTTTATTATTACTCTAATGATTACGATTATTATTAATATTATGATGATTATTTTGTATTATTACTCTTATTATTATAATGATGATGATGATGATTATTATTATGATTTAGGATGGATCTAAGGCATGGGAAAATGGGTGAGTGTTGTAGTTGTGTATACATATACTGTGTTGTTGTTGTTGTTTGTAGATTATAGTCACACGACACTTTCGCATATAGGTGACTACTGGACCGATTTATACTGACACCAGCGGGCCAGTTGTTGGTAAAGGGGAAAATAATATGATCACACGGTGACCAATCCGGGATTCGAACCAGCGACCTTTCGGTTACTAGCAAGACGCTCTTACCAACTGAGCTACCTGGCCCCACGTATATATATATATATATATATATATATATATATATATATATATATATATATATATATATATATATATATATATATATATATATATATACTGTGGAATAATTATCTGTGTGTTAAATGTGTACGCATGGGTATGTGACTGGTTATCTGTTTATGCATGTGTGTTAGTGTTTATAGATTTGTATTTTGGTATGGAAGTTGTTTTTGATAGTATATCAAATGTATAAATATTGTATGTCCATGTTTTTAATAATTTTGATGTTGTTATCTCCTTCCTTATTGCACTGCTAAACAAATATCCATGCCTTGTGTTGGACAATAAAGAATCTTGAATCTTGAATCTTAAAAATCAAGATGTACATGCTACCCCAAATGCTTTGACTGTCCAGTTAAGTGGTCTTGTTTGACAGGTGGAAAAAAAAGTTTGTCTTTGTCTTATTTTGTGTTCTATATTCAAAATAATAACAATAATAATAATAATAATAATAATAATAATAATAATAATAATAATAATAATAATAATAATAATAACAATAATAATAATAATAATAATAATAATAATAATAATAATAATAATAATAATAATAATAATAATAATAATAATAATAATACATGCCAAGCGTAACGGCATGAATGCAGTATTCATGTCACTTCGTCAGAAAGATTTCACTTCTTTTGGAGAATCTGTAACTGAGACGTAAGAGAAAAAAAAAACGTTGATCGTGAAGTGACTGATGTTATCAAGCCAGTGATGTGGGAGGTAAGAGTTGATCATGAAGTGACTGATGTTTTCAAGCCAGTGATGTGGGAGGTAAGAGTTGATCATGAAGTGACTGATGTTATCAAGCTAGTGATGTGGGAGGTAAGAGTTGATCATGAAGTGACTGATGTTATCAAGCCAGTGATGTGGGAGGTGAGAGGGTTGGGTGGGAGTGGGCATCTGATATAAATTAAATTCACACTATTAGTGAAACATTTTGTTATTGTGCTTTATTGTGATTAATTGATTGAATGACAGAGCTCTCTCTTCCCCCCTTCTCTGTCTCTCTCTGTCTCTCTCTCTGTCTCTCTCTCTCTGTCTCTCTGTCTCTGTCTCTCTCTCTCTCTCTCTCTCTCTCTCTCTCTCTCTCTCACGATTACGGATTTACACTAAACACATAAATTCAAGGGCAGAAAACGAACCTATGACATACACACATAAGCAGCATAAAAGCACCAAATACATGTCAACAAGTAAACATAAACAAACAAACAAAAAGACAGCAGTAGTGGAATGTCAATAATAATGATGGTTAAAAGTTTAGTTTATGCAAACGTTGCCATAGAAATGTTCTTTTGCAATGGCACATGCTCTGAGCCGCTCAATAAGTGACCACCACAAGTATATCAACTAACAAGTTAGTATCTCGTATTGCCCCTTGTCGACGTGCGGTGGTCCCGTTTAGCCACAAGCTGAAACGGGGATATCCCAAACCTAAAAATAGAATAGAGAATTCTGGGAAATCTGTTCTCGCGAAGATGTGCTCGCTGAAATGAAACGAATGTTGGGAGAGGAACTGCATATTTCTGGTAGTGAACAAAGGCAGAAACTTGTCAGCAGTATTATCAGCGATGGAGTTATAATGGACGAAGTGCTCCATACCTATGAGGTTGCCTTTGCTCGAGCAAAGAAACTAAAGAAGGATTTAGCCGACGTTATTTCAGAAAAGGATTTCTCTACCCATAATTCCCCTGGGTTTTGAAGTTTCTAAAAAGTTATTTCAGGCCGATGACGCTCTATGGAGCTCAAAGCATGTAAAGGGAAGCAATCGGTTGTACGCGCACGTCAATAGAGACATAGAAGAGAGATACTAACTTGTTAGTTGATATACTTGTGGTGACCACGCATACTTCATTCAAATAGCAGATGATGAATGGTAGCTATCCCGAGCAAAGGGAAATAATCCGTGAGAGCGTCTCGCATTTTTGTCTATGACGTAATGGAAGTTCCCCCTCTTTCCGTAATAAGCTCTTTGGTATGATTGCTTTGGTGGTTCAGTGTGGATTCAGGTCCCTGCCCCTCTTCTCCTGGGATGGTTATCCCCGTCTGCCATATCGCCAATGGTGGGTGTAGACGTTAAACCTCAATGTTCTTCTTTTCTGCTTCTTCGTTGAGTACTCCTCCTCTTTCTCTTTTTCCTCCTCCTCTTCTTCTTCGTCTTCTCCTCCCCTCCTTTTCTTCCTAAATCTTCTTCTTCGTGCTCATCGTCCTCTTCCTTCCTTTACTCTGCTTTCTCTTCCTCAGTCTTTGTCCTTTGCTTATTTGCTGAGAAAATCAAGGTCTAGCCTGTCCGTAATCCACAGATTGCTAACGATTTGGAGTAATTCGACGTTGAGTTGGACACAGGCAAAATAGTTGTTGGCTGTGCAGTGGCAAATTTGGAAGGTTGGAAATGAGATTGTTTTGTGCGCTGCAGAATTGAGATCCGGATAAAAAAAAAGAAAAAAGCTGAAAAGCTTGAAAAACCTCCAATCAAGTTATTGTCGCTTGGTAATTTAGGGTGAAGAGTCTCTTGTGCAGTGTTCCAATCGCACTGTTACATCACGGGTATGTCTATCAAAACGGTTCACACCAAGGTCAAAGCGTGATTTCATTTTGTTTTTTATTTGTTTCTTTCTTTTCTTTTCTTTCTTTCTTTCTTTCTTTCTTTCTTTCTTTCGTTCTGATTCTTTAAGGAAGCTATTTTTTTAATGTCTAAACTATATTCCATTTTAAATAATGATTCCCCGTGTTGCGTAACGGGCACGATTAAGAACCCAGTCATGTCAGTGAAATTTCTGGGAACAGTTTAAAAAAAAAAAAACGCATGCAAATTAATCAGAATGGTCCAACGGTAAATAATAATACACATGATGCCGGCTGGAAGCAAATAATAAATATATCTATATCTATATCTATATCTGTATCTATATCTATATCTATATCTGTATCTATATCTATATCTATATCGAGAGAGAGAGAGAGAGAGAGAGAGAGAGAGAGAGAGAGAGAGAGTGATTACTTCTTAATCTTATAAACCGAGGTCTATTCTCTGCACGTATACATTCAATCGCAAGATCTTTTAAAGATCCTGACGCTCATGTCCTAGACGGCTGAGTGCTAGCCATGCACAAGTTCCCCCAGCAAGCCCTTTAGGTCCTATCACTCGTTCACCACATACGTGATCGCTCAGGATTGTGC
>CM072515.1:71409752-71434534 GCA_036898135.1 Oncomelania hupensis
TACTATAATACTTTCTAAAACAGGAATTAATAATAATATACTTGTATTATTATTATTATTATTATTATTATTATTATTATTATTATTATTATTATTATTACCAGACATACTATAATACTTTCTAAAACAGGAATTAATTATCTCAAATAATGCATTGAATAATATATTGAAAGCTTATCAGTACACCTTATGTTAATAGGATGAATAAAAATTGATACAACAACAACAATGTTCACAGTGGTGGTGAAACAAAAGCTCCGATGGTGTGGTCATGTCACCAGAGCATGAAGCCTTGCAAAAAACCATCCTGCAAGGCACGGTGCAAGGAGGCAGAAGACGAATGAGAGATAAAAAGAGGTGGGAGGACAATATTCGAGAATGGACTGGCTTGACACTGAGCGAAGCCATGAAGGTTGCTGATGACAGAGAAAGATGGAGTATGCTGGTTAGCTGATCATCTGTGGTTCCCAAACCCTCCCAGACCTTCGATTTACGCTATGGGATAGGATAGGATAGGATAGTATCATTATTGAAGGGAGGGAGGAAACCGGAGTACCCGGAGAAAACCCTCGGTGTCCTTAAAAGTCTCGTATCTATCAATAAACTCCAGCCCCATCTCTTTAGGCGAGAGACACCTTTGTCCCTTTGTGGTTTTACACCAACCTTTGGTTTTCCTAAGTCACGTAAGTTCATCCCACGACCCTCGGCACAGAAAATCAGCTCATAAATCAGCTGAGCTACCATGTCGCCCCAATAACCTTCTACGTCTTAAGCAGCTGTTTGGATGGAATGACTTTGCTACGGAACTTTTGAATAAAACAGACTTTTGTCTTCTTGACTTTTAACACTTCTCCCTTTTTTGTGTGTGGATAACCGTGGCTTGTGTGGAGAATGATTGGCGTTTTGGTAAATGTTTAACATCAATATCATCACGAACGGTTTCAACACACTCCTAGGGTCGAATTCATGGCCCGTTAAATTATAGGCGATGGTTAACGTTACCAACATTGGTTTTGTAACCAACAATGGTATCGTTAACCATCGTTTAGCAGATCGCTATTCATGAGCGAGTGTCCACCCATTGGTACTTAACAAAGGCTATTTTTGGGCTGTGCGGGAATATCCGTAAGGGGGCATTATTCAAGCAGCTGTTTTCCTTAATCTTTCGTCAACAAAATAGAAAAATGGCTGTGGCAATGGCAAAGAGAAAAAGCAAACCTTTTGTACACTGAAACTAATGTTCTCCTTGAGAACGTTATAGAATTTAAACATATACTGATGGCAAGTTTATCAACTGATGTCACGAACCGCCTGAAAAACGACTGCTGGAAAAAAAATCGTCGAAAGAGTGACTGCAGTTGGTAGTGCGAACCGAACAGCCGAAGACGTGAGGGAAAAGTTTTATAACCTTAAAAAAGACTATCAGAATCGTGCAGCCGAACGATTAAAGTCTGGCAATGGTGGCGTAATTAGCAAGCCTACCGACAGCATGCTGGATATCATAGTGAGCAAGGAGAGCGAGCTTTTTGTTGGGGTGAAAGGTGAGAAATCACTTTTGATCACTTTGTAGTTTGTAATGTTACATTTTGTTTTTAGACTGAGGTGTCAATTTCTGCCGTTTCTGGGTAGTTTGGAACTTGAAATGTTGTCTTTATTTCGTAGGGTTGCATTACCCTACGAGTATAAACTATACAGATACACAATAAGCCTACACATCACCAGTTAAAATCCAACAACAATATTTTAATAATAATAATATTAACCCGTTTTATTAATATGACAGATTAATAAGGTTACAGAGGCATAAAAACGAAGAGTGAGACACACATGTAAAAGTGGTGACAAAACGCCTTGCCGATCACACAGTTTCAGTCTGTCTACCGCGTTCGTTAACGTGATGATGTCATGCCGACAAAAACAAAATTTTGATACCAGTTCCACATCATCAAATTTGTCAAGTGGATTACTTCTGTCGCGAAATACTCTCTCTCTCCTCGGAGCTCGTCTCTGTCGAAGTTGCCACCAAACGATGGCCGCCATTTTTAACCAGTGTTCCATTGGTTATCGGGTGGTCCCCCCTCCGTAAAAGTAACCATGGTTAGCAACCGTCGTTAACTCTGCTAAGGCCATAATAATTAATAATTGGTCAGTTAGGATGATTGACATCATCTTCAACATTCCCCAAAGCTGTCATTAGAAGAGATCTATAACCAGTTCAGTTTAGCGAACGGAATGACATGGCGGCAAATAACACACGGTCGTTCTGTCCTGTCTTTATGCCTTCAGCGGAAAATCAACAGGGCTTTTCTTTTGTCAAGCGAGGAGGAATCGAAGAAAAATCATCCAAAGTTTAAAGAGAGGCTAAGGGGATTTTTTTCCCCTTAAAAACGTTAACACAAGATATAGTTTGATGTTTTAATGTTTTATTTGTCCAAAACAAGTCTTTCTAGTCTCCATGTGTTTATCATTTTGTGTATTGTGTAAATGTGTATAGAAGTCGTTGTGTGTGTAGTTACATTCTGTGTTTTGTTGTTGTTGTTGTTGTTGTTGTTGTTGTTGTTGTTGTTGCAAGTTAACAAGCGTCGTCAAACCTGGATGAAAGCCAGCTTTTCTGCACTGCTGAGAAGATAATCCCAAGATAAATCAAATCACCCGAAGTTATTGAAACATTGTCAGGGCACAATCGAATCGCCCAAATGAGATTAATTAGTCAGAGTTTACAATTCCCATGCGAGTTCACTAAAGCGTGCAAGTCTCAAACTTGTCATGCAAGATAGTTCCTTGAAATCAGAGGGGGAAAAGAATAAAAACAGTTAAATAATCACCCCGAGTTTAGAAACATTTTTTTCCTGGGCAGCAGACTCATCCACAAGAGAATTATAATCAAACGAAGTAAATGGAAGCAGGATTCATCCAAGAATAATTATTTTATTATAAAGCGTCAGATCTCGAAGAAAGCCAGCTTATTTGTATGAAGCCGGATGCCTGCAATCGTGTTGTCTAATGTTCGATCCCTTAATAACAAGACAGACGAACTGTTTCAATTATTGAGATTTAAACGTGAATTTAGGGATGCTTCGGTGTTGTGCCTAACAGAAACGTGGTTAAAACCCGACAAACCAGACATCGTGGTTACCCCCCCCCCCCCACCCCCCCCCCACCCCCCCGGTTTTACTCTTGTGAGAGCGGATAGGGATGCTGAGGCGACGGCGAAGAACGACGGGGGTGGTGTTTACTTCATGGTGAACGACAGGTGGTGCTCTGACGTGTCTGTGGTCTCTCAATCTTGCTCCCCAGTACTGGAGCAACTGACGATCAACTGCAGGCCCTACTACTCGCCACGGGAGTTTTCATCGATAGTGCTCGTTGCCGTGTACATTCCATCAGGGGTCAACACTACTGCCGCTGTCGCTGAGCTTACCGAGCAAGTACAGGCGGCTGAAAATAAATTTCCTAATAGTACTGTTGTTGTTCTTGGTGATTTTAATCATGCAAATTTATGTAAGACTTTGCCCAGATTTTACCAGCAAGTTGATTGTCCCACACGTGGTAACAATATCCTCGACCAGTGCTATTCTACCATCAGGCAGGCTTACCGTGCCACGCCCCGTGCCCCTCTTGGTGAATCAGACCATGCTATGATTCTTTTGACACCCACGTACATGCAGAGACTGAAGGCCGTCAGGCCAGTGACTAAAACCGTCAAAACATGGTCAAATGATGCAATCGAGACCTTGCAAGGATGCATGGATTGTACGGACTGGAACGTTTATACTGTAACATCATACATTAGCTTCTGTGAGGATGTGTGTGTTCCAACCAAGACTGTACGAACGTACGGTAATGATAAACCTTGGTTCAGCAGGGCAGTTAAGACTAAGCTAGAGGCAAAAAATGAGGCGTACAGGGCTGGGGATGATACCAAGTATATGCAAGCTAAGTCAGAGGTGCGCCGAGAGATTCGCAGAGCGAAGGCGCAGTATAGGCAGAAAATTGAGGATAGTTTGCCTCGAGCAATACACGCGATGTTTGGCAAGGCTTACAGCACGTCACTCAGTATAAGCAGAAAAGTGCTGTTTCAGGTGATGTTGAGCCTGATCTACCTGACCAGTTGAACAGGTTCTACTGTAGGTTTGACGAGAAGAATCCAAACCCAGGCTACCGTCCCCCTTTGCCTGATGACCCTTCGCTTCTAACCCCGCCTTTCACCATCCAGGAAACTGAGGTGAGGCGATTGCTCAGGAAGCAAAACACGAGGAAGGCGTCAGGACCGGATAAGGTGTCCACTTCTACCCTTCGGACATGCGCTGATCAGCTGGCCCCAGTGTTTACTGATATTTTTAACACGTCTCTGCAGCAGCATGCTGTCCCTCAGTGCTTTAAATCATCCGTCATTGTCCCCGTCCCCAAGAAGTCAAAGGTCACCCAGCTCAATGACTACCGGCCTGTAGCGCTTACTTCTGTGGTCATGAAGGTCTTTGAGCGACTCGTCCTCACCTACTTAAAGGCATGCACGGGTCACCTTCGGGACCCACTCCAGTTCGCCTACCAAGCAAACAGGTCAGTTGAGGACGCTGTCGCTCTGGGCCTCCACCACATCCTCCAACATCTGGAGAACTCGCGTACATACGCTAGAGTACTGTTTATTGATTTTAGTTCTGCTTTTAATACAATCATCCCTCATAAACTGTTTGATAAACTGGCGCTGTTGAACGTCCATCTCTCCATTTGTCATTGGGTCCTTGATTTTCTGTTGGACCGACCACAGGTCGTGAGAGTCAACAAAGCCACATCATGCTCTCGAGTCCTAAATACTGGGGTTCCGCAAGGTTGTGTTTTGTCTCCGCTTTTATTTACCCTTTTCACAAACGATTGTGGGTCGTCAGATCCGTCGGTGCTAGTGGTCAAGTTCTCTGATGACACTACAATCGAGGGTCTCATTTCGGGTGAAGATGAAAGTGCATATCGCGAGGAGGTCGGGCGGCTGGTTGGCTGGTGCTCCGATAACAATCTTGAGCTCAATGTATCTAAAACAAAAGAAATGGTCATCGACTTCCGCAGGAATAAAAGCACAATCTCACCTCTTATGATTAACAGTGAATGCGTAGAACAGGTTGATTCATTTAAATTTCTTGGAACGGTCATTTCCAGCAACCTGTCTTGGGACAATAACAGCATGTCCATTATCAAGAAGTGTCAGCAGCGCCTCCACTTCTTGAGACAGCTCAGGAGGCTCGGACTTAACCAGACAATACTCGCGCATTTCTATCGCGCCGTGATTGAGAGTATCCTGTGCTCCAGTATCACAGTCTGGTTTGGAGGCGCCACTTCGGGCGAGAAGTTTCAACTCGAAAGAATTGTGAAACGCGCGGCAAAAATCATAGGTTGCGATTTATTATCCCTCGCGTCCTTATACAGCACGCGTTTGGCAAGAAGGGCCAGCAACATTACTGGCGACCCATCCCATCCAGCCAACCATCTGTTCGAGCTCCTCCCGTCAGGCAAACGCTTCAGAGCACTAAAAGTTAGAACAAGCCGGTTTAGACGCAGCTTCTTCCCCGAGGCTGCCCTCTCAGTACCAGTGTCCTCATTTATCCACATAGCATGAGCTAGGTGTTATACTTAAACGCCAACTTATTAGTTGCGATAATGTGTTAGTGGTGCAATTAAGATTTTTTAATGTATTTTATTTTATTACGTTTTAATTTAGATACCCATGTGGGTATGCGTGAGTATGCGTGTGCGTGTGGGGGTTGCGAGTGGGCGTGTGCCTGTGCTTTACTCCTTAAAATAACTTCCTCTATTAGAGTATTTTAATGTTTTAATGTCCAGTGGAAGGTTGTTTGTTGTTGTAGAAGGACTGAATGTTTTACCGCATCACCAAAACAAAATCCTATGTATTTTGAATTCATTGGGTAATAAAGTGTCTTGACTCTTGACTTGACTTAGAATGAATGCGTGAGTACTGCGCTTTGAACTGATATTGTTCATTGGGAAAAAGTGCTATATAAACATCCTTATTATTATTATTATTATTATTATTATTATTATTATTATTATTATTATTATTATTATTATTATTTATTATTATTATTATTATTATTATTATTATTATTATTATTATTATTAACACTGCAATCGACCTTACTGATCTCAAGGTGACATTTAAACAGTAATGGTTCTTTCCTTTCATACTATTTTTAATATTTGAATTCGAGATTATTATGCGAGGAAAAAAAAGACACCAGATGCTTAGAAACATTAACAAATTAAATGTATTTAATCGCTTTTAAATAGCGCTTTTCCAGCTCAAGAGCCACTCTAAGGCAGTAGCCAATACAGGATCAAACTCAACCCACCCAAAACGCCCATTGGCTACCTTAGGTCCATCGTCAGACGCCCAGACAACTGAGCACAGTCCTGAGCGACTGGGGATGGAGGAGAATGGTGATTGCTGGGTATATTTGTGGCACGCAGCCGTCTAGGACATGAGCGCCAGGATCTTTAAAGTCCGTGCGATGGAACGCGTTCGTGCACAGATTAGACCTCAGTTTATACTCCCGTCCGAAGGAGTATTGCCACCAAAACAAAATCATTCAGAAGAGAATCATTATTTTGGATTTGGGATCTGGGAACATAATTTCTCACCCAAGCGAGTGCCAATAGGGGTTTGCTTCCTCATGGGAAGCAAGACAGCTACATGTACAGCGAGCGCAGTGCCTCCCAGAAATTAAAAAAAAGGAGAGATAAGGTCCACCAATCCTTCCTAACCTGAACTTCCGCCCATCCCATAATGCACTGCAATAACCATCAAAATTGACAGTACACACTAAGACAGCCAAAGCTACAGACAACTGAATGGTTTTGAAACCGGGAATCGAACTGGCAACCTCTGGAACACCAGCTTGCCGCTATAACCAATGAGCTAATCAGGTGCAGTCACCCAAAGTTTTAAAGTGAGTCGGAGATAATATTTATAAAAATAAAAATAAACTTTTACACTATGAATAGCATGATCGTAAAAGAGTTTATGAAACCCCATTTTTGAGTGAAAGCTCTCAAGTGAGCGTATACGCGGCTTAATAACGTCGCCTTGCGGAGTTCCTTACACCTCATTCGGTACAACAGGCCGAGACCCAGTCAAATACAAAGATCTGCAGCAAACATTCCAACACACGCTAATAAGGCGGAGTCACGCCACCAATATCTCCTTGTTTTTCACGCCTGTTTAGGCGTTCTAATTGGAAGGTTCGTGGTGGTTCTCTCTTTCTCCCCCTCCCCTCCTTCGCTCCCCACTTCCCACTCCTCCTCCAAAAAACTTGTTCGTTAACTTTAATTTTCGCAAATATTATTTGTTAAAAGTATGACTATAGACTAATTATAAGGAGCATTCTTCTTTTAGCGTGAATGGACGTTTTATTTTAGTTACTTATTTATGTTGAGGGCAGTTTTGGTCTCAGTCGCACTTTAAACACGTTGCAGGAGCAAAATGTACTGCCACTTCCTAATTGTCTTTTTTTTTTTCAAAGCCAGCCTTGTTGCACTAATAGGCTGCACAAACAAATGATTGTTGAAGTCTGTTAATAATTCAGCCCGATTGTTGTAGCCGCTATTTGCTAAATTAAACCATTGAGATAGGCTTATCAACAACGAGGGGAGATCCTGACATGGCCTTGACCTCTGGAACAGGAAGTGCAAACAGGTGGAGGCAACCTTGAAGGAAAAGGGAGGCCATTTGCACACTCTATACCAGCAGTCCATAACTAGTTGTTTTTTTTTTAAATCAGTTTATAGTCCCCTCTCTTCCCGATAAGGATTTTCAGAGAGGAGACTTATCTTACATAACTAGTAACATTGTTGGAATTCATGTTAAAAAATAGTATGCAGAATTTGATGGGTAGGTTCCAATAACCATGCAATTACACGCAGGTCCATTGAGTTATCTGGCTTTGACTTCTGGACACCCAAATTCAAATACGTGAAGAGAAAAGGGCCGCAATTTCCACTCTTTAGCAGTCCATAGCTAGTAATATTGTTGGATTCATGTTTTAAAAATAGGTCGAATTTTATGGATCACATAATCACGCATAGATACACAGTACACAGGACGATGGAGCGCTTCCGGTTGCGTTACTTTCTGTTATACTTTAAGTGCTTTTGCATTTCTATTCCTATCCTGTGTCACAGAATTTGTTCGGAGTGGTCATTACTCATAAAAGACCCCCGTAACTTTTATAACTTATCCCCGAAACGTGGTTTTAGTTCAATTTTAAAAAAAAACAGGGCGCACCATTTCTTTCCACAACTTTACAAAAACACACAACGCATTTTTCCAAATTCAATTTTTTATAAAATATTTGTCTTTTTTTTCTTCTTATATTTTCTTTCTTCGATTTGTTCTAAATGTTGTTGTTTTTTTCTTTCCGAAAACTGGAAAACCGAAGTCACTTAGAAATACATTTTCCAGTTGTGATTGCCCAAATGTTGATTGTACTTTTCCAACTTAACTTTTGGTCCTTGACAATGGTGTAGACTCGGTTGAGATGACGAAGAAGACATACTATTTATTCTGAAACCCCCGGCACCCCAACGGGGGTTCTTGAAGATGAAGTAGGCTTAGATTGGAAAGACGTGTTGTAGTCCAGACCGACCCAGAACATTCAATGGCCACCCCCGTTGGGGTGCCGGGGGTTTCAGTATAAATAGTATCCCCACTTTCTGGAAATTTAGTGCTTTGAATTCCCACTGTCGCTGTCTTTCTCATTTGCTCTTTCTCATTCCTGCTCTGTTCTATCAATCTGCTATACTATCGTCTTCTTCGCTAGACCAGTCTCCTATCTTTTTTCTTGAAACTCTTCCGGGACAAGACTCCTTATTTGTGTATGAGGTCTGTTGGATCAGCTTGGGAATATTGGACGCTTTCTGCCAGATGGTCACTAGGGCTTCCTATGATGTTATTATTTAGCAATGTAGGCATTTTATATGTGTTTTGTTGATAATTTATAATGTTTGTATTCTATTTTGTTTTTGTAAACGGGGGTTCGATAAGTTGGGGTGAAGCCTCAGCCGTCCCCTGCGTGGGATGTCTTTATTGTAAAGTGACTGGCTGGTGGAGAGCTTTCGGTTTTACCACTAGGGTTGTTTCAGCAGATCTTTTATGCGGATCAGGGGTTGTCCGGTCCTGATTTGGCTCGGAAGAGTCCGCTGGACCTAAAGCAATAATAATGTAATGTAATGTTATTCAATGGCCTTTGAAGACGGTCTTCTTGAACCCACGTCCAGAACTTGAACACGAACGCCAAAACCAAAACACCTGCCGAACAAAGCTTGTTTGAGAGATTTGCATGAAATATCATTTCATACAAACCTAGGCTTCTTCTGGTCCAGCCCTGCTTGGAAAAATACATTATGATTAAACAACACTTCAGTTTTCTAAGGAACAAGTGCATTCAATGAATAATACATAGAGCAAACGACCCTGTCTAGCAAGCTCCTAGGGAAATAAAGTTGAGTGAAATGAAATCAAGGTATTTACCCTGCGGTGCAAGAAACTGGCAAGGTCAAACCAAACGATCCTTTAGCATGTCGCCGTGCAGCGCTGAAGTATCAAACTCCCACTGATTCCTCACGGCTCGCTCGACTGAAGACCAAGTTACCTCGCGCTGGCGATTCCACACACTGACAGTAAAATGTAGCCCCATCCACATGTTCTGAAGTCTTTTCTTTCGTCTTTGTAAACTCGTGGGCCTCCTACATACGTACGTAGTATACAAGGTCCAATACTCACCGGCTTCCGTTTCAGCGACTGTCCCCCAAAACACGCTTTTCCTATTTTTTTGTGTACACTTCATGCTCAAACGGAGGGTGCCGACGAATCACAAACACTCATAGCAACACATTCGTATCACTTCAAACGAATTCAGTTCCAAATTCACTGCAAATGTGTTCCAAAACGCAGTCACAAAAGCTGGTCCGATTTTGGCCCAAACGCCGGTAGTCGCTCCGGATACATTCCAACTGCCTTGCGCGCTCTCTCATTGGTCGCTTATTAATACACCCTATTAGGCCTAGTGAAGGGCGGACTACTAACAAATTTGGAAGTCGCCAACGATCATGTGTTGATATCGCAAGAGTAGTCCGCCCTTCATTAGGCCTAATAGGGTGTATTAATAAGCGACCAATGAGAGAGCGCGCAAGGCAGTTGGAATGTATCCGGAGCGACTACCGGCGTTTGGGCCAAAATCGGACCAGCTTTTGTGACTGCGTTTTGGAACACATTTGCAGTGAATTTGGAACTGAATTCGTTTGAAGTGATACGAATGTATTGCTATGAGTGTTTGTGATTCGTCAGCACCCTCCGTTTGAGCAACCAATGACAGCGAGTATGCATCCAGTTCGACTAGCGGCGCAATGTCAAAATTGGGACCAACTTTTGTGACTGCGTTTTGGAACAAATTCGCAGTGAAGTTGGAGCTGAATTTGTTTAAAATGATACGAATATGTTGCTATGAGTGTTTGTGATTCGCCGGCAGCCTCCGTTTGAGTTTAAAATGGACACAAAAGGTAGGAAAGGCGAAGTTTGGAGGTCAGTCTCTCAAACGGAAGTGAGGGAGTAAAACACCTTGTATGTATAGTATGAAATTGAGGCCTACGAAGACGAGACTTCCCAGCCTGTGCCCCATCCCAGTCGTCCAACGGAAAACTAAACCACCCTAATCATGCCATTGAAAAAACAGTCGTTCGCGGACGATACGCAGCTGTACAATTCTTCCCGTCCTTCTGAGATTCAATCTTCCATCCAGAGCGTGCAACAGTGCATTTCTGATGTAAGGTCTTGGATAGCTCACAACAAACTTAAATTGAATGATGACAAAACAGAAGCGCTGTTATTCCACAATCCTAGATCGTCTTCACACTCTACCCTTCCTACTTCTATTTCTGCTGGCAACTCTGACATTACTTTCTCATCCTCTGCCAGGAATCTCGGTTACATCATATCTGATGACATGTCCCTAGATAACCATGTCTCACATGTTTGTCGTTCTGCATACACTGCCATTCGCCAAATCAGCTCAAACCGTCAGTATCTTACAGTCTATGCCACCAAAACTCTGGTGTGTGCCTTTGTTCTCTTTCTCGTCTAGACTATTGTAACTCCCTACTCACTGGCTGTCCTAAATCTTTGATCGATAAACTACAAAAAGTTCAAAATTCTGCAGCCTGGCTCGTACTGAAAGCTAAAAATCGTGATCACGTGACACCACTACTATTTTCTCTTCATTGGCTTCCTATCCAAGCACGGATTGACTACAAATTGTCAGTTCTCTGTCACAGTTTCTTCTCTGATACCTGTCCATCCTATTTTAGTCAACTCCTGTCTGCTTACTCATCTACCCGACAATTGCGTTCATCTGCAGACACTCATGTTCTCACCACACCAAGAGTACGCACAAAAACCTAAGGTGAAAGATCTTTTGCTTTTTGTGGCCCTAAACAATGGAATTCGCTGCCAGCAAACATTCGTAGTATTGCGTCCACGCAGACCTTCAAGAAAACACCCAAGACACATCTTTTCAAGCATTACTTTCCCACTGATTGAACTAACGAACATCACAATTCTTCTGCCTGCTGAAATCCAGTCGACTGCCCAGTTTTAAACTGTTACATTGCGGTGAATGCTTGTGTTCATGTTGAAGGTCATGTATCAATTTTATATAAGGGTATTTACCAATGTCGTACAAGTTCTTTTATACTAGTAGTTTAGTGAAATGTATCTGTTGTAGTTTAGTCCTGTCCTTTTAATGTTGTGATTCATGTCTTTTCATTGCATTTTACTGTTTTAAGAAATGTTTACAATCTTATGTTTTTGTTTAATATGTGTGTAATATTTTTAGTTGTATTGCTTCTGTTAAATGCTGTGATAATGAATGTTTTTATTGTGGACATGTACTTTGGCCAGGCGCTCGTGCGTCTGTGTGTGTGTGTCTGTGTGTGTACTATTAATCAATGTACATACTTCTGGTTTAGCAGTTTTTACTAGGCATGTTTTTGTTTTACATATTTTATTTTGTTTTAATACTATTGCTTTTTTTAGTGCATTGTAAAGCGTGGCGAGCCCATGCTTGTTGGGGTATCACGCTATATAAGTCTACCCTATTATTATTATTATTATTATTATTATTATTATTATTATTATTATTATTATTATTATTATTATTATTATTATTTATCCGTATCAGTTTAGTTGGCACCAGAACTTGAGTCATGTCTTCTCTGTCTCTGTCTCTTTCTCTATCTGTCTGTCTATGTCTGTCTGTCTGTCTGTCTGTCTGTCTGTCTCTCTCTGTCTCTCTCTGTCTCTCTCTCTCTCTCTCTCTCTCTCTCTCTCTCTCTCTCTCTCTCTCTCTCTCTCTCTCTCTCTCTTCACCAACTGTCACCGACTGATTTCTCAACTGTTTTTGCCTCGAATCCGATTCTCCTTGCCTACCAGCACATATCACAACCAAAAGAGCCCTGATTCTGCCACAGGCACATGTACGGTAATACAAAAGTTTGCACTTGGAAAAAAACCCACACACATTCGCAAACTTTCGTTTCGCGATATCCTTTATCGTCAACGCGAGATAGCGCTGTTTCCTGAGTTTGTAAATTGCCAGCTCTTGTGGTTTTAATGGTTTTTTTTTTGTCTTTCTCCGAAGAGTCTTTAGAGTCGAGCCAAAGGCGTCTCTCTCCAAGGTGTTGTAGAATAAAACGAGAAAAGTTCGTCTGAGTCGATACTTAGGGAATTGTAAGAGTTTTAAATCTATCTGCCAACGCAACCAGAG
Organism: Oncomelania hupensis; assembly: GCA_036898135.1. Taxonomy (NCBI): domain Eukaryota; kingdom Metazoa; phylum Mollusca; class Gastropoda; order Littorinimorpha; family Pomatiopsidae; genus Oncomelania; species Oncomelania hupensis. The sequence continues at coordinate 71,422,577 of CM072515.1, forward strand.
AGAACAAGAATCGTAAAGCCTAAACTATACGTAGTAACAATGACAGGGGCGTTTTGCGGTTGAGAGGAAATGAAATGGAGTGGGCCCCTATGATCACCTCTTCAACGATGTTGAAGCTTACCGTGTGTAAATGCAGAGCGCTCCTTGGTGTGAGCAGCGGGGTACTCGTCATTGTTGAAGAGAACGATTGTCATCCCCCCCCCCCCTCCCTCTCTTCCACCGACTGAGTTGTAGCATGTAGATCGGTCCTAATTAAAATAAATAAATAATCCCTCATCGGACACCAACAATGACGTCGTTTGCGAAGGGAGATCACTCCATGTATGAAGGTGAGGTCATTCCTTGGCAAGGGCTATAGATTGTAAGGGAATTTAAACACTTTGTAGAGTAATCTAGGAGAATTAGGAGTATTTAGGAACTTGCACAATTTAGGGAGGCTGTAAACCAATATGCAAGGAACGGTGGAAGGAGGCAGACGCCGCAGAGAAAAGCAAAGGAAGAACTGGACAGATGATGATGATGATGATGATGATGATGATGATGATGATGATGATGATGATAACAACAACAACAATAATACTAGTAATAATAAAAGTATTAAAAAAATAAAATAATAATAATAATAATAATAATAATAATAATAATAATAATAATAATAATAATAATAATAATAATAATAATAATAATAATAATAAAGAGATCGCTAGTACAAAAATCGGAATTGAAATTCATTTTTATTTTTTATTTTTTTGAAATTTTAAATTGACTGCATTTAATACAATTATTGAAGGGAGAGGAAAAACCGGAGTACTCTGGAAAAGTCTTGGTGTCCTGAAAAATCTCCTACCTAAGTGACGTAAGGCGGTCTCACGCTGGATTCCAACACGCGACCTTCGGCATAACAGCAGCAACACACAGACTGAAGTGGCCAAAACTCTCCCTGACAGCATGCCTCATGTCTCCCCAATGACCCGACAGGCCGAGGGGTTAGATAGATAGATAGATAGATAGATAGATAGATAGATAGATAGATAGATAGATAGATAGATAGATAGATAAGATAAGATAAGATAAGATAAGATAAGATAAGATAAGATAAGATAAGATAAGATAAGATAGATAGTCTTAAGGACTATACTATAGGGGCTTTTGGGTATTTAGGACCTTGCGGCGGTAAATTATAGGGGCTTAAAGGCCTTTGCAAACAATACCGGAAAAGCGTGGTGGGTGTGATAATTAATGGAGAAGACTAAATACCAAAGGGAAGGAACTTACCAGACAAGGATTAACCGAAGACAAAGCTGTTTTCACTCCCTTGGTTTCATGCCATAACGAACTTCATTCTTGTTATAAACAACCGCACTGTCCTTTAGTCTTGGATCAGACTTCCGGTGGGGCGTCGTCAGCAGGAGAGCTTAAGTTGACGTCAACGATTTCTTGATCCTACCAATAATCCCATCCCTTCATCTTTGGCGATCCTTTTGATCCCAAGGGAACTAACGCTGCTTGTAGGAAAGATTTGTCGAGTTGTTTTCACAGACAATGGTAGTGACGCCCCTTGCTTATGTGGTATGGCAAGAGATCTATAATTATAGTGATGCAAAACATGTTTTTGTTTTGTTTTGTTTTGTTTTTTAAACGTGCAAACGGTAATGACGTTCCTTGCTGTCGAATGACAAGAGAGTTTATATTTTTTTCTAATAGCGACGGGAAAGAGTAATTTTACAGGCAATGTTAATGTTCAGTGGAGCTCCCTTTGCTATGGAATGGCAAATGATGTACAATTATTATTATTGGGGAACATTTCACAGGCCACGGCAGTGACATCCCTAGCTATCGAAAGACGAGAGATATTCAATTATAATCACAAGGAACATTTTACAATGCAGTCGCAATGACACCTCCTATAATCGTACAAGAGAGTGATTGAGAGAAATAGATTTATTGTTCCAAAGGAGCATTTAACAAGATATTACACCGCTTGTAGCATTAATCATTAAGCTTTGTCTATAACATTGCGGACAGTGGTTCGATAGGTCAAGGCTGACACATGGGGTGTCCAAATGGTGGGTTTTATTTTTATTTTTTACTAGTGGTTTTTGTACCCTGGCAAGCCAGGGTACACAGGTTGCTGTTTAAAATGTAGACAGAGAGACAACTGTTGTCTGCGAGTTTCATTTGGACGATGATACCTCCCCATATCCCCCTTGATACCTCACCGTACCCCCCCCACCCCCCTGATATCTCCCCGTCCCCCCCCCATGATGCCTCACCATACCCCCTTGATATCTCCCCGAACCCACTTGATACCTCCCTATACCCCCTTGATACCTTCCGTACCCCCCTTGTAACCTACCTGTACCCTCCTAGATACTTCCCCGTTGATCGTTTCGCAGGTATGGATGAAAGGAATCGACCATTTCTTTCTTTCTTTCTTTAAATAAATTAATGTCCCCGGACATATGAGCATATAGGGGACGTCGGAATCGACCATCACCATACCCCCTTATATATACCCGTATCCCCGTTATGCCTACCCATGCCCCTTTAAACCTACCCGTAGCCCCCTTTTACCTACACGTACCACCCCATCCCGATCCTTGGTAATAATAATAATAATAATAATAATAATAATAATAATAATAATAATAATAATAATAATAATAGAATAATACAAATAGAAATCATAAAAAACACCAAGGTTTTAAAATAAAATTTGATATAAGATATAATAATAATAATAATAATAATAATAATAATAATAATAATAATAATAATAATAATAATTATTATTATTATTATTATTATTATTATTATTATTATTATTATTATTACTGTTATTAGTTTATTAATAATAATAATAATAATAATAATAATAATAATAATAATAATAATAATAATAATAATAATAATAATAAATAAGTTAAAAGTAAAAAGACTAAATTAAAAAGAAAAATAACCATATTGTAGTGTCCCAAAAAAATAACATAAAAAAATATGGCTCGGGGGCGATTTGAACTCGGGTCGCCTGCATGGCAGGCGAATGTCTAACCAAGTGAGCTACCAAGACTTTAATAAAAACCATCAATTTTTTGGTCAATATGGGAAAACATGCTGAAACCTCGATTCGATCTTTAATTAATCAAATTTAATTAGTTAAACACAAAATTGTGTAAGATTGGTGACATGAGTGCAAAAGTGTTTTGAATGGAAATAAAACAAAATTTGCGGTATTACGGAACGGCAAGTTCTTGACACGGGTTGAATCGAAACCGCGCGCGGAATGAGGCTATTGCAGTTTGCGGACATTTTGTTTATTTATTTATCTCAGAAACGGTTAAACGTTCGGTAAGGAAATGTCGGCTATAACGATTTCGTGGGTTTTGAGCACACAGCAGGCCGATTTGCAGCACCCATCACCTGCCCAGATCAGCGTCCATACCGGACAAACTTTACAGTAGAGGCGAAGAAGGACTTCCGGCTAAGCAATTTATATATATAGATATTTTTTTTAATGACCCTGATGCTCAGAGCAAGCGCCCCCTACTCGTTCGGGTGAGAGTATAAGCCGAGATATAGCATGTGCACGCACGCATTTCATCACACGGACTCTAAAGGGTTGGCGCCCGTTTCCTAGACGGTTGAGCGCCAAGATAGGTTAATACGCCCAACATGCACTAGGTGCATTCTCCACCCATCCCCTGTCGCCGAGGTTTGTACTCAGTTGTTTGTGGCGTTAGACCTAATGCCGCAGGTGTAGAATAATCATCATCATCATCATCATCATTGTCGCGTTATATATATAATTTATATTAATATATATGTAGATGTTAAAAGATGAATGAACAGTTGAAAGAATTTTTATATAAATAGAATCAATTTCCTCTTTGTATTATGCCTAAAAATCGATGAGAAACAAGAAAGTGATGTCGAGAAATAGAAAATAAAGAATAAAAGAAATTATTGGCTATTCATTCGTCCTGTTTGCTTTTTTACAACTAAAAAAAGAATACCACTGGTTGATGGTTGATGATATTTATTTCATATGATATGATACGAAAACCCGTGAAATCATGGTTCTAAAGAATTTCACTGTTGATTAAAATTGTCACTTATCTGACGTGGATTCCCTGATGGAGAAGAAGAATTGTCTCTTTTGTTTAACTTAATTCTGTCCTCACGTTTGACCAAAAGGATTATCGTCCAGCTGGCTTCACATGGACGTCAGGGATATGACGAGCTCCATGTCATCAGAAGAATAAGCGTTGAGGATGGAAGTAGGTTAAAACGATCATATCAGGAATCCGACAGTCGAAAATATTATGAAGAAGGAAGCAAAACAAAAATCCTTTCCCTGCGCACAGACAAATTAACAGGGACTAAATACACAATCTGTATCCTGTTGAATGACCAGCGAGGAACGCCGTTGACGTTGTTTGAATAAGAACCCTGCATATTCACGGGTTATTGTATCTTATTCTCAAAACATAATAATGTTCTTTCCTCGCTGTTCATCCACACTGTTCCAATGTTTAAGAATGCACCAACATTCTTTATGAACTAAGCTAAACATGTTAAATTAACTATCACCATATAAACTTCACGCGCTGAAGAATTTATATGAAATGAGAACAACATGTTAAAATAACTATTATCATACAATTTGCATACATTGAAGAATAATAACGAATCACCTTGATGAAGGACGATGAATGATTCGCATGGCGCAATGGACACAAGCACAAGACTACCCATTTCCCAGCTTCACACATCGAATCGTAACTTACCAGCTCAGGATTCGTTTGTGGTGTCTACGACACGTGTTGTTTAGGGTGAGACGAGCTTTTTGAACCAACTTTATGACCTCAGTCATCCGAAATAGTGGTCTGGCGTAAACATATGTTCCTTGCCCTCCAAAATGGTCGATCGAATGGTTTTTCTTAACGATATTTCCCACATCCAGCCAATCGAAAGGATAGTATACAAATTGTCTATGGTAACAATAATCTAAAATTGAACTACACTAAATAAAAACAATGTCGCATACTGCGTCATTCCGAAAACAATATTATTATCGTCACTGTCTATGACGTACTGTCTATGACGCATTGTCTGGCCTATAGCAGAATATCGAGGATGCGTAGAGTAGGCGCTTGTATCGCGACAATATCCCCCCGCTTAAGTGAAAAATCAAGAATGCAATTTTTCCTTACACTTACATCGAGCGGCTGAGATAATCTGCCCCGATATTGTCTTTGCCTGGAATGACACGTACAGAGAAGTTATACTGTTGGAGTTGTATGGCCCATCTCATCAGCCGTCCGTTTTCTGTCCTTGCTTTTTGCAGATATTGTAGAGGCTGGTGATCTGTTTCGATAACAAACTTTGTTCCAAACAGGTATTGTTCAAACTTCCGTATTCCCCATACTATTGCCATGCATTCCTTCTCGATCGTGGCATACCGGCCTTCAGTTTCACTCAGCTTCTTGCTGGCGTACGCGATTGGTTGTAAACCATCACCATGGTCTTGCATCAGGATAGCGCCAATGCCTCTGTCTGATGCGTCCGTCCTCAGGACGTACTGTTTCTCTGGATCAGGGAGACAGATGACTGGCTTCTTGCACAACTCTCGCTTGAGTGACGTGAATGCTTCTTCGCATTTGTCGTCCCACTGAACTCGTTCAGGATGCCCTTTTTTCGTCTTTTCAGTCAGTGGCAGCGCGAGCGTAGCGAAGTTCGGCACGAACTTCCGATAATACCCTGCTAGACCCAAGAAAGCGCGCAAGTCTTTCTTCGTCTTCGGTGGTTGCGCGTTTCTGATCTTTTCAACCTTGTCCTCTTCTGGTTGAATTGTACCTTGACCAACTATGTGTCCTAGAAATGACAGGCTCTCAAATCCAAAATAACACTTGGAAGGTTTTGCTGTCAGATTGCACTCATGTAATCTATCCAACGTTGCTTTGAGGACTTGCACGTGCTCCTCCCACGTCTCAGTTGCTACCATGACGTCATCAATGAAATTACTGACTGCGTCTTCGTTCAGCGGTTTCAAAAGTTTCCTCATCATGCGTGTGAAAACAGCCCCAGCGTTCTTCAACCCAAATGGCATCACAGTCCATTGAAATTGACCTTGCGGTGTAGTGAAAGCGGTTTTCTCCTTGTCCTCTGTCTTCATAGGGATTTGCCAGTATCCTTTTGCGAGGTCTATCTTGGAAAAATATTTCTTCTTGCTCAACTTGGCAAATAGCTCATCGATGTTAGGCATTGGCTCGGCATCGAACCTTGTGGCTTGATTCAATTTCCTGTAGTCAATACAGAATCGGTTGTTGCCGTCCTTCTTTTGTACAAGTACTACAGGTGCGCTGTATGGTGATGCTGCTTGTTCGATGACGTTCATTTTCAACATTGCTTCAACCTCTTCTCCGATTGCTTTTATCTTAGAATATGGCAGAGGGTACTGTCGAACAAATATAGCTCGATCCTGTTCCATTGGGATATTACACTCTTGCAATGATGTTTTCCCCGGCAAATCTGTCAATACAGACTTCTTGTGGTTGCAGATTTCTGTAAGCTCTGTTCTTTGCTTTTCTGTCAGTTTGTCGGACAAATGAACATCTGCTGGTCCTTGGGTATTTTCCAGCTGAATCACAGGTATGCTATCTTTTGTTCCAGTAGTATCTTTCTGTTCATGTTCGTCGATCATCACAACGGCGACGATATGAGTTTCCACTTGCTTTTCTCTTTCAACGTACAGTTTCAGTGCATTAGCATGGTAGATTTTCTCATTGTCTCCTACTGCAATCTTGTAGTCACATTCATTGATGCGGTCAGTGACAACATACGGACCTTTCCATAGCATCTGCAGTTTGTTGGCTTTATCAGAAACAAGCATGAGAACTTTATCTCCAACGTTGAATTTTCGTGCTTTTGCTTTCATGTTGAAATGTTTCGCGTGTTTAGCGCTTGCTTTTCCAAGGTTTTCTCTGGCGATTTTACAGGTTTCTTCAATTCTGTTCCGGAGGTCGATCACATACTGAAATGTGGTCCTGGTTTCTTCCGTCTGTTCTTCCTGTGTCCAGAGCTCTTTCAGAATCTGTAACGGTCCTCGTACAGTTCGTCCATAAAGAAGCTCAAAGGGAGAGAATTGTAGTGATTCTTGCGGTACTTCTCTGATAGCAAACAGAAGTGCAGGAATAAACCTGTCCCATTCTTTTGGTTGTTCTTGACAAAGATGTTTCAGCATACTTTTGATGGTACCATTGAAACGTTCCACCAACCCGTTGCATTGTGCGTGTCTTGGCGTGGTCCTCAGGCCTTTCACACTCAATAGCCTGTTCACTTCGTCAGCTAGGGATCCTACAAATTGAGATCCGTTGTCTGTCAGAATCTCTCTCGGAATACCTAAGCGAGTCCACATTTCCCACAATGATTCGGCCACATCTTCGGCTTTGATGGATTTTAATGGCTTGGCTTCGACGTAGCGTGTAGCGTAGTCCACCATGGTGATTATATAGCGGTGCCCCCTGTCGGACGCTGGTAAGATAGGTCCGATGATATCCACCGCCACACGATCAAAAGGTGTGTGGATTATTGGCATCTTGCCCAACGGCAGTTTCCGAACTTGACCCTTCGGTGACGTCCTTTGGCATATGTCACATGACGCGCAATAGCGTCTGATGTCTCCGCAGATTCCGGGCCATACGAAATCGTTCCAGATTCTCTTCCTGGTTTTGGTTACACCCAGGTGTCCTGACATCGGCGTGTCATGGGCCAATCGTAACACTTCGTTGCGATATTTCTTTGGGACAACAATTTGTTTGGTCTCTTTACCGTTTTGGAGAAAAGAACGGTACAAAATTCCCTTTCCTCCAGCTGTAGGTGGCTTTAGAAGTTGATTTGCGCCCTCCTTTCCCATGCTTGGTCTCATTGTCAGCTAGCTTCCTTGCTTTCTCCAGGGTTGGATCCTCCTTCTGAGCTTGTCCCAACTCCACTGGAGTGACATCCCCGAGCAGAGAATTGGATGTTTTCAATGTTTTATCTGTTTTCCCCACAGAAGCTCTAGTTTGCATTGCTGCGCACACTTCTCGAATAGCGTAAACTGGAACAGGCGTCAGGTTCCCATCCTCAGACTTACGGTAGTTCCCTACAAGAACTTGCTCTACCGGTTGCTTCATAACGGCCACAACGGTCTTCCCTTCAAAGAATGGTGTGTTCATGTGTACCGTCGCAATTGGTAGTGTTAACTTTGCAGGCGACGAGGCCATCACTATCTCAATGGTCTCTCCTGACAAACATCGCTCGGGTACGAGACTGGAATCGACGATGGTGATCGACGCTCCAGTGTCGCGCAATGCCGTCGCTTGCTTTCCTTCTACTTCTACTTGGCACTCCGGCGAGAACGGTATCGCCGTACATAATGAACAGAGCTTGCCGTGACTCTGTACATCCTCCTGCCTCATACTTCCAGCTATTGCGGCGGCTGCTTTGTTTTCTTTCCCTCCTTTTGGACATTGTCTCGCCACATGACCTTGCTGGTGACAAGTATAGCAGGTTACTTCAGGCCTCCTTGTCCTGACGTTGTGGAGCTGCTTCTGCGTTGCCTCCACTTTCTTTTTATCTCCTTCCTCATCTTCTTTCCTTCTACTATGCTTGAGTCTATCTCCGAATCTATTCCTGGGTCTTTCATGATCAGACATAGTGGCTTGCTTTGCTGATTCGTAGGTTAAAGCAAATCTTATTGCATCGCCCATCGTTTCCGGCTCCTTTTCTCTGACAAAACGCGCTTGATCAAACGGTATCCCACTAAGAAACTTTTCTTGCAGTATCAAATCACGCAGATCGTCATATGTGTTGTCTTTCCCTGCAAGTTCCTGCCATCTGGATAACCAGAGATCTAACTTGGTAGCGTACTCTTGTGTTGATTCTCCTTGCTGTCTTCTGGCCTCTCGAAATTTTTTCGATATTCTTCAGCCGTCAGCTGGAATCGGAACAATAATGATCGCCGCAATGTTCCGTAGTCGCCGGCATCAGCATCACTCAACATAGAGTAGACTTCCCTCGCTTTCCCTTTTAGCAAGGTGCCTAGGCGAGGAGCCCATTGATCAATTGGCCATTCTTGAATCTTAGCCGTTCTCTCAAAGGTGCGTAGATAATCTTCCAGATCATCTTTGTCTTCCAGAAAAGGTAGTTTTATCTTCAGTTTTTCCTGATAAAACTGCGATGAACGAGAATCCGACGGATCGGCAGCATTGTCGTTGGTGTTGTCACTGTTCACGTGACGTATTCGTTCGAGTTCTAATTCATATTCCAATGTTGCTTTATGTTTCCTTTCATCGATTTCAGCTTGACGCTTCCTTTCTTCAGCCTCAGCTTGTCGCTTTCTTTCTTCAGCTTCAACTTCAGCTTGTCGTTTCTTTCTTCAGCTTCAACTTCAGCTTGTCGCTTTCTTTCTTCAGCTTCAACTTCAGCTTGTCGTTTCCTTTCTTCAGCTTCAACTTCAGCTTGTCGCTTTCTTTCTTCAGCTTCAGCTTGAGCTAAACGCGTTTTCTCTTCCTTGACGTAATTGACAAGATCTGGACCCGACAACCCCAACGCTTCTCCTTCGGCCTTAAACTTTAGGAAAGGATCGTTGGCTTCCATTGCTTTCGCTTGAGCACGAGTCGTCATTTACGAATTCCAAAAATGTAATACGACAGGAAAGAATAAATTAGCGTTCGAAAAGTTCCGATTTCGTCACGCCGATTACGTCACGTCAATGACGTTATTTTCCCGAGGAGGAAAAAAAAAAACAAAATGGCAACTCTTTGAAATATCTTCGAACAACCCCAATGGATTCGTTATAACTATACGCTTTTACCGCAAATTCTGTTATTTGCTATTCGCGTATTAACAGCATAAAACCAAGAACTTGAAAAGAAGAGTTTTGTGTATCCGGCAATGGCACCCTCTTGTTAACACCAGTTCTACTTCGAACTCAAAGATTCTAATTCATTCTTGTAATGTAATTAGAATTGTGATAACGTGTCACTGTCTAGGCTCGAATCCAGTAGCTAAACTTATCAAATTCACAAAAGTTATCCTGCTACCTTTACCTTGATTCGCCTAATAAGATCAACTGTACGTGGCCTTATTTGATTGCCACACAGATACAATCCACCCTGGATGATACACCTGTGTCTCAGGGATTTACTGTGTGTATATTTATAAATTAAAAATACACTCTAGTATAACTCGCGGTCCGTTCCTTTGTGGCGGATGAGTTTACTAGACCCTTCTGCTAATACTCTCTCACTACGAGTATTCTTCTAATTTTCTATGTCGCTCTTACTTCGGCGAACAGAAATGTTAGGCTACAAAACTGACTTAATGATCCTGTGTGATTATTCCGTTTATCACTGATCTATTAAGCGCGACGCTACTGTCTGTCTACTGTTCGGTCCGTTGAACATAGAACATTTACCTTACCTTCAAAGGTGACTAGTAGGTCAACAAGTTATTTAGTCTTTGTACTAAATTATAACTTGTTATCTCTCTCTCTAATATTGACACAGGTCCTCGTGTCTCCGGATTCACTATAACAACAAATGCTATAGGATTCCAATATTAGCTTCAAACACTCAATCGGTTAAGACTGAGATAATAAAATAGACCACCGTTCTGCCTATTCTTTTACAGCATGTAATACCCGAAATTACTGCTGAACATTTGATTGACAACACGTACTGGGAGTCGTTTGCATAAGGTTATAAATATGCAACCTAATTATATCTGTAAATATAACTGGTAACTTATGATCGACGTGGGAAGCTGATGTTACATTGGTTGGTAGGGTAGTCCATAAGTCCGCCCATTTGTAAGAGCGGCTCCCTCCAACCTCCCGCGTTGAACAAATGAATGATACAATGATAATTTACATGTACAATGTAGTAAATATCATCACCACCAGTGGTAACACGACTTAAAAAGTGATTGTGACTCCAACTATCACGAGACGAGCCCCCATTGTCGCGTTATATATATAATTTATATTAATATATATATTGATGTTAAAAGATGAATGAACAGTTGAAAGAATTTTATATAAATAGAATCAATTTCCTCTTGTATTATGCCTAAAAATCGATAAGAAACAAGAAAGTGATGTCGAGAAATAGAAAATAAAGAATAAAAGAAATTATTGGCTATTCATTCGTCCTGTTTGCTTTTTTACAACTAAAAAAGAATACCACTGGTTGATGGTTGATGATATTTATTTCATATGATGTGATACGAAAACCCGTGAAATCATGGTTCTAAAGAATTTCACTGTTGATTAAAATTGTCACTTATCTGACGTGGATTCCCTGATGGAGAAGAAGAATTGTCTCTTTTGTTTAACTTAATTCTGTCCTCACGTTTGACCAAAAGGATTATCGTCCAGCTGGCTTCACATGGACGTCAGGGATATGACGAGCTCCATGTCATCAGAAGAATAAGCGTTGAGGATGGAAGTAGGTTAAAACGATCATATCAGGAATCCGACAGTCGAAAATATTATGAAGAAGGAAGCAAAACAAAAATCCTTTCCCTGCGCACAGACAAATTAACAGGGACTAAATACACAATCTGTATCCTGTTGAATGACCAGCGAGGAACGCCGTTGACGTTGTTTGAATAAGAACCCTGCATATTCACGGGTTATTGTATCTTATTCTCAAAACATAATAATGTTCTTTCCTCGCTGTTCATCCACACTGTTCCAATGTTTAAGAATGCACCAACATTCTTTATGAACTAAGCTAAACATGTTAAATTAACTATCACCATATAAACTTCACGCGCTGAAGAATTTATATGAAATGAGAACAACATGTTAAAATAACTATTATCATACAATTTGCATACATTGAAGAATAATAACGAATCACCTTGATGAAGGACGATGAATGATTCGCATGGCGCACTGGACACAAGCACAAG
>CM072515.1:71435034-71530034 GCA_036898135.1 Oncomelania hupensis
CTACCGGCAAAAATTCCGCACCAACCGGAGAGTGAAAGGAGAGAGCTATGCGCAGTTCGCGGATCGGTTGTCCACAACGCTGGATAAGTGGATTAGCCAGTCAGCCACGGCTAAGACGTATGATGGACTGACAGAACTGTTAGTATGGGAACAGCTACGGGAAACCATGACCCCCGAGCTGAGAACATTCTCAGTAGAGCAGGGCGCGGAAAGACTGGAAGATCTGGTCAAGGTCGCAGATAGGTACGTGGCCGCCCACGGAGAAGCCAAGAGCTTCAGGCGAGACCTAAAGCCTAACGGGAAAGAGGCACAGAAACGAAGCCCTAACCGGGAAGAGCGCACCGCGAATAAGCCGAATAACCCCAGACCTGGGCAAAATAAAGGACCCAACGCGGAATTCGGGAAAAGAGGTCCCGCAGAACAGAGACGGTATTGTTCGTTCTGCAATAGAAACAATCACTCCACCGCAGAATGTTTCAAGTTGGCCGCACAACGTAGGGAAGAGCGCGAAAGCCGGCCAGCGCACAGAGTTCTAACTCAAAGTAGCGGTAACAAGCCACACACAATCGGAGATCACCCATCGGTGACAGACACGGTCAAGGTCAACGGAAAAGAAGCGAACTGTCTGTATGACACAGGTCTATCATACGACGCGATAGTTAGCGAATCTCTTGTATCGCGCGCGGACTTGACAGACAAGACAGTCGAACTACAAGGAGCAGACTTGACGAAACCGACGACTACTTGCCCAATAGCATGGATCGAAGTAGAGAGTAGGTACGTCACAGGACGAATCCAAGCAGCTGTTTTACAGAAACCCCTGTATGATCTAGTGCTAGGTTGTAGGTATGTGTTCTTAGGCACGCCCCCTAAAACTGTAGAGATAGCTGCAGTGCAAACCAGGGCCCAAGCTAAAACCCAACCACCCCAGCCCGAGTTCGCTCCGAACCTAGGACTCGAAGAGATCAAAACAGCACAGAAAGAAGACACCTCGATAGCGAAGTGCTTCCAGAAGCTACCCAAGGCGCACACACCCCCGCACAAGGGAGACTTCTACATGGAAGAGGGAGTTCTACATCGACAAGGAGATGGAGATCACACCCAACTAGTACTACCAGCCACCCTTCGAGCCCAAGTACTAGAACTAGGCCACAGCATGCCACTCAGCGGACACATGGGAATTGGAGCCACAGTGCAGAGAATCAGCGCACATTACTATTGGCCAGGAATCACGGAGGATCTCAAGCGCTACGTGAAATCTTGCCACCAATGTCAACGATATTCCCCGCGACATCACACCGTACCAGTTACCTTAGGACCATCGGTAGTAGTCGGCGTGCCATTCCAGCAAGTCTCAGTAGACATAGTAGGACCACTGCCCATGACCAAGAAGCGGAACAGATTTCTACTCACACTCGTCGACGCATGTACGATGTGGTGCGAAGCAGTCCCGTTGCCAGCGATCGACACCAAGAAGATCGCAGATGCACTCATCGCCATCTTTACCAGAGTCGGATTCCCGGACAGCATTAGAACGGACAACGGATCTCAGTTCACCGGCCGCCTGATGCAAGACGTGTTCGAGTTGATACAAGTTCATCACATTCGCACACCACCATACCACCCAGCCAGCAACGGACATGTAGAAAGACTGAATGGAACCCTTCTCACCATCCTCAGGAAAGTCGCCGACGACAATCCAGAAGCGTGGGACACCTACGTGAATGCGGCACTGTTCGCATATAGAGAAACGCCCCATGCAGCCACAGGCTACACCCCGTCAACTTTGCTTTTCGGCAGACCTCTAGCAGGACCGCTAGAAGCCCTACGCAGAAGTTGGACGGAAGCCAAGATAGACGACACACCAAGAGGTGCCACCAAGTACGTCGCAGACCTGCAGGAAACCCTCAAAGCAACGTGGAAGAAAGCTGGTGAAGCACTGAAGAAGGCACGAGCCCGTCAGGCGAAGTACTACAACCGCCACGCGAAGGACAGAGAACTGCAAGTCGGCGATCAAGTGCTACTCTTACTTCCAAGTGGAACCAACAAGCTGGACATCGCTTGGAGAGGACCGTACCGGGTGACTGCCAAGAAATCCAAGACAGTCTACCAAGTAGAGGTGAACGGGAGAGCCCGATACCACCACATCGATCTCCTCAAGAAGTACACGGACCGACCAGCGACCCCCAGCACACACACATGGATGGCCATCGCCATCGCGGAAGAAGTTCAGCCCCAACTACCCCAGCATCGCCGTACCACTGACAATTGGAACCCGGAAAATCGCCCCGGACAAAGTCGTATGGACAGCGGAATGCGAGACAGCATTCCAAACACTCAAGGACAGAATGACATCGGCGCCAGTACTCCACCTACCCGATTTGACTCAGCCATTCGTTCTTCGCACCGACGCAAGCGACTTAGGCCTCGGAGCAGTACTGCTACAGCGCGACCCCAAGAATGCGGAGACGCTATTCCCGGTCGCCTACGCCAGCAGAAAATTGAGACCCGCCGAGACCCACTACGCCACGTCGGAGAAGGAATGCCTTGGACTAGTCTGGGCCATACAGAAATTCCAACTCTACCTGTATGGGACCCACTTCACAGTTCAGGTGGACCACCAACCACTATCGTTCCTGGCAGCCTCCAAGTCTTTGAACTCTCGCCTGATGCAATGGGCACTCACCCTTCAGGCATACTCATTCCAAATCGAGTACATCCCCGGCAAGGAAAACCACGGAGCCGACTACCTCAGTCGCCATCTCGTGGAGGACTCAGCAGCTGTCGCCCACCCAACACAACTAAGGGCCACAGCACCAGAATTCGTCCCCGCCCAGTAATACCCTGTCACTAGTGTCCATAGCTACCTGGCACAGCATTGCAGCTCAGGTAGAGCAACTTAATTAGTTTGTAAATAGGACCCTAGGATAGTGCAGCGTTAAACTAGGCTCTGTAGTAGAAAAAGGTCGAATCCAGTAGTCATCGCCTTTTTTCAGTTGAGGGAGCCTGTCACGAATTGGCTAGTTTTAACTCTGCTTGTTGACTATTTAGCCATGTGTAGTATTTGTAACAGTAGAGAAGTTAGACTATTACACAGCAGCAATTAAGATTACACATTAGACCACACACCGCGAGCCCGACCCACGCTAGCGCAGTGAGTCAGCACTTGAGCTTTGAATCGGACCGTTTTAACCAACCAGAGCAGGCTCAGTGGGTAGAGCAGTATTGACTGTGTCAGAGCCTAACACAGTTTGAATCAGTCGTGTGTGAGACGAGGTAGAGGCAACATCTCCACAGCTAGAGAAATCTCTACACTCATAGACCAGGAAGCAGGACTTAGAAATCTTAGAATTCTCTCAAGTCATCACGGGCCTGAACTTGTCAAACAGGTAGATGAACACCCTTCTGTTTCATCGTGATATATTTGTATTATTGTTGAAATTATGTTTGTGGAATTTGCTATGCATAAATGTGAATTGTTAATCCGAATTTGCGTGACCATGTGGAAAGGCCGAACACGTGGTGAAACACGACCGGTTGCGCCGCCATGTTGTATCCCGTACGGAACCACTGTTGTTTAACGTATATGTATGTTTGCAGACCAGTGGCTGTACCTCTGAATGTTTATAATATTATTAATTCTGTATGTGTATAGTAGACACGATTTATATTTATGTATGTATAGGAATTTAGAGTTGAGATTCCAGTGGAACCCGGAAGTAGCAGAATGTTCGTCGCTTATGTATAGAGATGTGGAGCTATCACTGAGGGCTACTTTGGCTTTCAGTGAGACGCTCTGCACAAACCGATTATTCAGGGTTGTGCAGAATTTCGTCTCTTATATTACAGACGAGCAGGCGAGCTATCCCGAGCTATCCCGAGCTATCCTGTGCACCCCACTCCACAGAAACGACTATTGGTCGAGGAGACTCTACCGCACAAGACGGAAGGAGCTACCCGAAGAAACACCCTGTCAGACCCCACAGCGTGGCAAGGGAACCCAACTACACAACGACAAAGGTGTACCAGAAGCTACCTCACAGAAGGACTTCGAACACCCCACACATGAGTTAAGTGCATAAGGCGAAGGTGCACTTAAACTGATCATAGCAGGACCACAGTAGTCCAACTCTTCAGAAACTGTAAAACGGACCACAGTAGTCCAAATCTACATGAAATATTATAGCAAAGTGCCCGAGGAAGAAAAAACAGCTGCCTATACTAGACTATCAGCGATCGAACTATTAGCAGTGACTGAGACATTTTAAGTTAGATTAGTACTTAGAGAATCTTGTATAGAGTAGAAGAAATAAATGTGTGATTTTAACTGTTATCAAGTGGCTGGACTACATATGATTCATAGCCGTGTGAAAGCTAGTGTGACAGTATTCTTTTACCATTTTTCTATCTATTTCTGTACCCCAACCTTAACACAGAACGAGCTAAACAAATAAATTTATTAAAGTAATTCGTAGGGTGACTTACTAGCAGTTCCCACCGAATAAACGTGAGGGTCCATAATTCCATTGTGCAGAGCCCATAAACCCCACGTGACAATCTCAGAACAAATGCCATCAAGACCAGCAGATCTACCATTTTTCAGTTTAAGTAATACATCTTAAACTTCGTGCTCGCTAATGGCCTGGTCGAGAGCATCGACATGCAACATTTCAATTTGATCGCCATTGTTGATCCAATGAAAATAACTTTTTAAAGTGATTAAACCACTGATCCTTTGAAATATTCTTGCTGACGCCCCTAGAGCGAGAATTGCAAAATCTTTTAACTTCAGACCAAAACAATTTAATGTCAGTTTTAGGGTCACAGATTAATTTTACTTTCTCGCTTAAAAAGACTTTGTTTCTAGACGCTAATATTTCTGTATACTGTTTACGAGAAGTAATATAATTTAGCTTAACTTGCGACACAGTAGCGAGTGCTCCAACCACTGCGCTATCCGACACCCCCTTAGCGCCCGGAGTCAGGATCAATCCCACACCTGTCAGGTTTCTAACCTGTTGACAAGGAAAGTTAGTTCCGCCTTAGACCACGCGGTTTAGGGGTTAGTCTGAGCAAGGAGGATCTACGTCATCATTGTGCACTGTAATAACAGTGCGAATTTTAGGGTCAAGCCGTGGTCGCCAAAAGCAAACAAAAGCCTTGGAATTGGGGCCTTCAAACTCCAGTCCCCGTTCTTTAGGCGAGACGACTGTTAGTGCACCTGTATGTTACACAAACTTGGCGTCTCCCAT
Source organism: Oncomelania hupensis (assembly GCA_036898135.1). Lineage (NCBI taxonomy): Eukaryota > Metazoa > Mollusca > Gastropoda > Littorinimorpha > Pomatiopsidae > Oncomelania > Oncomelania hupensis. The sequence goes on from CM072515.1 coordinate 71,440,287, forward strand.
AACGAAAAAGAAACGGAGATTAAAACTTCGGCCTACCAACATTGAGGTTTAATGTCTACACTTACCATTGGCGATAAGGCAAGCGAGAATAACCAGAGAAAAACAAGACGTAGAGACCTAAATCCAACATTGAATCACCAGAGTAATCATACTGCTAAAATGGACAGGGAAAAATGTCGGCCTACATCATCCCCCGATAATCACTGGAAGTAATCTGACGGCGTCGGCTGCTCTGTGGGGAGATATGAGAGCGTGTTACGGGGCTGGCTGGTGAAGACAGTTGCACTACATCATTATTCTCGGTTCGACTTCTTGGCTCTAACAATTATCGCTCAATGGCATTCTGATGTAAGGGATCCCGGGTTAGCATACTTGCTTGCTAGGCATCAGCCGTCAGGCACGCTGATGCAGGTTTTCCTACAACTACTTGTGGACAGTATGTATTTGATACTGGACTCCAGCCATACGCCACTTCTGCGAAAAGACGATCGATTGATTGATCTATGATTTCTATTAAAGCGCTGATTTTACTAAGAGGGCATGTGTTGATGAGTCAGCCAGTCTCTCGGGTGGTCCTACGATTTCAGAGTGCGCGTGCACCGACGCTCAATCAGTTGTTTGAGTGCCCCCCCCCCTCCTCTCTCTCTCTCTCTCTCTCTCTCTCTCTCTCTAAAAGATTCGTTCACTCTACTAATACTAAAGTAACCCGAGCACCAACAGTTCTGTTACAATGTCTCGACAACACAGCTCAGAAACTTTGTCTCAAAAAAAGTGTTTTAACAAGGCACGGTGAACTAAACACCTGCAATATCTGCGCGCAAACAATGCACGCTCCGCAATCTTCCGAGAGTTGCGTTCCCTTTGCGCGGCTAGTTTGGTCGTAAAAAAACACGGCCGTCGATCGCTGTCACGAATTGGCTAGTTTTAACTCTGCTTGTTGACTATTTAGCCATGTGTAGTCTTTGTAACAGTAGAGAAGTTAGACTATTACACAGCAGCAAGTAAGTTACACAGCAGACCACACACCGCGAGCCCGACCCACGCTAGCGCAGTGAGTCAGCACTTGAGCTTTGAATCGGACCGTTTTAACCAATCAGAGCAGGCTCAGTGGGTAGAGCAGTTTTGAATGTGTCAAAACCTAAGACAGTTTGAATCAGTCGTGTGTGAGAAGAGGTAGAGTCAACATCTCCACAGCTAGAGAAATCTCTACACTCATAGACCAGGAAGCAGGACTTTGAAATCTTAGAATTCTCTCAAGTCATCACGGGCCTGAACTTGTCAGACAGGTAAATGAACACCCTTCTGTTTCATCGTGATATATTTGTATTATTGTTGAAATTATGTTTGAAGAATTTGCTATGCATAAATGTGAATTATTAATCCGAATTTGCCGTACCACGTGGAAGAGCCGAACACGAGGCGAAACACGACCGGTTGCGCCGCCATGTTGTATCCCGTACGGAACCACTGTTGTTTAACTTATATGTATGTTTGCAGACCAGTGGCTGTACCACTGAATGTTTATATTATTATTAATTCTGTATGTGTATAGTTAGACACGATTTATATTTATGTATGTATAGGAATTTAGAGTGAGATTCCAGTGGAACCCGGAAGTAGCAGATTGTTTGTCGCTTATGTATAGAGATGTGGAGCTATCACTGAGGGCTACTTGGCTTTCAGTGAGACGCTCTGCACAAACCGATTATTCAGGGTTGTGCAGAATTTCGTCTCTTATATTACAGACGAGCAGGCGAGCTATCCCGAGCTATCCCGAGCTATCCTGTGCACCCCACTCCACAAAAACGACTATAGTTGGTCGAGGAGACTCTACCGCACAAGACGGAAGGAGCTACCCGAAGAAACATCCTGTCAGACCCCACAGCGTGGCAAGGGAACCCAACTACACAACGACAAAGGTGTACCAGAAGCTACCTCACAGAAGGACTTCGAACACCCCACACATGAGTTAAGTGCATAAGGCGAAGGTGCACTTAAACTGATCATAGCAGGACCACAGTAGTCCAACTCTTCAGAAACTGTAAAACGGACCACAGTAGTCCAAATCTACATGAAATATTATAGCAAGTGCCCGAGGAAGATATAACAGCTGCCTAGACTATCAGCGATCGAACTATTAGCATTGAAAGAGACTTTTTAAGTTAGATTAGTACTTAGAGAATCTTGTATAGAGTAGAAGAAATAAATGTGTGAGTTTAACTGTTATCAAGTGGCTGGACTACATATGATTCATAGCCGTGTGAAAGCTAGTGTGACAGTAATCTTTTACCATTTTTCTATCTATCTCTGTACCCCAACCTTAACACAGAACGAGCTAAACAAATAAATTTATTAAAGTAATTCATAGGGTGACTTACTAGCAGTTCCCACCGAATACACGTGAGGGTCCATAATTCCATTGTGCAGAGCCCATAAACCCCACGTGACACTTTAATTGGCGAGCCTAGCTAGGATCTGTGTATAATAGGAATTGGGTATAACCGGATCTAAGTACAATAAAAGTAGATAACAGTAGGAGTAGTAGAATAACTTAGAATAGTGGTAACAAGGACTGATCAGTTGGGTGCACTATTCTTTAGTTAAAAACTTTTTTGCTTCAAATATTTTTGTGCCTGTATGTTGCATTGTTCTTTTGCAGGTTTTGCTTAAGTAACTGTTGTATGCCATTTGACTTTTGTTTTATTCTATTATTGATTCCGAATTGTATGGTCTTTGCATTGTTTTTATTGACTTGCAATATTGCTAGTGTTTTGGTATTCCACTTGATTCAGAGGGTGTTCATAGACACGTTTGGCAATGTCGGACCCAGTGGCCTTGAGATTGCGTTTCAAGGAATTAGGGGAAGCTTTACACTTAGCAGGGGGAGACCTAATTGCGTATATCAATGCAGAGGTAGAGAAACAGGAGGCTAAGGCAGAGAGAGCAGCAGAGAGAGAGGCGAAGAAACTCGAAGCGGCAGAGAGAGCCGCAGAGAGAGAACAGAAAAAAGCAGAACTAGAAGCATAGCAAAAGAAATTAGAACTAGAAGCAGAGCAGAAGAAACTAGCATTAGAAGCAGAGCAGAAGAAATTAGAAGCAGATCAGAAGAAATTAGAGGCAGAGAGAGAAACGAGGAAATTAGAGCTAGAGGCAGAAAGAGAACAGAAGAAGGCAGCATTAGCAGCAGAGAGAGATGCAGAAGTTAGGAGATGGGAGTATGAGCGGGCAGAAAAAGAAAAAGAGAGGGAAGAAAAGGAAAAAGAAAGACAGCATGAGTTAGAGCTAAGAAGATTGGGATCAGGAGCTTCAAGTTCTTCCTCAACCCCTTCCCACTCAGATCAGCTAGAGGTAGCATCCAACCCCGTACAAGGAATGTCATTTCCACTGGGAACATTCAATGAGAGAGAAGAAGGTCTAGATCTCTATCTGACTAGGTTTGAGCGTCTAGCAACAGAGTACAAACTAGATCCCACTCATTGGTCTTTTAAGCTTAGTCAAGGGCTTAGAGGAAAGGCTTATGACATCTACAGTAAGCTACCGACTGACAGAGTGACTGACTATCACAAAGTAAAAGAGGCACTCCTAACGGGATTCGAACTAACAGGAGAATGCTATCGGCAAAAATTCCGCACCAATCGGAGAGTGAAAGGAGAGAGCTATGCGCAGTTCGCGGATCGGTTGTCCACAACGCTGGATAAGTGGATTAGCCAGTCAGCCACGGCTAAGACGTATGATGGACTGACAGAACTGTTAGTATGGGAACAGCTACGGGAAACCATGACCCCCGAGCTGAGAACATTCTCAGTAGAGCAGGGCGCGGAAAGACTGGAAGATCTGGTCAAGGTCGCAGATAGGTACGTGGCCGCCCATGGAGAAGCCAAGAGCTTCAGGCGAGACCTAAAGCCTAACGGGAAAGAGGCACAGAAACGAAGCCCTAACCGGGAAGAGCGCACCGCGAATAAGCCGAATAACCCCAGACCTGGGCAAAATAAAGGACCCAACGCGGAATTCGGGAAAAGAGGTCCCGCAGAACAGAGACGGTATTGTTCGTTCTGCAACAGAAACAATCACTCCACCGCAGAATGTTTCAAGTTGGCCGCACAACGTAGGGAAGAGCGCGAAAGCCGGCCAGCGCACAGAGTTCTAACTCAAAGTAGCGGTAACAAGCCACACACGATCGGAGATCACCCATCGGTGACAGACACGGCCAAGGTCAACGGAAAAGAAGCGAACTGTCTGTATGACACAGGTCTATCATACGACGCGATAGTTAGCGAATCTCTTGTATCGCGCGCGGACTTGACAGACAAGACAGTCGACTTACAAGGAGCAGACTTGACGAAACCGACGACTACTTGCCCAATAGCATGGATAGAAGTAGAGAGTAGGTACGTCACAGGTCGAATCCAAGCAGCTGTTTTACAGAAACCCCTGTATGATCTAGTGCTAGGATGTAGGTATGTGTTCTTAGGCACGCCCCCTAAAACTGTAGAGATAGCTGCAGTGCAAACCAGGGCCCAAGCTAAAACCCAACCACCCCAGCCCGAGTTCGCTCCGAATCCAGGACTCGAAGAGATCAAAACCGCACAGAAAGAAGACACCTCGATAGCGAAGTGCTTCCAGAAGCTACCCAAGGCGCACACACCCCCGCACAAGGGAGACTTCTACATGGAAGAGGGAGTTCTACATCGACAAGGAGATGGAGATCACACCCAACTAGTACTGCCAGCCACCCTTCGAGCCCAAGTACTAGAACTAGGCCACAGCATGCCACTCAGCGGACACATGGGAATTGGAGCCACAGTGCAGAGGATCAGCGCACACTACTATTGGCCAGGAATCACGGAGGATGTTAAGCGCTACGTGAAATCTTGCCACCAATGTCAACGATATTCCCCGCGACATCACACCGTACCAGTTACCTTAGGACCATCAGTAGTAGTCGGCGTGCCATTCCAGCAAGTCTCAGTAGACATAGTAGGACCACTGCCCATGACCAAGAAGCGGAACAGATTTCTACTCACACTCGTCGACGCATGTACGATGTGGTGCGAAGCAGTCCCGTTGCCAGCGATAGACACCAAGAAGATTGCAGATGCACTCATCGCCATCTTTACCAGAGTCGGATTCCCGGACAGCATTAGAACGGACAACGGATCTCAGTTCACCGGCCGCCTGATGCAAGACGTGTTCGAGTTGATACAAGTTCATCACATTCGCACACCACCATACCACCCAGCCAGCAACGGACAAGTAGAAAGACTGAACGGAACCCTTCTCACCATCCTCAGGAAAGTCGCCGACGATAATCCAGAAGCGTGGGACACCTACGTGAATGCGGCACTGTTCGCATACCGAGAAACGCCCCATGCAGCCACAGGCTACACCCCGTCAACATTGCTATTCGGCAGACCGCTAGCAGGACCGCTAGAAGCCCTACGCAGAAGTTGGACGGAAGCCAAGATAGACGACACACCAAGAGGTGCCACCAAGTACGTCGCAGACCTGCAGGAAACCCTCAAAGCAACGTGGAAGAAAGCTGGTGAAGCACTGATGAAGGCAAGAGCCCGTCAGGCGAAGTACTACAACCGCCACGCGAAGGACAGAGAACTGCAAGTCGGCGATCAAGTGCTACTCTTACTTCCAAGTGGAACCAACAAGCTGGACATCGCTTGGAGAGTACCGTACCGGGTGACTGCCAAGAAATCCAAGACAGTCTACCAAGTAGAGGTGAACGGGAGAGCCCGATACCACCACATCAATCGCCTCAAGAAGTACACGGACCGACCAGCGACCCCCGGCACACACACATGGATGGCCATCGCCATCGCGGAAGAAGCTCATCCACAACTACAACAGCACCGCCGTACCACTGACAAATGGAACCCGGAAAATCGCCCCGGACAAAGTCGTATGGACAGCCGAATGCGAGACAGCATTCCAAACACTCAAGGACAGAATGACATCGGCGCCAGTACTCCACCTACCCGATTTGACCCAGCCATTCGTTCTTCGCACCGACGCAAGCGACTTAGGCCTCGGAGCAGTACTGCTACAGCGCGACCCCAAGAATGCAGAGACGCTATTCCCTGTCGCCTGCGCCAGCAGAAAATTGAGACCCGCCGAGACCCACTACGCCACGTCGGAGAAAGAATGTCTTGGACTAGTCTGGGCCATACAGAAATTTCAACTCTACCTGTATGGGACCCACTTCACAGTTCAGGTGGACCACCAACCACTATCGTTCCTGGCAGCCTCCAAATCCTTGAACTCTCGCCTGATGCGATGGGCACTCACCCTTCAGGCATACTCATTCCACATCGAGTACATCCCCGGCAAAGAGAACCACGGAGCCGACTACCTCAGTCGCCATCTCGTGGAGGACACAGCAGCTGTCGCCCACCCAACACAACTAAGGGCCACAGCACCAGAATTCGTCCCCGCCCAGTAATACCCGGTCACTAGTGTCCATAGCTACCTGGCACAGCATTGCAGCTCAGGTAGAGCAACTTACTTAGTTTGTAAATAGGACCCTAGGATAGTGCAGTGTTAAACTAGGCTCTGTAGTAGAAAAAGGTCGAATCCAGTAGTCATCGCCTTTTTTTCAGTTGAGGGAGCCTGTCACGAATTGGCTAGTTTTAACTCTGCTTGTTGACTATTTAGCCATGTGTAGTCTTTGTAACAGTAGAGAAGTTAGACTATTACACAGCAGCAAGTAAGTTACACAGCAGACCACACACCGCGAGCCCGACCCACGCTAGCGCAGTGAGTCAGCACTTGAGCTTTGAATCGGACCGTTTTAACCAATCAGAGCAGGCTCAGTGGGTAGAGCAGTTTTGAATGTGTCAAAACCTAAGACAGTTTGAATCAGTCGTGTGTGAGAAGAGGTAGAGTCAACATCTCCACAGCTAGAGAAATCTCTACACTCATAGACCAGGAAGCAGGACTTTGAAATCTTAGAATTCTCTCAAGTCATCACGGGCCTGAACTTGTCAGACAGGTAAATGAACACCCTTCTGTTTCATCGTGATATATTTGTATTATTGTTGAAATTATGTTTGAAGAATTTGCTATGCATAAATGTGAATTATTAATCCGAATTTGCCGTACCACGTGGAAGAGCCGAACACGAGGCGAAACACGACCGGTTGCGCCGCCATGTTGTATCCCGTACGGAACCACTGTTGTTTAACTTATATGTATGTTTGCAGACCAGTGGCTGTACCACTGAATGTTTATATTATTATTAATTCTGTATGTGTATAGTTAGACACGATTTATATTTATGTATGTATAGGAATTTAGAGTGAGATTCCAGTGGAACCCGGAAGTAGCAGATTGTTCGTCGCTTATGTATAGAGATGTGGAGCTATCACTGAGGGCTACTTGGCTTTCAGTGAGACGCTCTGCACAAACCGATTATTCAGGGTTGTGCAGAATTTCGTCTCTTATATTACAGACGAGCAGGCGAGCTATCCCGAGCTATCCCGAGCTATCCTGTGCACCCCACTCCACAGAAACGACTATAGTTGGTCGAGGAGACTCTACCGCACAAGACGGAAGGAGCTACCCGAAGAAACATCCTGTCAGACCCCACAGCGTGGCAAGGGAACCCAACTACACAACGACAAAGGTGTACCAGAAGCTACCTCACAGAAGGACTTCGAACACCCCACACATGAGTTAAGTGCATAAGGCGAAGGTGCACTTAAACTGATCATAGCAGGACCACAGTAGTCCAACTCTTCAGAAACTGTAAAACGGACCACAGTAGTCCAAATCTACATGAAATATTATAGCAAGTGCCCGAGGAAGATATAACAGCTGCCTAGACTATCAGCGATCGAACTATTAGCATTGAAAGAGACTTTTTAAGTTAGATTAGTACTTAGAGAATCTTGTATAGAGTAGAAGAAATAAATGTGTGAGTTTAACTGTTATCAAGTGGCTGGACTACATATGATTCATAGCCGTGTGAAAGCTAGTGTGACAGTAATCTTTTACCATTTTTCTATCTATCTCTGTACCCCAACCTTAACACAGAACGAGCTAAACAAATAAATTTATTAAAGTAATTCATAGGGTGACTTACTAGCAGTTCCCACCGAATACACGTGAGGGTCCATAATTCCATTGTGCAGAGCCCATAAACCCCACGTGACAATCGCAATAGCCATGATGAGATTTGACTGTTGATTTCTAATTTGATCTCACAAGGAAAAGGTTGCTAGAGTTATAGCGCTTTCGATTGTTATCTTGGTTTCAATGTTATGTGTAAGGAAGGTGCGGTGATAGTGTTTACAGTGTCTATAAGAGATTTTAAAATTGAAGTCTTATCAAATGTTTTGTGCGCGATACATTTATGACTGTAGTCAAAATGATATATGCCAATGGCGCGCGTGCGTGTGTGTGTGTGTGCGTGTGTGTACGAGCGCGCTTGTGTGTTTGTGTGTGTTTGTGAGTGACCGACATCGGGGCAATTTTCTTCGGCGCTGTTCTGTCGCCATTTGATTGTAAACATTGTGTATTTCGGAACAAGGTGACAAGAGTTGTTCGTGCCTATGGTTTGGACATTTACAATGGACATACAGCAAGCACATCGGCTGTTCTCTGCTCTGTTATGGAATGCGTCTGTTGGCGTGCGAGTAGACAGTAATAAAAGACCTATAGACATCACGTTTATTCATGTCTGTGTTGTTAATGGTGTTAGGGAAAGGTTCACAGGACCGGACCCTAGCTGGCCATGGGAGCTATTAGCACTCATTTCTGCTGCTGCGAGATAGCGAACTCGCGTGCCTCTGTCTGTCTGTCTGTCTGTCTCTGTCTTTATCTCTGTCTCTCTCTGTCTCTCTTTGTGTCTTTATTTGTCTCTTTGTGTCTATCTCTGTCTCTATCTGTCTCTTTGTGTCTCTGCTTTTCTCTCTCTGTGTCTCTTTGTCTCTGTCTCTGTCTCTCTGTCTCTCTCTGTCACTCTGTCTCTGTCTCTCTCTGTCTCTGTCTCTCTCTCTGTCTCTCTCTCACGCTTGGGTTTGGATAATATTCTGTCTGAAATGCTTAAGGCGGGAAATAAAATTACTGTCACTTTTTTAACTGATTTGTTTAATGCAATTTACAATACGGGTCAATATCCGTCTCAGTGGGCAAAAGCGATGATTGTTCCAATACACAAAAAGGGTCCACATGATAACCCAAACAATTACAGAGGTATTTCTTTATTAAGCAGTATCAGTAAATGTTTTACATCTATTTTGAATCAACGACTATATAAATGGCTTGAATCAGGAAATAAAATTGTCGAGAATCAAGCTGGTTTTCGTCAAAACTATTCTACCATTGATCACATTTTTACACTACATGCCATTGCACAAAAGTGTTTTAGTAAACGGGGAAAGAAACTTTATGTTGCTTTTGTTGATTTCAAAAAAGCATTTGACAATGTAAATCATGCTAAGTTACTAGAGACCTTACAAAGCCAGGGTATCAGTGGTAAATTCTTTTGCATTTTGAAATCAATGTATGAACAGCTGAAATCTTGTGTCAGAGTTAAGGGTGAATTCTCAGATATTTTTGATTGTCCAAAAGGTGTGCGCCAGGGTTGTGTTTTAAGCCCTACTCTTTTTTCTCTTTTTATTAACCAGCTAGCACAGCATGTTAATGATTCAGGGCGTCACGGGATCCAACTATTACCTGGTCTGATGGAACTATTCATTTTACTTTTTGCTGATGATATTACTCTAATTTCATCTACACCATGTGGCTTACAACATCAACTGAATTGTTTGAAAGAAAGTTGCGACAGACTGAAATTAGAAGTTAACATAGATAAAACTAAGATAATAGTGTTTCGTAAAGGTGGGTACCTTGGAAGAAGTGAACATTGGCATTTTGATGGAATTAAATTAGAAGTAGTCAACGATTATTGTTACCTCGGTTTTGTATTTACTACTATGTTAAGCTATAAAACTGGCACTAACCACTTAGTTAACAAAGGAAAAAAAGCTGTATTTGGTTTATGCCGCTTATTTCAAAAGATGAAAGAAATGACCAAAGACACATTCTTTAAAATATTTGATGCTAAAGTTCAATCGATATTATTATATTCATCAGAGATTTGGGGTACTCATAGATTAGATACGTTAGAGAAAGTCCATCTTATGGCTTGTAAACATTATCTAGGAGTTCCATCTCGCACCCCAAACAAAATGGTTTACAGCGAACTTGGTCGATTCCCATTATACATTAACTCCTGTATCCGTAGCCTTAGATATTGGCTTAGACTTTTAGAAATGGGTCAAGACAGATTACCAAAGCAAGCTTATGAAATGTTAGTTAATTTGGACACAAATGGTAAACAGACATGGGCTTCTGATATTCGTAACATTTTGTCAACTAGTGGGTTTTATTTCGTATGGTTGCAACAGGGGGTTGGTAACGTAAATGCCTTTCTCAGAGTGTTTAAGGAAAGATTACAAGATATGTTTAGACAAGAATGGGAAGCAGTAATCAATGAGAAAGACAGATATGCATTGTTTCGTTCATTTAAAACAGAATGTAACCAAGAGTCGTACATTATAGATATTGATATTTATTGTTTTCGCGTAGCCTTAACACAGTTTAGATTTGGAGTTCTACCGATTAACAACAATATGCACAGGTATAGTGAAAATGTATTAAATAAAATGTGTGATTACTGTAAGAGTCAACTGGAAGATGAACATCATTTTGTTTTTGTTTGTCCATTGTACAACGATCTGCGCAGCAGATTCATAAATAACCTCATGTCTGTTACACAATTGCTTGTAAATTATGACTCTGACAGATATCGTTCTCTTAGCAAATACATCCATTATGCTGTAGGAAGAAGGAAGAAACTTGTCGACCAAACGTTGATTTCATGAACCTCTATTATGTAACGAATGCTGATTAACTATCAATAATTTGCCTTCTTCTATATAATACTTTCATATATTCTACAGACGCCAATCCCTAAATAATATATGGCAAATAAAGACTGAAACATGTAACAAATCATTTTCATACAGTTATTAATAACATCACTTGTTTTGTTTTTTCCCTATTGTATCATACAGTGTTATCGTTATCAATGTTTTTATGGGATCATGTAATAATTATTGTCATTTATATATGTATTATTTAAGTGGTTTAAAAAAAAATATTATAGCTTAATCCTTTTGTATCCTACACTATATTATGTTTACAAGAATTTTTCTCCAGTTTGGTGTTGACATAGCTTGAATTCTATTTTGAATTTGTTGTATTGAGAAAATACCATTGCTCGAGTGTTGGTGAAGGAATGACCTCCCTTCCCCTCTGTTCCTTGGTATGCATATGGGCCCAAGGCCGTGAAATGCATTAAAATCTGAAATCTGAAATCTAAATCTCACGCTTGGTCTCACACGTTGTTATTCTTGGTTTATTAGCTTTTTTTAATATCACTTTTATGAAGCGCTTTTCCAGCTCAAGAGCCGCTCAAAGCGCTGTCCAATTCAAGATCCAACTCAAACCGCCCAAGGCGCCCTCCTACAACATTCGGGCGTATAGTCTGACGCCCAGACGACTGGTACCCCTATCCTGGGGAGAAGGGACCTAGTGCGTGCTGGGTGTAGCCTATTTGTGAGGCTGGCACTCACCCGTCTAGGTTAAGAGCGTCGGGATCAAGAAAACCCAAGCGATGGAATGCGTGCTTGCACCGGCTAGACCTCGGTTTATACTCTCATCTCTGTCTTATCTTCTCAATCACTCTCCTTTCCTTGCATTTACCTTCACCCCCTCCCTCCCTTCCCTTTGTCTTTCTCTGTCTTTCTGTCACTCCCTGTACCTCTCTCTCTCTCTCTCTCTCTCTCTCTCTCTCTCTCTCTCTCTCTCTCTCTCCCCCCCCCTCTTTTATCTTCTCACTCACTTTTTCTTCCACTCCCCTCTCCCCTCCCTCCCCCCTCTTCCGAGCTAGTTTGTTACTTGATTTTCCGATCCCTTTCTTTCTTCATTACATAAAAATAATATATTTTCTTCATCGTTAGTTAAGGCTAAATTAATGGTATCACACTTCACAGAACCCAGCTTGGTGGCAAAATAGAGTGTCCAAGCAAGGGATCGCAGCGACGAAAATAAGCGCCTTAATTGTTTCAAGAAATATTTCAGTTTCTTAGTTCCAGAAGCGATAGCTGGGGAACTGTTGTTTTTGGACAAGGCGTGCCCTTTGAAACGGGAGTATTACAGCCTCCAGGGAAGAAGAAAACGCTTGAATATAAACGAGGAGAAGGTGAAGATCTTACACAGAATTTGAATAACCCTACAGTTTTCTGCAAAGAACTTAAATCACGTTGTGGTCACATGAAGAAACAGACAATTATAAATAATATTAGTAACGAGGATTAGAGAAATCATTTTAGGAATGTTTTTAGCTCCGATGAGCACAATGGTTAGTATTGGGGCGATGTAGCTGAATATATAACATTTAGACCATGGAATTATTCCAGATAAGGTAAAGGAGGCCATTGCTAAATTAAAACCAGGCAAAGCTTGTGGTTTCGACGGCATTCTATCTGAACAGATGAAATGCGGTGGAGACGCTGTGATTCACTTTTTGGTCGAACTTTTTAATGACATTTCCACTAGTTATCATTATCCTGAAGTACGCACTAAAGATATTATAGTACCTATTCATAAGAAATGTGACCCAGAAGTACTAAAATGGTGTATGGTGACTTGGGAAGACATCCAATAAATTAAATGGTTACATCAAAGCCTTGAAATACTGGTTCAGGCTGTTGAGGATGGACGACACTCGGCTCCAAAAGCAAACGTATCGCATGCTGTGTACCAATAACAGTAATGGGAAACATAACTTGGAGTCTGAACTGAGATCTCTTTTGAAAAGAATTAGCTTTGCCTTTGTTACACTCGTTGTTGTTTTTTATCAGTAGTTGATTCAGCCCCAATGCTTGAATCCTGATAGGTGTAACTCAGATTCGTTTATCCATGCAACCTGTTCACTCAGCAACGAGACAGGTGTCGTCGTATGAAGTTGTCCAACTTTATTCAGCGAACATCAACAACTGTCAATCGTTTTTTTCCCACTTTTTACAACTTTCAACTTTTTAACCCACTTTTGAAACAGTGCGTTGTTGTTGTTGTTGTTTGTAGATTATAGTCACACGACACTTTCGCATATAGGTGACTACTGGACCGATTTATACTGACACCAGCGGGCCAGTTGTTGGTAAAGGGGAAAATAATATGATCACACGTTGACCAATCCGGGATTCGAACCAGCGACCTTTCGGTTACTAGCAAGACGCTCTTACCAACTGAGCTACCCGGCCCCTTCTGAAAAACAGTGCGGTACATATAAAGTCTCTATATACTCCAGAAAAATTTAGAACACCCCAGCGTGACGCACCACAACCAATCAAATCAAACTTCGTCGTCACTGTCTCACGTCATATAACTATATTTAGGCTAAAAGAATCTCTCAGCTGTTACTACACCCATCGCGAAACTTCGATCGATAGTTAACAACCAACTCTAAAAAATTCTCAAATAATATCGATCAACTAAAATTACCAACGTTATACAAAGCTTCTTCTAACAACAACGCAAAATCAAATCAAAGGTAAAATACACTCTATTATTGAATGCTTTGCAAAATAAAACGATCAGATCTATCGCGCGCGTCCCACACGCACCATCGCGCGCGTCTCAACGTAACAGCCTTCGTCACGAGAAGAAGCAAATTTTACAGATTCAGTCTGTTTAGGCAGAAAAGGCAAATTTGAAGACAGAAATATACTTGGACTGTATTAAGCAGAAGTGTTTTAGGGACTCATTTGTACGATTGAAGTCAGGTATCAGTAACGTTGAAAGTACACAAGAATACGTACGTCACACAGTGTGTATCAAATGACTGTCATTTCTGCCCAGGCGCTATAGAAACGGAGCTGCACCTGTTATATATTTGTCATATATTTATAACAGATTTCGTCCAAACACGTTTAAAGGGGTGAATGTTTTCAATCAGGAAAGACATTTTGTTCAGATGATGGCAGGCATGGATGAAACAATGATCAGGCAGACTGCATGGTTCATTTACAAATGTTTCCAAATGAGGGACAACAACGAATATACGGAAGGAGGCTGTTCACGTTAAATATTTTGTTGAGACTGGAAGTCGTGAGTGTATGAGTCTATATGTGAGCGTGGGTTTGGCAAATGCTTGAATGCACATAATCTATATAAAGTAATAAATATTGAGTTTGGATCTGCATAGCAATGTAAATTATATATATATATATATATATATATATATATATATATATATATATATATATATATATATATATATATATATAGATATATAGATATATAGATATATATATATAAGACTTTTTAAACAATTATATTCAATACAATGCAGGCAAAATAGATGGTTTTATTGTTTTTATTGATTTATTTATTCTCAATATTCCGTCCATCCCCTTAATATGAGCTGATCGAACTATTTATTCTTAATATTCCCATTGCTTGGAAAACATGGACCTACAACGAAGAATACAAAGCATGGAGATGAGGTGCTACAGAAGACTTCTGGGCATTTCCTATACCCAGCACATCACCAACGACGAAGTCCGACAGACCATCACACAAGCCATCGGACAACACGATGACCTGCTCACAGTGGTGAAGAAACGGAAACTCCGGTGGTATGGCCACGTCTCCCGATCATCAGGCTTTGCAAAGACCATCCTGCAAGGCACAGTGCAAGGAGGTAGAAGAAGAGGGAGACCAAAAAAGAGGTGGGAGGACAACATTCGAGAATGGACTGGCTTGACTCGGCGAAGCCATGAGGGTTGCTGAGGACAGAGAAAGATGGAGGACGCTGGTTAAACGATCATCTGTGGTGCCACAAACGACCTCCGAGTTACTGGATGGGATATGATAGGATTCTCATTGTATCCTCCATCCCCTTGATATGAGCTGATTGATCTATTTATTCTTAATATTCCCATTGTATCCTTCATCCGCTTGATATGAGCTGATTGATCTGTTTATTCTTAATATTCCCATTGTATCCTTCATCCGCTTGATATGAGCTGATTGATCTATTTATTCTTAATATTCCCATTGTATCCTTCATCCGCTTAATATGAGAGAATTGCTTGATTCAATAAAACATTCTAAAGTCTCTTTCTCGCTGTGCGTCTCTCTCTCGAAACTTGTCAAATTGTTAACCCTCTCTCTCTCTCTTTCTTTCTCTCTTTTTGAGCGTTTGTGTGTGCGTTGTGTCCACTTGTGTGTGTGTGTGTGTGTGTGTGTGTGTGTGTGTATCCTTTGTGTGTGTGTGGTGGTGTGTATGTATGAGTGCGCGCGCGCGTTTCCACTTCTCTTCTTGTAATCAAGACGAATGATTATTTATAGCTCTGATGAAAGAAGCCGTGAACAGCCCTGATAAGATTGCACGGTTCAGGAGAGAATGTTTTAGGTGATGCCGGATTTAGAACACAAGAACGCGTCTCCCTGAGTTAATTTTAGCTGGTTATTTGTCACTTCTGTTTGTCGCTTCTGAGAAAATGGCAGTAACTAAGTATTGTGGATCCCTGCTAGCACAAGCAGTAGTGAATCCCCGATAGCATAGCGGTAGTGGATCCCCGCTAGCGCAGAGGCAGTGGATCATAAATAGCATAGAGGTAGAGTATCCCCGCTAGCACAGAGGTAATGGATCTTCCACAACCAAGCTTTATATTTGCGTGTACGCTCCCTTGTTGTCTCCATCTTAATGTGCGCTTGCGAGGCATGGACTCTCACGTCAGATCTGCAGCGAGGAGTGCAGGGCATGGAGATGAGGAGCTACAGAAGACTTCTGGGCATTTCCTATGCCCAGCACGTCACCAGCAACGAAGTCCGACAGACCATCACCCATGCCATTGGACAACACGATGACTTGCTCATAGTGGTGAAGAAACGGAGACTCCGATGGTGTGGCTAGAGCATCGGGCTTTGCAAGGACTATCCTGCGGGGCACAGTGCAAAAACAAAAAAGAGGGTGGGGGGGGGGGTAACAAAAGAGGAAGGAGGCAGAAAAAGAGGTGGGAGGACCATAGGATAGGATAAGATAGGTCATCCCTTCGTCCCTTATTCTCTTCAATAATGGGATTGGAAACATTTCGAAAATGAAATTCTATTTTGAGTTCCATCAGTCAATTCTTGCCTTTTTTTTACACAACGTGTTTGAGTGATGAATATGTGTTTGTTGTATCTGTGTGTCTTCTTCTTCTTCTTCTTCTTCTTCTTCTTCTTCTTCTTCTTCTCTTACTAATTCCTACTCACATTTGCTTTCCTTGCCACTTTTCTGAGAGAGAGAGAGAGAGAGAGAGAGAGAGAGACAGACAGAGAGAGAGACAGAGAGACAGAGAGACAGAGATTTAGAAAGAGTTCAATTCAATATTTTAATTTAACGTCTTTTCACAACAATGTGATTTTAGACAACCATAACAAACAAAGAAACAAACAAACAACAAACAAATAGAAATTGTTAATTATAGTAACTGAAATAAATCTGTTCCGACAATGATACGCGCGATGTCCTGTAACATCGAACTATATAAGATGACTAAGATAGTCATCTTAGAAAGAGTGTGTGTGTGCGTGTGTGGTGCGCGCTTGCGTGGGTGGGTTTTATGTGTGTGTGTGTGCGACGCGCGTTTGCGTGTATCTGTGTTCTATGTGTGACGAGCGCCTGCGTGTATTCTGTGTGTTGTGTGTATGTGGCGCTTGCTTGCGTTGGTGTGTATATGTATGTGTGTGTGTGTGTGTTGTGTGTGTATTGCAGCGCTCGCTTGCGTGTGTGTGTGCGCGCATGTTTCCCGCTGGAAAAATAACCTGCTTTATATAAACTATAAAACCAGATCATCCTTATTGAACCGTTCTCACATATTTAAAATGTATTTTCAAAGGTTCCCGTGCTTCGTACTTTGAACAGTTTGTCACTCCTGTGCGCTTTGTGCCTTTGATCGTCCTCCGCAAATACAGAAATAAATTATTCCTTTGATAGTCAAGATTGCTTTCTATATTTCCAAAACCACTACTTTTAGCGCCAAAGTTTTAATTCTATGTAAATGGGCGAATTTTTTTATTTTTTTTAAAGGGGGGGGGGGGGGAGGGAGGAGTGAGATGTGTGGTGAATGTAAGTGGAGTGGGGATGAGCGCGGAATGGGGTTTGCTACACTAACCCTAAACTCTTAAACTTATATCTTAACATAGACTGTCCTAGCTTAACCTAAACCCCTAAATTGTCTCTCTGTCTTTGATGATCGATGATGACGACGACGATGATGATGATGATGTTAATGATGATGACAACGATAACGATGATGAGGACGACGATGATGACGACGATGATGCATGACGATAACCCTTTTTTTAAAGCCCCGCTATCCACAAAAGTCTGCGTTCATGTCACCAATTGATCGTTCGTGGTGAAAACTAAGGTGTCTCTGTTGCTACCCCTACTTAATAAACCGCTCATTTCGACTCAAAGAGGTTCTGAAGGAGATCGGGTTTTCACAAGTTTTCTGTGTGCTTTGTATGCACTATGTCACAATGGCGAACTTTGAAGATATCATTTCAAAAGACCATCGTATGGTTGGTGTTGTTTTTCCTCGCAACTCGTTGAGTTTATTTATATTTATAGAAGTGTTATTATGTCTTATAAAATCCATTTGATACGGACATTTTTTTTTAATGTTAAATTAAAATCTGAGGTTCTGAGTTCTGAAGAGACCATTGTATAAAACGTTGAAACCTTGAGCTTAGGCCTACTTTACGGAGAGGGGCCGGGTAGCTCAGTTGCTAGAGCGTCTTACTAGTAACCGAAAAGTACCTGGTTCGAATCCCGGATTGGCCAATGTGTGACCATATTATTTTCCCCTTACCATCAACTGGTTCGCTAGTGTCAGAATAATGTGACCAGTTATTGTAGTCGCCTATACGCTTCGGTGTCGTGTGACTATAATCTACAGTTACACATTTACATTTAGGCCTACTTTACGGAGACGTAGGGTGTCTTTGTGTGATAAGTTTGTAATAAGAGGACATGTTGTTCTTTCTTTCTTGGAGTTCTGTTGGAAAGTCTTGTTTTGTTTGAACCTCTGTTTTGTCCGCCTCAAGAAGAAATGAGCTCCACAAAATTGTATTGTGTAGTTTTGTCTCGATTTGGCTCGAAATGAACATTCTCTTGGCATAGGTTTGAACACGTTTGTTTTTTCGTTATCGTAACTTTGGAATGCTAGGAGCCCACTCTTTAGTCCAGTAGCAAATGTGTTGACTTCACTTGCCTTCACTCGACTGAACTTGTAGATTGAAAGAGATTAGTAGTTGCTGACTAGATGAAAGGGGGTGAAAGCGTACATTAATTATTTTAATGGAAGAAGAATATTCATCAAAGGAGACAGCGCTTGGTCTTTCATCGTCCCTATGATGATGATGATGATGAGGAGGATGATGATGATGATGATGATGATGATGATGATGATGATGATGATGATGATGATGATGAGAAGAGAGAGAGAGAGAGAGAGAGAGAGAGAGAGAGAGAGAGAGAGAAGTACTGAAATAGATGCAAGCTGGAAGAGAGACAAAAAGACAGGCAGAAAAAAACTGGTGCAAATAGATTAACACAACTACTCGGAAAAAGAAGAAGAGAGGAAGGAGGAAGAGGAGCATTAGGATGATGATGATGATGATGATGATGAAGATGATGATGATGATGATGATGATGATGATGATGATGATGATGATGATGATGATGATGATGATGATGATGACGTTTTGCTTGCATTGCTCACGCTTCCATTGTGTTTGAGATGAAGGTGACGATGATGACGATGACGATAATGATGATGATGACGAGGTTGACGATGATAATGCCGGCTTTGATGTTCATGACAAATGTATAAATAGTATGACGACAAAAATAATGATGATGAGGGGGAGAAGAAGGAGAAGATGCTGCTGCAGGTGCTGCTGCTGCTGTTGATGATGATGATGACGACGACGACGACGATATCATGTCTACGACGCTGTTGCTGATGCTGTTGAAGATGATGGATCACCGGTCGTCTATTGATGCGTTGTGCCTACGTCAGAGTTGTCTACATAAATACTGTTTGAAGAATTTGGACTTTGTGTCCACCTAGAAGTTCTTCCTCTCCTGAAAGAAATTTGACTGAAATATTTAGGAAGAAGAAGAAGATGAAGAAGAAGAAGAACAACAACAACAACAACAACAACAACAACAACAACAACAACAACAACAACATTGCTTTGTGCCTAGGCCAGAGTTGTCTACATAAATACTGTTTGAAGAACTTGGACTTTGTGTCCACCAAGGAGTTCTTCCTCTCCTGAAAGAAATTTGACTAAAAGATTTAAGAAGAAGAAGAAGAAGAACAAGAACAAGAACAACAACAACAACAACAACAACAACAACAACAACAACAACAACAACAACAACAACATCAACTACAACAACAACAAAGCAGTTGTGTAATGAATTTGATCACTCTGGATCAACATCTGTTGCCCTTCAACCTCTGAGTAAAGTTTGATTGAGAGCTGGGGAGAGAGATTAAGAAGATAAGATGAAAGGAGGACAGAACAGAGGAGAAATTAACAGAGCAGAACAGAAGAGATAAGAACATGACAGAGGAGCGGAGAACACAACAGAGTAGAACAGAAAAGAGGAGAGGAGAACAGAATATAATAGAGAATAAGAGAATAGAACGCAACAGAAGAGAAGAGATCAGAACGAACAGAGGAGAACAGAACAGAGGAGAACAGAACAGAGGAGAACAGAACAAAACATAACAGAGGAGGAAAAACGAACATAACAGAGGAGAAGAGAACAGATGAGAACAGAACAGAGGAGAAGATAACAGAAAAGAGGAGAACAGAACAGAACAGAGAAGAAGAGAGCAGAACAGATGAGAAGAGAACAGAATGGAAGACATGAGAAGAGATGAGAATAGAACAGAACTGAAGAGAAGAGAACAGATCAGAAAAGAACATTACAGAGGAGAACTGAATACAGGAGAACAGAACAGAACATAACAGAGCAGAAGAGAACAGAACATAACAGAGCAGAAGAGAACAAAACAGAGAAGAAGAGAACAGCACAGACAAAAGGTTTGTGTAGAACGCAAGTAACAGAAGAGAACAGAATAGAGTAGAACAGAGGAAAAGAGAGCAGAATAGAGTAGAACAGAGGAGAAGAGAGCAGAACAGAGTAGAACAGAGGAGAAGAGAGCAGAATAGAGTAGAACAGAGGAGAAGAGAGCAGAGTAGAGTAGAACAGAGGAGAAGAGAGCAGAATAGAGTAGAGCAGAGGAGAAGAGAAAAGAATAGAGTAGAACAGAGGAGAAGAGAAAAGAATAGAGTAGAACAGAGGAGAAGAGAAACGAATAGAGTAGAACAGAGTAGAAGATAGCAGAATAGAGTAGAACAGAGGAGAAGAGAGCAGAATAGAGTAGAACAGAGAAGAAGAGAGCAGAATAGAGTAGAACAGATCGAAAAGAAGAGAGCAGAATAGAGTAGAACAGAGGAGACGAGAGCAGAATAGAGTAGAACAGAGGAGAAGAGAAAATAATAGAGTAGAACAGAGGAGAAGAGAGCAGAGCAGAGTAGAACAGAGGAGAAGAGAGCAGAATAGAGTAAAACAGAGGAGAAGAGAGCAGAATAGAGTAGAACAGAGGAGAAGAGAGCAGAATAGAGTAGAACAGAGGAGAAGAGAGCAGAATAGAGTAGAACAGATGAGAAGAGAAAAGAATAGAGTAGAACAGAGGAGAAGAGAGCAGACTAGAGTAGAACAGAGGGGAAGAGAGCAGAATAGAGTAGAACAGAGGAGAAGAGAAAGGAATAGAGTAGAACAGAGGAGAAGAGAGCAGAGCAGAGTAGAGCAGAGGAGAAGAGAGCAGAATAGAGTAGAACAGAGGAGAAGAGAGCAGAATAGAGTAGAACAGAGGAGAAGAGAAAAGAATAGAGTAGAACAGAGGAGAAGAGAGCAGAATAGAGTAGAACAGAGGAGAAGAGAAAAGAATAGTGTAGAACAGAGGAGAAGAGAGCAGAAAAGAGTAGAACAGAGGAGCATAGAGCAGAATAGAGTAGAACAGAGGGGAAGAGAGCAGAATAGATTGGAACAGAGGAGAAGAGAAAAGAACAGAGGAGAAGAGAACAGAATAGAGTGGAACAGAGGAGAAGAGAGCAGAATAGAGTAGAACAGAGGAGAAGAGAAAAGAATAGAGTAGAACAGAGGAGAAGAGAAAAGAACGGGGCACTCAGACTCATACATTTTATTCACAACAAGGATAACAGATTTTTTTATATTTCTATTTTATTTTTGACGCTTTATTTTCCCTTTTTATCATGAAGTTCTGTTCCGCCTTCTTTGGGGAAGGCGTAGTCGCAGCCTGTAGTGCGCCCAAACCCAGTTTTACCTAATATTAGTTGTGTTTTGAAATTTTCCAGGTAGTAATGGAGGAGGGGGGGGGGTGTCGGGGAGCTGTTACACTGTTGTTGGTGTTTTTTTAATCAGTAGTTGATTTAGCCCCGATGCTTGAATCCTGATAAGTGTAACTCAGATTCGTTTATCCACGCAACCTGTTCACTCAGTGTCGCGTTAGGACTAGTTTTAACTCTGCTTGTTGACTATTTAGCATTGTGTAGTCTTTGTAATAGTAGAGAGTCAGTCTATTACACAGCAGCAATTAAATTACAGCACACTGCGAGCCTGAGCCACACACACAGCGCAGTGACGTCAGCACTTAAGTTTTGAATCGGACCGTTGGAACCAATGGGAGCTTACGCAAAGTGGTTGGAGCCAGTTTGACTGGGTCCAAACCACGCACAGTTTTGGTCAGTTGGGAGGAATACACCGAAGTGTGAACAGCTAGATAGCTAGAGAAATCTCTACACACTTAGACCAGGAAGCAGGACTTAGAAGCATAGAATTCTATCAAGTCACAACGGGCCTGAACTTGTCAAACAGGTAAATGAACACCCTTCTGTTTCATCGTGATATATTTATATTATTGTTGAAATTATGTTTGTGGAATTTGCTATGCATAAATGTGAATTATTAATCCGAATTTGCGTGACCATGTGGAAGAGCCGACCACGAGGCGAAACACGACCGGTTACGCCGCCATGTTGTATCCCGTACGGAACCACTGTTGTTTAACTTATATGTATGTTTGCAGACCAGTGGCTGTACCACTGAATGTTTATATTATTATTAATTCTGTATGTGTATAGTTAGACACGATTGATATTTATGTATGTATAGGAATTTAGAGTGAGATTCCAGTGGAACCCGGAAGTAGCAGAATGTTCGTCGCTTATGTATAGAGATGTGGAGCTATCACTGAGGGCTACTTGGCTTTCAGTGAGACGCTCTGCACAAACCGATTATTCAGGGTTGTGCAGAATTTCGTCTCTTATATTACAGACGAGCAGGCGAGCTATCCCGAGCTATCCCGAGCTATCCTGGGCTCACCACTCCACAGAAACGACTAGTTGGCGGAGTATCCTCTACCGCACAAGACGGAAAGAGCGACCCGGAAAACTCCCTGTCAGACCCCACAGCGTGGCAAGGGAACCCAACTACACAACGACACAGGTGGACCAGAAGCTACCTCACAGAAGGACTTCGAACCCCCACTCATGAGTTAAGTGCATAACACGAAGGTGCACTTAAACTGATCAATACAGGACCACAGTAGTCCAACTCTTCAGAAACTGTAAAACGGACCACAGTAGTCCAAATCTACATGAATTCGAATAGAAAGTGCCCGATGAAGATATAACAGCTGCCTAGACTATCAGCGATCGAACTATTAGCATTGAAAGAGACTGTTTAAGTTAGATTAGTACTTAGAGAATCTTGTATAGAGTAGAAGAAATAAATGTGTGATTTTAACTGTTATCAAGTGGCTGGACTACATATGATTCATAGCCGTGTGAAAGCTAGTGTGACAGTAATCTTTTACCATTTTTCTATCTATTTCTGTACCCCAACCTTAACACAGAACGAGCTAAACAAATAAATTCATTAAAGTAATTCATAGGGTGACTTACTAGCAGTTCCCACCGAATAAACGTGAGGGTCCATAATTCCATTGTGCAGAGCCCATAAACCCCACGTGACACTCAGCAACAATGCAGGAGTCGTCGTATGACGTTTTCAACTTTATTCAGCGTACATCAACAACTGCATGCAATCGCTCAATCGCTTTTTCCACTTTCACAACTTTCTCAACTCTATCACTATCAACTCTCAAACAGTACAGTACGCGACTTTTTTTTTCCGAAATAAGAACGGGTCCTGGCCTAAAAATTGCTTCGCCCGAACATTTCCGAAGTTCGTTTCAGACAATCGGATAAACCCAGTACTATAAATACACACATACAAATATAAATACAAATAAATTATATAAGCATAATGACTAAAAATAATAACAATGTTTAATAAATTAATTAATTAATTAATTAATTAATTTTAAAAAATAATAATAATAATAATATTAATAATAATAATAATAATAATAATAATAATAATAATAATAATAATAATAATAATAACAATAGTGTAGTAAACCAGCTATACTACATAATTAGGTCTGCTTTAGATTTAGTGCATTAGACCTACTACAGATTGTTCAGTTACACTACAGTCTGAATCTGTGACCTTGTGGCCTCTCGGCTGTCACAAGTGTCAAGTGTCACAATCTTAGCACAGTAGTGCTCGGTGTTTTTTTGTTTTTTTTTAATCAGCCATGCCCACAGTCAAGACAGTTCACTAGCACTAGCACAGTAGCAGCAGGCCTACTTTATTTTCTTTAGACTGATCAATTAGATTAGATTAGAGGTACTGAAGTAGCAGTAGATCTATCCTTAAATGTCAAACGTTTGCTCGTACAAAACAAGCAACCATAACAACAAATAAAGAGTAGGCCTAAACACTTACCTCAAGTGCAGGTAAAATTGCTTCATCGATTAAAATTTGGGGGCATAACGAACACACAGATAGATGAGCTGATCGCGCCATTTTGATCAAACTTTCTGGGCAGAAGGCGGAAGTAACGAGTGGCCGTTTGCATATTGCCAACTTCGGAAATGTTCGGGCGAAGCTATTTTTAGGCCAGGACCCGTTGTTTGTTTTGTTTTTTTTTTTAAGTCGCGTACGAGCATAGTCTCTCTATACTCTAGAGAAAATTCGAATATTCCAGCGTGACGCAATTACATCCAATCAAAATAAAATTCGTCATCAGAACTATGCACTGTCTTACGTCATACAACTTTCTTTAGGCCAGAAGCATCTCGTAGATTTATCTACACGCTTCGATCGACAGTAAACAAGCAACCCTAGAAAATTCTCCAATAATATCGACCAACGAAAAGTATTAACATTATAAAAAGCTTCTTCCAACTACAACGCGAAATCAAATTAAAGATAAATATACTCTGTTATTGCATGCTTTGCAAAACAAAACGATCGGATCTATCGTGCGCGTCTCTAACGTAACAGGAGCAAACCGGAGTACCCGAAGAAAACCCCCGAGACGTTGCCCGAGTCGAAAGTATAAAATATTTTGAGAAATAGCGGGATTGACCTTACAACTGTCAGGCGCCATTAGTTTCTAGCATGCGGACAAGGCAAGTTAGTCCCGCCTTAAACCACGCGCCCCAATGCTCGCCTTTAGGCGGAATCCTAATTTTAACAATCATACCTCGTATCATTTACACTCATATTCTCCGATATTCAGTCGTACATGCCAACGACAAAACAAGTACATGTAGCTATATCACGCGGCATACGAGGTAAGATATATGACACAATACAATACAATACAATACAAGGTTATTGCTTTAGGTCCAGCGGAATATGACACTCAATATTACTATTAGTGTTACAATTGCACAGTAGGCTACATTCGAAACAACCAAATGTATGTCAAATAACCAGAGGTTACAATTACACACATTTAAAACACAACCAATTAAAGGTCAAATAAGACAGACAAAAAGAAAGAAAGAATGACAGACAGAATGAAAGAAAGAAAGGAAAAGAAAGAACGAAAATGAAAAAAAACGAAGAGAAGAGAATTAGAAAAGAGAACCACGAGGTACAGTCAATTGAATTCAGTGGAATCCAAGAAAAGAAAGGAAGAAAGAAAGAAAGAAAGAAAGAAAGAAAGGAAAAGAATTTTTTGTTAAATAGATAGATAGCTTATATTATGAATGTTTGTAGGGTCCAACGGACTGCTAAGAGCCGAATGAGAAGGACAGTTAAATAACAAGGGGAAAAAAAAAGAAAGAAAGAAAGAAAAAGAGGAAGTTAAGAAATTAAGAAAAGATAGGCAGGCAGACAATTTGATGAGGAAGAGGGTGAGGAGGTTGAGAAACTATTTAAATCAATCCGATGGAGGACAACTGTTAATCTAGCCAACGAACGAACGGCTAACTGAATACGCCGTCTTTCTATCACCATGGACATCTCTTGTCACTCTCTCACTCCCACCTAAATTGATCAACCTATTTTTACTACGAATTTCTTTCCCTATAATTAAAGTGATTTTTAACACTTTATCGCCCCTTTTTTCAGAACATTCTGGGCCGCCTCCCCTGGGGAAGACGTAGTAGCAATCACTGGCGCGCCCAAACCGAACCTACCTAATATTAGTTGTGTTTTCGAATTTTGCTGGAGATCGGGGAACAAACAGCAGTACCCAGAGAAAACCCCCGAGACGTTGCCTGAGTCAAATGTAAACCACAAAACAAATAAATATATCACGCGGCATACAAAGTAAGATATATGACACTCAATGTTGGTGTTACAATTGCAAAGTACATATGTAACAACCAAATAACCAGGGGTTACAATTACACACATTTAAAACACAATCAATTGTAGATCAAATAAGAAAGAAAGACCAAAAGTTGAAAGACATACTGACAGAAAGAAAGAGAGAAAGAAAGAAAGAAAGAAAGAAAGAAAGAAAGAAAGAAAGAAGGAAAGAAAGAAAGAAAGAAAGAAAGAAAGAAACAAAGAAAGAAAGAAACAAAGAAAGAAAGAAACAAAGAAAGAAAGAAAATAAACATAAGATCGGACCATTAGAAAAGAAAGAAATGTAAAAGTAAGATATAATTAATGGAATTAGAGAAGAGAAGAAAGATATAGGATCAACTGAATTCAGTGGAATTTCAAAAAGAAACAAAGAAATACAGAAAGAAAAAAAAACGGGAAAAAAAAGAGAAGACATGGGAAGAGAATCGATCCCACACCTGTCAGGTGCCATTGGTTTCTAGCCGGTGGACAAGGCAAGTTACCCACCTTAGACCACACGACCACAATGCTTTTAGTACTGCTTGGGTGTAACATATACCGTCGTTCTTCGTATCAGTCACACTCACACTCTCCGATATTGAGTCATATATGCCCATCACAAAACAAATCAGTATATCACGCGGCATACAAAGAAAGATATACGACACTCAATATTGGTGTTACCTTTGCACAATACATACGTAATAACCAAATGTATATCAAATAACCCCAGGTTACAATTAGACACATTTAAAACACAATCAGTTAAAGATCAAATAAAAAAGAAAGACAAAACGAAAAAAAGACGTACTGACAGAAAGAAAGAAAGAAAGAAAATGAAAAACATAAGAGAATTAGAACAAAAAGAATTTTAAAAGTAAGATAGAATTAAAGGAATTAGAGAAGAGACGAAAGACAATCAATTGAATTCAGTGGAATTTGAAGAAACAAAAACAAAGATAGAAAGACATACTGACAGAAAGAAAGAAAGATAAAAGAAGGAAAGAAGAAAAAAACAACATAAGAGAATTAGAACAGAAATAACTTTAAAAGTAACATATAATTAATTCAATTTGAGAAGAGAATAAAGAGGTACAATCAATTGAATTCAGTGAAATTTGAAAAGAAAAACGAAGAAAGAAAGAAAGAAAGAAAAACTTTAAAAAAAGAAGAGAAGACAAGAGAAGACAATCGATCCCATACCTTTCAGGCGCCATTGGTTTCTAGCCGGTGGACAAAAGCAAGTTTGTCCCACCTTGGACCACGCGGCCACAACGCTGGCTTTAAGATCGGAACCTAATCTTACAATCGTTGCTCCTATCATGTATACTCACATTCTCCGATATTCAGTCATATATGTCAACCACATAACAAATAAATATATCACGCGGCATACACAGTGAGATATATGACACTCAATATTGGTGTATCAGACAATGGGTCCCGACAGGAAGTCCTCTCCAGGATCGCACAAACAACTTCTGCCCTGACAAGGTTGAAGCCCATTTGGAAAGACAGGACCATCAGTCTACATTCCAAAGTAAGACTGCTGCGCTCCCTTGTCATCTCCATCTTCCTATATGCTTGCGAAGCATGGACCATCACAGCAGATCTCCAACGAAGAATACAAAGCAAGGAGATGAGGTGCTACAGAAGACTTCTGGGCATTTCCTATACCCAACACATCACCAACGATGAAGTCCGACAGACCATCACACAAGCCATTGAACAACAAGATGACCTGCTCACAGTGGTGAAGAAACGGAAACTCCGATGGTATGGCCACGTCACCAGATTATCA
The DNA here is from genome assembly GCA_036898135.1 of Oncomelania hupensis. Taxonomy (NCBI): domain Eukaryota; kingdom Metazoa; phylum Mollusca; class Gastropoda; order Littorinimorpha; family Pomatiopsidae; genus Oncomelania; species Oncomelania hupensis. Next base: position 71,467,982 of record CM072515.1, read on the forward strand.
GGCCTTGCAAAGACTATTCTGCAAGGCACAGTGCAAGGAGGTAGAAGAAGAGGGAGACCAATAAAGAGGTGGGAGGACAACATTCGAGAATGGACTGGTCTGACACTGAGCGAAGCCATCAGGGCTGCTGAGGACAGAAAAAGATGGAGTATGCTGGTTAAACGATCATCTGTGGTGCCCCTACGACCTCAGGGTTACGGGACAGGATAGGGATAGGGATAGGATTGGTGTTACAATTGCAAAGTACATATGTAACAACCAAATAACCAAGGGTTACAATTACACACATTTAAATCACAATCAATTGTAGATCATATAAGAAATAAAGAAAACAAGAAAAACATACTGACAGAAAGAAAGAAAGAAAAACAAAGAAAAACATAAGAGAACAAAATTAGAAAAGAAAGAACATAAAAAGTAACATATAATTAATGGAATTAGAGAAAAGAAGAAAGAGATAAAATCAATTGAATTCAGTAGAATTTGAAAAAAAAATCAAAGAAAGATTAAAAAAAAGAAAGATGAAAGAAAAACTTTAAAAAAAAGAAGGGAAGACAAGAGAAGGCGATTAGATCAAACAATGAAAATAATTTTAGAAATGGAAGAAAAAAAAGAGAACTTTAAGAAAATTTGAAAAGAGAAGAAAACAAAAAAAGAAAGATAGGCAGACAGACAGACAGAGATAGATGAGGAATGAGAAAAACGAGGAGGAGGAGGTTGAGAAACAGTTCAGTTCAATGGAAGCTAGCTGAATATATATTTTTTCTTTGTAACATCATGTACATCTCTTGTCACTCTCTCACTCTCGCCTAAATTGATCAATCTGTCATTACCGCTTCTTTTCTTCTTTATGTTTTTTTTTTTTTTTTTTTTTTTTTTTTTTGGGCTGAACTCGTTCACTCCCTCCTTTCGTTTTTTTCTTACTGAGAATGACCGACAATCACCCTGGCCATTCTTCTTTTCGCTTAGTTTAAAATGGCCACGGTGTCAGAGATGCACGTTTGTTGACTTGAGTCCATTGTCTTGAGTGTGGCTGCACGAAAACGAGTTTAAAACACCTGGGGAATTTGAGAACATAAACCGAGGTCTAGTCATGCACGCCCGCATTCCATGGCACGGACTTTAAAGATCCTGACGCTCATGTCCTCGACGGGTGAGTGCCGGCTACACGCATACACCCATCAAACACTAGGTTAATTTTCCCCATCCCCGCTCGCTCAGGATTGTGCCCAGTCGTCTGGGTTTCGGGCTATGCGCCCTAATGCTGCACAAGTGGGCGCATCGGGTGGCTTGAGTCAGATCTTGTATCGGCCAGCGCTTTGAGCACCTCTTGAGCTGAAAAAGCGCTCTCTTGAAACGATTAGATCATATGCCACGTGGCAAGTCTTCTTTTTTGTGTTATTTCTTGTTGCATTTAGTGGAGTATAGTTTACAATCCCGATACTTTCAATTATTTTGTACAATACCCTCTTTCTTTCTTTCTTTCTTTCTTTCTTTCTTTCTTTCTTTCTTTCTTTCTTTCTTTCTTTCGTTTTTTTCTATAATTTTAATTATTCTTTTCAGTACATTATCGTCTTTCTTTCTGTATTTTTTCTTCCGTTATATTTTTCACGTTTCTTTTCTTTCTCCTTTTTTTTTCTTTCTTACTTTTTCTTTTTTTCTGTACTTTCAATTATTCTATAGATTGTCGTCTTTCTTTCTGTTTTTCACTTTGTTTAATTCCTTCTTACTCTATACTCCTATTTAAAGGTTTCGCCTTCAACTCTGTATATTTCTTTCTTTTTGACTTACTTTTCTTATTTTCTTTCTGTCTTTTATTTTCTTTCTGTCTTTTTTTTCTTTTTAACAGTATTTTTTTCTTCATATTCACTTTTTATCTCTTTCTTTCTTTCTTTCTTTCTTTCTTTCTTTCTTTCTTCGCTTCTCTTGTTCATTTTCGTGTCTTTCGTCGAGGTGATAAAGATCTTTTTGTTTTGAATAATAAATATTTTCTTTCTGTCTTTTTTATATTTATTTTTTAACCGTATTTTATTTCTTCATATTCCCTTTTTATCTCCTTCTTTCTTTCTTTCTTTCTTTCTTTCTTTCTTTCTTTCTTTCTTTCTTTCTTTCTTTCTGTCTTTCTTTCTTTCTTTCTTTCTTTCTTTCTTTCTTTCTTTCTTTCTTTCTTTCTTTCTTCGCTTCTCTTGTTCATTTTCGTGTCTTTCTTCGAGGTGATAAAGATCTGTTTGTTTTGAATAATGCCTTCTTCTTCTTCTTCTTCTTCGTATCCTCCTCCTCATTCTTCTTCTCCTTTAATATTGAATGTTGTATTGTTTGTTTAATAAAAGGACAAAGTTCCAAAAGTTCCTCCTCTTCTTCATCTTCATCCTCTCAGTCTTCTTCCTCTTCTGCCCCGTTGAGGTGCAGGGGTTTACTGTATAAATAGTATGCCCACTTTGTGGAATTTTAGTTACTACTGTTTCTGTCATTCTCATTTGCTCTTTCTCGTTACTAAAATTTACTATAAATCTACTATCTTCTTCACTAGACAAGTCACCTACCTCTTTTACGTAAGGGATCTGTCATGTCAGCTTGGGGTTATTGGACGAGTTTTGCCAAATGATCACTAGGGCTTTCTATGGTATTATTATTTAGCAAAGTAGGCATTGTGTATATCCTATCCTATCCTATCCTGTCCCATAACCCGAAGGTCGTAGGGGCACCACAGATGATCGTTTAACCAGCATACTCCATCTTTCTCTGTCCTCAGCAGCCCTCATGGCTTCGCTCAGTGTCAAACCAGTCCATTCTCGAATGTTGTCCTCCCACCTCTTTTTCGGTCTCCCCCTTCTTCTACCTCCTTGCACTGTGCCTTGCAGAATGGTCTTTGCAAGGCCTGATGATCTGGTGACGTGGCCATACCATCGGAGTTTCCGTTTCTTCACCACTGTGAGCAGGTCATCGTGTTGTCCAATGGCTTGTGTGATGGTCTGTCGGACTTCGTCGTTGGTGATGTGTTGGGTATAAGAAATGCACAGAAGTCTTCTGTAGCACCTCATCTCCATGCTTTGTATTCTTCGTTGGAGATCTGCTGTGAGGGTCCATGCTTCGCAAGCATATAGGAAGATGGAGATGACCAGAGAGCGCAGCAGTCTTACTTTGGAATGTAGACTGATGGTTCTGTCTTTCCAAATGTGCTTCAACCTTGTCAGGGCAGCAGTTGTTTGTGCGATCCTGGAGAGGACTTCCTGTCGAGACCCATTGTCTGACACAATGGCTCCTAAATATTTGAAGCTGTGCACTGTGTTGAGGGATTGGCCTTGTACTTTGATGTCCGTGTTGATGCCATTGGTGTTGTTGGTCATCATTTTGGTCTTCTCTGCACTTATTTCCATTCCATAAGCTCTGGAGGTGGTGTCAAGCCTCTGTACAAGCTGTTCAAGTTCTTGTTCCTCTCCAGCCAATCCATCAATATCATCCGCAAAACGAAGATTGGAGATTGCTCTGCCCCCTATGCTGACTGTGCCTTCGTGATCTGCAAGAGCATCTGACATGATGCGCTCTAGGAAGATGTTGAAGAGTGTTGGAGAGAGTAGGCATCCTTGACGCACACCGATTGTTGTTCTGAACCAGTTCCCGATGACGCTGTTATGGAGGACTGCACTGGTAGCCTTGTCATACAGGCTTTTGATGACTTCTATAATTTTAGGGCTGATGTTGTACACTTTCATGGTTGCCCATAGAGCTGCATGCCAGACTCGGTCAAATGCCTTCTTGAAGTCTATGAACACATGATATAGATGTTGTTGGAGCTGTAGGTATTTCTCACAGATTATTCTGAGGTTGAAAATCTGTTCAGTGGTACTTCGCCCTGCCATGAATCCTGCTTGTTCTTCAGCTATGATTTGTTCAGCTTGTGGTTTCAACCTGTTGAGTATTATTTTCAGGAGGACCTTGCTGGGATGGCTGATGAGGCTGAGGGTGCGGGAATTTTCACACTCCTGAAGGTTACCTTTTTTGGGAAGAGTGATGACAAGCGACTGGGTCCATGGTGTAGGCAATTCCCCACTCTGCCAGATCTTGTTACAGATAATGGTGAGAGCATCAGTCATCGCTTCTCCTCCTGCTTGTAGCAGTTCCGCTGGTATGTTGTCCACTCCCGCTGACTTCCCTTTCTTCAGCGATTGCACTGCTGCCTCAACTTCTTCCCGGAGAATTGGGAGGATTTCTTCTTCTTCTCTGCTCTCGGGACATGCTAGAACTGATGGGTCTCCATTTGGTGTATGGTTGTAAAGGTCAGAGCAGTACTCTGTCCATCTGTCCAAGACTTCTTGTTCTTCTGTAAGGCAAATGCCAGACTTGCTTTGGATAGTGGAGACTTTGGGCTGTTTAACACTTGTCAGCCGCTTCACAGTCTGGTAGGCCTTCTTGCTGTTGTTCTTGTTCAGATTGTTCTCTATTTCCTGGCATTGATCTTCTATCCAGTTCTCCTTTGCTGTGCGCATGCCTTTTCGGATGTCATTGTTGATTTTTCGGTAGACATCAGCTCCCTGTGAGGTGTTCTTTTTCTTTTTTAACTCTCTTCGTTTATCACACAGATCCAAAAGTTCAGGTGTGATCCACGGCTTCTTCTTTGGTCGGTGCTTGCCAAGGATCTCAGTGGCGGCATCTGTTACAGCTGAGTTGAAGGTATTGGTCATGGTGTTGACATCTACTTCGCCTGCCCCCAAAATAAGCAGTGGTGCAAATTTCCCTCCAATTGTGGCCTGAAATATTTTTGCCACCTCCGGGTCTTGCAGTTTGTCCAGGTCGAACTTCAGCCTAGTGCACTTTGCTGTATTTACTCTCTTCAAATGGAGCCGGAAAGACATCATCACGAGATCGTGGTCACTTCCAATGTCTGCTCCTGGAAAAGTGCGTGTCCTGCCAATGTTGATGCTTTATCTGAAGCGTTTCTTGACCATGATGTAGTCGATCTGGTTGTGATGTTCCCCGCCGGGACTGTGCCATGTCCATCGTCTGGATTTTTTGTGGAGACCAAGCGTGTTTGCCAGTACCAGATTGTTGTATCTGGCAAACTCCAATAGCCTCAGACCCCTGTCATTTGTCTCGTTGTTGCAGTGGGGTCCGCATGTGTCTCCCCAGTTGTGGTGCGCATCTTGGCCAACCTTGGCATTCCAGTCGCCTTGCACTATGACTATGTCCTTCTTCGGCACTTGGTCAAGGACCGCCTGTATATTTTCATAAAAATCCTCCACTTCGCTGTCTTCATAGTCTGATGTTGGGGCATAGGCCTGGATGATGGTAATGTTGAAAGGGGTTGCTCTCAGACGGATGGTAATGAGTCTACTGGAGACTGGGCGGCAAACCGTGACAGTGGCTAGAATGTTCTTGTGGACCAAGAATCCAACGCCGTGTTCGTGCCTGTCATCTCTACCGCTGAAATAGAGCTTGTGGCCTTTGTCAGTCGTTGTTTCACCTAGGCCTTTCCAGCGCAGTTCGCTGATACCTAGAACGTTCCATCGATAGTGGTCCAGCTCGTGGGCCAGTTCTTCTAATTTTCCTTCCGCAGTTAGGGTCCTGACATTCCAGGTTCCTATGACGATGTTGTTTCTCGTGCGGATCTTGCTAATTTGTCCATCAGTAGCATACTTTTCACCTCCGTCCTGATGGCCAACGGAAGGCGCGGTCCTTGTTCCGGGCGACGACCGATCCGGCATGGAATTAGTGGATAGCCTCATCATGTGTTGTGTCTTGGGCAAAAAAAGACCTGGCAGGGCCCAATCCTCTCCAGGCTGTTGGCCACAGCCGAAATCCACGAATACAGTGTGGCTCGCCTTGGCCCTGAGCACGTGGTCGTTGAACCTGTAGTAACGTGAGGTTCCTCCGCCCTGGCCGGTGATTTCTGTGTAGAAGACTTTCGCCCAGTGATGCCGTGCTAACATCACCCCTGTTAGTCGCCTCTTACGACACGCCGGGAAACGTTGGGTCTATTCTATTTGCCCGAACCCACAGAGCATATGTGTATATATACTATATATTTGTGTGTGTGTTGTGTTATTATTTTATAATGATGCTTATATTCTATTTTGTTTTCTTAAACGGGAGTTCGATAAATTAGAGTAAAGCCTCAGCGGTTCCTGCATGGGATGGCTTTATTGTAAAGTGACCAGCTGGTGAAATGCCTTCAGTGTTACCATTAGGGTTGTTTCAGCAGATCTTTTATAAAGATCAGGGCCGAGTCCTCTTTCAACCAAGTGGCGGCCTTGATTCGGTTCTTTGCAGTCCGCTGGAGATAATAAACAATGACTAACTAACTACCTTTTGTTCTTCTTCTTCTTCTTCTTCTTCTTCTTCTTCTTCTTCTTCTTCTTCTCCCTCCGCCTTAATAGCTTTTGCATCATATTTCTTCCCTTCTTCTAATATGTGTTTTCCGACATAATATGGAAGTGTGAACAATATCAGAAGAGGTCTCATCCTGATTTAAGAAATCAGGGTGGACGGCTTTCATGCCTCCATCTCCTCTTCCTTTTCCTCCCCCTCCTTCTCCTTCTTGTTCTTCTTTTTTCTGTTAGGGTTCGCCATGAAACTTGTCATTTTCCAGCACGGAAATGTGAAGGATAACTGAAGAACCTTATCTCTGTTTATTAAACAAGGGTAAACATCTCCTCCTCCACTTCTTCTTGTTCTTCTTGTTCTTGTTCTTGTTCTTCTTCTTCTTCTTCTTCTTCTTCTTCTTCTTCTTCTTCTTCCTTTTAAGGTGCACTAAGACCCTTGGAAATGTTCCGAAACGGAAGTGTTACGGATAGCTGAGGGAACCTTGCCTCCTCTTCGTTTAAGAAATCAAGGTAGACTTCTTCTTCTTCTTCTTCTTCTTCTTCTGCTTCTTCTTCTTGTTCTTCCGCTTCTTCTTCTTCTTCTTCTTCTTCTTTTTCTTCTTCTCCTTCTCCTTCTCCTCCTCTTTCTTGTTCTTGTTCTTCTTGTTCTTGTTCTTGTTCTTCTTGTTCTTGTTTTTCTTGCTCTTGTTCTTGTTCTTGTTCTTCTTCTTGTTCTTCTTCTTGTTCTTGTTCTTCTTCTTCTTCTTCTTCTTCTTCTTCTTCTTCTTCTTCTTCTTCTTCTTCTTCTTCTTCTTCTTCTTCTTCTTCTTCTTCTTCTTCTTCGTCTTTATCTTCTTTCTGTCGACAATCACCCTGTCCATTCCGTCGTTGAAGAGTGAAGGATGGCTCGAGAGACACTCTTCTTCTCCTCCTTCTTCTCCTTCTTCTTCTTCTTCTTCTTCTTCTTCTTCTTTTTCTTCTTCTTCTTCTTCTTTTTCTTCTTCTTCTTCTTCTTCTTTTTCGTCTTCTTCATCTTCTTTCTGTCGACAATCACCCTGTCCATTCCGTCGTTGAAGAGTGAAGGATGGCTCGAGAGACACTTAAGTTGTGACCTTGATTTCATTTTTTCCCCCTTTTTTGTGAATGTTTTCTTCTCCTTTTTTGAACTCTTTGGTCTTCCTACTCCTTGATTTTTTTCTGCTTCTTCTTCTTCTTCTTCTTCTTCTTCTTCTTCTTCTTCTTCTTCTTCCTCTCCTCCTCCTCCTCCTTCTTCTTCTTCTCTCTTCCACAGCTTCTTCATTGTTTTAATCTGTCTACTTTACTCTTTCCTTCTCCTCTCAAATCACTTTCACTCTATCCTGTACTTCTTTACATTCTTCTTTTTCTCTCCCTCCTACGTTCCCTTCCTCCTCTTCCCCATTTCTTTTCCTCCTTCATCTCAACTTTCAATCAATCTGCGAAAGAAAACATCCGAAGCACCGGAGCCTTTATTCATTTCAAACAGCCTTCAAAGACACTTTTGTATCAAAGAGGCTCATGTGAGGGGAGTAAACACATTTCAAAGCAAAATCAACAAGATAAAAAAAAAGGTTAATTGTAGATTTTAGTCACACGATACTAGAGCATGTAGGTGACTACAGATAACATTGGTCACAATATCCTGACCCCATCTACTCAACGAAAAACAAAACGTAACATGTTGGCTAATCCATAATACGAACCAGGGACCTTTTGGTTACTAGTAAGCCGCTCTACACACTGTACTGAGTGCCAGATCCCGCGTATAGCGTAACTATGTAACTGTAGATTATAGTCACACGACACCGAAGCGTATAGGCGACTACTGGTCACATTATTCTGACACCAGCGAACCAGTTGAAGGTAAGGGGAAAATAATATGGTCACACATTGGCCAATCCGGGATTCGAACCAGGTACCTTTCGGTTACTAGTAAGACGCTCTACCAACTGAGCTACCCGGCCCCACCGGCGTTTAGCTGGGAGTAATCGCGGTTATATAACGTTACACTCTCTCTCTCTCCCTTTGTTGCTAGAAAGTTCTGGACGAGTGTCCACAATGCTGTGTGAACAGAGAGGTGGTCAATGTTTTGATGAAGCGTGTGTATTGTGTTCTTTTCAGAGGAAGGGAAGTACACTGGGGGGTGGACGGAAGATTGTTGTCTTCTGAAGGACGTTATGACCTGGTACTCCGAGAGGCACGTGGATGCTCTGCAGGCCTTTTAAACTTGATCGACAAATGTCAGAGGAGATGCGATGATGTTATCCTTTATACCGAACGATCTGGAGACACCCTTGGAATATATGGAAGCTCTTTTGGAAAGTTGACTCTACCTCTCCTTCGTAATTTCCTTCGTGTTTTATTTATTCGCCTTTTTCTTCGAGGTTATCATCGTCGATGTCATCTTGTTCTTCTTAGGGTTTTTGTTTTTTGTTTTTTTGCCTTTATTGTTTTTGCTGTTGGTGATGGAGGTGGTGGTGCGGTTTTCTTCTTCTCTTCCTGCTCCCCCATTGATGTCTTCTTCTTCTTCTTCTTCTTCTTCTTCTTCTTCTTCTTCTTCTTCTTCTTCTTCTTCTTCTTCTTCTTCTTTTTCTTCTTTTCTTCTTTTCTTCCTCTTCTTCTTCTTCTTCTTCTTCTTCTTCTTCTTCTTCTTCTTCTTCTTCTTCTTCTTCTTCTTCTTCTTCTTCTTCTTCTTCTCCTTCTTTTTCTTCCTCTCTTCTTCTTCTTCTTCTTCTTCTTCTTCTTCTTCTTCTTCTTCTTCTTCTTCTTCTTCTTCTTCTTCTTCTTCTTCTTCTTTTTTTCTTCTTCTTCTTCTTCTTCTTCTTCTTCTTCTTCTTCTTCTTCTTCTTCTTCTTCTTCTTCTTCTTCTTCTTCTTCCTCTTTTCTTCTTCTTCTTCTTTTTCTTCTTCTTCTTCTTCTTCTTCTTCTTCTTCTTCTTCTTCTTCTTCTTCTTCTTCTTCTTCTTCTACTTTTTCTTTTTCATTACTCCCTTCTTTCTCCTCCTCCTTCAGTCTTTCTTTTTTTTCCTCCTCATTTTTTCGTACTTGCTTAGTTGTTGTTGTTGTTGTGGTTGTTGTTGTTGTGGTGGTGGTGGTGGTTGTTGTTGTGGGTCGGGCTTGCTTGGTATATAGTACGTGTACATTTCCTCACATAGTGTACAGACATTTAAACAGTTTCGTGTAGGGAGACTGGATTTCGTTCCGACTTCGATATATTATCTGCGCATGAGTCGCATTAACCGGAGGCAAACATGTCCGACATTCGCTTAAGAGGAAATCAATGTTAAAGATACCTTTCCGTCTTTCTTTCATTTTTTTGTAACTGAAAGAGGAGTCGAACAAAATATCGCTGAACTTTCTTTGTATCATGTAAAGTTTAAATCGGTTTAAAGTTTGGTATAACTACGTTTACCAAGTTATTTGAAGAAACTCTGAGGAAAGACAAATCCGCTTAATTTAAATGAATTGGGATTAGCTTAAGAGAGCCCAATTCGAAGTCTGTGTTTACTTTTGGCGACAATTACTTTAATAACCTGAAATTGGCATTGTTGTTACATAAAACAGTTATTGAATAGGGTTTTGGTTGCTATTGGGGTGTCGGATAGCGCAGCGGTTGGGACACTCGCTACTGTGTCGCAAGTTAAGCACCGTCCAGTGCGGTTAGCACTTGGATGTGTGACCGCAAAACGTGAAGCGACAAATAACAACCCCCTCAGTTGACTCATCTGTGACTGAGTACCTACTCTCTTAAGGGTGGGGAAGGTAAAGCAGCGAGGGAGAGAGATGGGCATCACCCTCATTACGCTGGCCCAAGATAAGTGTGATCTCCAACATCACGCTCCCCTACGGCCACAAGGCTATGGGACTACCTTTACCTTTACCTATTTGGTTGCTCCCACCAATATCTAAGGTTGACTATTCCATTTTCTCTTGGGACTGGGAGTGGTGACCCTTGTTTAACGGTACACCAAAACCCTCTATATAATATTTTTAGCGCTAACAAATTATAGCTAGTGGTTGCTAATATTAAGGCCAAAAAAAATTAATGTCTGTTTACCGTATCCCGTCCGACCCTAATCTTTTGGTCCGATCGACCCTAACTTCTTGGCCGGACCCAAAACTCTTCTTTTAGACTCGTCTGCGAAAAACAAATTTAAAAAAAGCCAGAATACTCGCACCCAAAGTGGAAAAGTTTTTTTTTAAGCCGATTTACCGACCCTTTTTTTTCTCCTATGTTACCGTAAACAGACTTTTTTTTTTGATGGTCTTAGTAACTACAAAAACTACGGAATTTACTTTTTTTTAAACCACTGCTTTCCAAAGAGTTGTGTGTTGCAAGCTAAATTTGTTTCAATGGGGCAACATTCAAGGTGAATGTTAAACGGATCTGTTGGAGAGGGTGGATGGGAATCCGGGGGTGTCAAGGTGTTGGCGTGGTTAAAGTGGGTTCCTTTAAAAGACGGAGGCCACGGGAACACCGTGAGTGTGGCGGGTAGCTCTGTTGGTAGAGCAGCTTACTCGTAACCCAAAGGTAAGGGCAATGCTAGTGGGCACTAATCTTCCTTTAACGTCGTGGGAATCGAACCTGCAAACCTGAGATAAACCTACCAAACAGGCTCAAGGATTACCCACTTAGCCAATTCCTCACAGACTGTATTGAGGATTTTTTTTTGTTGCTTTTGAGTGGGGTGGAGGGTGAGGGTGGAAGTGGAGGTGGGGTGGTGTAAGAAGTTGAATGGGGGAGGGGTGTATAGATATAGATATAGATAGATATAGATATATATAGATAGATATAGATGTGCTGATAGACACGTGTAAATTACATATCCATCCATTACTGACGGGGTCCCAGCATGAAGTTTGCCCTTGTTCAGTTACTGAAGAAAATATAATAAAATAAAAGTTTTAAGTACAGCTAAAGGGAATATTTGTGAAGAAAGATGTTTTTTTTTTAAATTCTTTTATCTATTGATTGATTTTATTGTATTTATTTTACATTTTTTAAATCTTTTTTTTTTTTAATTCTATGTATGTATATAATGTATTTATTTATTAATTAAATATTTTTTGGATTCTTATTATTTTAGAATCGATATAGTCTGTCTTTCTGTTGTCTGTCTGTCTGTCTGTCTGTCTTCTTCTTCTTCTCCTTCTCCTCCTCCTCCTCCTCCTCCTCCTTCTTCTCCTCCTCCTCTTTCTTCTTCTTCTGTCTACTTCACTCCCCCTCCCTAATCTGTCTCTCTCTTTTTTCTCACCATCTCTTCACTTTGCCTCCTCACTTCTCTCTCTCTCTCTCTCTCTCTCTCTCTCTCTCTCTCTCTCTCTCTCTCTCTCTCTCTCTCTCTCTCTCTCTCTCTTTCTCTCTGGTCCTGATTTGGCTGGGAAGAGTCAGCTGGACCTAAAACAATAACCATGTAATGTAATGTCCTCACTTCTCTGTCACTTCCCCCCTCCGACATCCCGTAATCTGCGTTCACTTGTCATGGCGATAATCAACAGTAACGTATCCATACCTATCGTGTGTACTTTTACTAGTCATTTCATTCCAAACTTCTTGTTTTTGTTGTTCTTGTTGTTGTTGTTGTTTTTGTTTTTGTTTTTGTTGTTGTTGCTCGGCAGAAAACCGAACAATTTATATAGCTTTTTTAAAAATTATTTTTGACGTCAATTACTTTAATAACTACTACTACTACTACTACTACTACTACTACTACTACTACTACTACTACTACTACTACTACTACTACTACTAATAATAATAATAATAATAATAATCATAATAATAATAATCATAATAATAATAATAATAATAATAATTATTATTATTATTATTATTATTATTATTATTATTATTATTATTATTATTATTATTATTATTATTATTATTATTATTATGTCTGTGTGTCTCTGTCTCACTCTCTCTTTCTCTCTGTACTTCTTCTTTTTTCTTTTTAATCTCTTCCTGTGACATTGTCAATTGGTTTCTCTCTTTCTCACCTTGCTCACTTACTTCCGTTCTATCTGTCTGTGTCTCTTGTTCTCTGTCTAAATGTCTCCCTGTCTGTCTCTGTTATTCTTCCACTATCGTCCTATGCCTCTCTCTCTTTTTCTGTATTTCTGTCTCTCTGTGTCTGTTTGTCTGTCTTCCTCTCTCTCTCTCTCTCTCTCTCTCTCTCTCCCTCTCTCTGCTTTTGTCTCCGTTTCCCTGCCTCCATCTCTATATCCCTGTTTGTTTGTCTTATCTGTCTTCCTCTTTCTTTCTCTCTCTCTCTCTCTCTCTCTCTCTCTCTCTCTCTCTCTCTCTCTCTCTCTCTATCTCTCTCTCTCGTTTCGAACAGTTGAAAGACCACCTTATGATCCCCTCCTACCCTTCTTCCCCCTCATCTCTCTCCCCCCCACCCTCCGAGTTTGCAATCACATAAAACAAATGCAATTGAAAATAGCCTTGAAAACAATGGTTTTAACGGAACACGTTTTTGGCCGAATGGTTATTTTTTAAATGGCGAGGTAAAGTATTTTGAATCGGAAATAATTATGGTGGCCTGAAAATGTTTAAAAAAAATTATTGTTATAATAGAAATTATGGTTTTGTCTTCTTGTCCAGATATTATTAATAAATCGTAGTTAGCAAATAACAACAAGAATAGAAGATAAAACGTTTTAAGAGAATATTTCTGTGTGTGTGTGTGTGTGTGTGTGTGTGCGAGTGCGCGCGCGCGTGCCTGCTTGTGCATGTCTGTGTCTGTGTGTGTGTCTGTGTGTGTGTCTGTGTGTATGTTTGCATGTTTGTCGGTGTGTATGGTGTGTTATTTTAACATAAATTTTATTCAACAAACAAACCAGACACTGTATTAGTACAAGGCAAAACATCATTGCGCACAAAAAACAAAAGGCTTAAATGAGTGCTACCCAAAGAATAATAATAATGTATCAAAATATCACTAGCGGACGACAGGAAACAACAACAGAACATTGATAAAAATAGACTGTTGCATTTTTTGTGTGTGTCTTTGCATGTTGTTGTTGTTGTTGTAGTTGTTGAGGTCGTCGTTCGTTTGTCTATCAGTTCATGGTATTAACAGCAGCACTTCAAAACAGCTTTAAATTGCTTCTTTTTTTCTGTATTTGTTTTTAGATATTCAACGACAAGGTAAATTTAAATTGACATGGAACGGGGGAAAATATCGCTTTAAGTTTGACGAAGCAAATAAAATTGCACCGACAGGCGAAGAAAAAAATGAAATCAACATTTCACGTTTACAAATAAAGTGTGAAAGGAGGAGAACTGGCGTTTAAATGTCAAATTTAATGTTTGTTTTATATTGTTTGTTTTTTAAATTGTATTATTTCTTTGCCTTTGAGTGCATGTGTTAGATATATAGGTTTGGGAATAGTTTAGAACTGGAAAGGAACCGTTTTGTTAGCGGGGCTTGTTTATTCGCTAGTCAAAGCAGACAAAAGAATGCGCAGTTTGGAATGACTTAGAATGGAGCACGGGCTGTTAAATTATAAAACAAGAGAGAGAGAGAGAGAGAGAGAGAGAGAGAGAGAGAGAGAGAGAGAGAGACAGACAGACAGACAGACAGACAGACAGACAGACAGACAGAGAGAGAGAGAGAGACAGAGAGAGAGAGAGAGAAAGAGAGAGAGAGAGAGAGAGAGAGAGAGAGAGAGAGAGAGAGAGAGAGAGAGAGAGAGAGAGAGAGAGAGAGAGAGAGAGAGAGAGAGCATGCATTTCCGAACACTAGATGATGAGGATTTAGAAATAAATGAATAGCTCAGTGTTTCTAGTGAAAATTCCCTGTCATAGTTGACAATGCAGTGTGTACTAAAGACAGGACCATCAGTCTACATTCCAAGGTAAGGTTGCTGCGCTCCCTTGTCATCTCCATCTTCCTATATGCTTGCGAAACATGGACCCTCACAGCAGATCTCCAACGAAGAATATAAAGCATGGAGTTGAGGTGCTACGGAAGACTTCTGGGCATTTCCTATACCCAGCACATCACCAACGACGAAGTCCGACAGACCATCACACAAGCCATTGGACAACACAATGACCTGCTCACAGTGGTGAAAAAACGGAAACTCCGATGGTATGGCCACGTCATCAGATCATCAGGTCTTGCAAAGACCATCCTGCAAGGCACAGTGCAAGGAGGTAGAAGAAGAGGGAGACCGAAAAAAGAGGTGGGAGGACAACATTCGAGAATGGACTGGTTTGACACTGAGCGAAACAATAAGGGTTGCTGAGGACAGGGAAAGATGGAATACGCTGGTTAAACGATCATCTGTGGTGCCCCTACGACCTCCGAGTTATGGAATAGGATAGGATATGATAGGACAGTTGACAATATCACACTGCCTTGTACTCTGAACACTGTCCTCCACTCTATATAGTAGGACCACTGTTTGTTTGAGAGCAAAGAGTGTGGCAGCTGTTTCGACTTTTGAAGGTCATTGTCAGACACAGCCTGGGTCACTGTACTGAAGTAGTGCTCGTATAGTCAAAGAAAGTATTGCAGAAAGACTGTTTGACCTTACCTTCAAGTGTACAACTTTTACCTTTGACGGAAAATGTTCATTGGGAACGCTTGAGTGATTACTTTCCTTTTCTAAATAAATAAAGTAATAATAATTTGATTCATTTAAAACTTGACGCTGGCCCATCGCAGAAAGCTTCCAGCGCGTGACATGCAATAAATTTGGTTCACACCAGAAGGCACGCATTACATTACATTACATGGTTATTGCTTTAGGTCCACAGGTATTGTTCATGTTAATGCGGTGTGTCGTCGAGTCGTTATTTGGCATTATTTACTTCATTTGTACTTTTCTTGTAAAATGTATGTTTTAGTGTGTTTCTTCTATATGTATGTATGTATGTATGTATGCATATATGTATGTATGTATGTATGTTTGCATATATGTATGTATGCATGCATATATGTATGTATGTATGTAATGTAATGTATGTATGTATGTATATATATATGTATGTTTGTATGTATGTATGTGTCACCGCCACAACTCCGTCCAAGCAGACGCCACAAACAAACAACTTACAGACGCAGACAGCTCAGACAGAATGACGATTTCCCGCAGACGTGAAGTGATGAAAACACAGCAAGTATATATACAACTTTCAACCTATTTATTCATTCAAGCCACACACTCATACACATACAACATTTACACATGAAACGGAGAAAATGATGATGAAACAATCAACGGTTCAATGAAACAATGAAATGGCACATCAGGGTGATCGAAGGTTGCTAGCCAACCAAGTCCACGAATCGAAACGTGCACAGCCAATGTCCGTTCGCACGTACTAAACAAGAGGGGGGGTCAAGTGCTTAGGAGAGGGACAACAAGGAAAGAGCCCACCTGGAGGGGTGAAGTCCCTGTCGCCTCCTTGCAGCTTGGCGGCCTACGAAGTCCCGTAACGGTATCCTCCCCTGCTTGTGGCTGTTGTCGGGCACGTGCGGAAGATGACCATATGTGGTGGCGTCGCCGCCCCCACTCGCCTCTGACGGTGATGATAATGATGATGGTGACACAGCAGTCGCGGCAGTCCTGCCACCGTCGACGTCACACAGCTGAACTCCTCCAGTCAGCCTCACCGCGACGTCGAGGCCAGGCTCCGTCTATCCACGTCACAACCACCACGGGAATGGTGGGGTTGAGGAAAGGTGATGATGTAAACAATGGTGACGATGCGAAGACAAACGACGATCACGTAAACGTCACAGATGGTGATGATGATGTTTGATCCACCTGACCAAATGCGGTTGTCGTTGACGCACGACGTTGGTCAACGTTGAACAACGTTGACCAGTCGAACCTGTAACACGCTTGTCGCATCGTTAATATCCTGTCTACCTGACTCTGTCCCCCTCCTTCCAACCACACTCTCCCCCCTCTCACACACAACTACCTTTCGATGCTCGAGGGGACACAACTGCTGTCTGCTTCCCCTTCCTCGACTCTCTCTCGCTTATTCCCCTTAGTTATTGTTATTGTCACTTGCAAAACGCATGTCATAAAACACAATGAAATTATGAATGCAATGAAATGAGCAAAGCTGCAAATGAATACATGTAAGCATCAACACATTATTCAAATCAACAACCGCAACAACAACAGCAACCACTTCCATCCTCACCTTCATTCTCCACAGTCGCACACTTCTTTTCTACTGTCGTTCCATAGTGCAACCATTCTCATCCTTCCCTAGCCTTACGCACAGCTCTCGTACCTACACCCCAAAGCCAGCACTAGGTTCCCGGAACGGCAAGGAAAATATCACCATTGCACTCACCCAAACGGTCCGAATGTAATCGCACTCGTAGCCTTTTCTCCACTGCTCTCCTACGAATACTCCAGTAGGGTAAATCCAGTGTGCGTAGTTTCCTTAGTGGACAAAACCTCACACTACCTACCACACTACAACTTTGCTTTTCTATAGCTGCACTCCACTCTGAGCGTAACACCACAGAAACCAGCAACCTTTTAAACTAGTATCCTTCTGGACCAGTTATTATAATTCGTTAATAACCGTCCTACCCTACTTTACAGAACACACCAAAAAACACAGAGCACTAGACAAATACGTCTTTACCGTAGCTCTCTCAAACCTGTTCTGCCCCAAGGTGAGTATTTCTCCTAACCGGCTAACCGCTCCGTGCTGCTAAGACACGTTCTGCACGCTTCCACGCTTTAGCTATAGTAATCACGCACACCACAACACGCAGTTACAACCCCTAACCCCTTATGCTCTTCCCCCACAGACTGCCCGGTTTCTACCACAGACTGCCCTGTGACAGTATGCATATATGTATGTTTGTATGTATGCAAGTATGTATGTATGCATATACGTTTCCTTGTTATTTCTTTGCTAAGGAAGTACATGTTTATAGCTTTGTTGGTCAATGTCTTTGTATCTTAGACCTTAAGTATACTTTTGTTTCTTTGTTGCCGTTTGGTTTGCTCACTAACTCATGCAGATGGACTGGGGAAAAGCGTTTTAACTCCAGTAGAGAAACAGAGAGGGGAAGGACAGTTAAAACACTACCTTATGATCTTTCCCTACATTTCTCCTCCACCATCTCTCCCCTCCCTCCTCTCCCTCCCACCCTCCCCTTTTGCAATCACATTACACAAATGATAGACAGAGACAGAAATAGAGACAGAAAGAGACAGATAGTATGTGTGCGTGTCGTTTTTTTTTAAATTTGTGTGTGTGGGTGTGTGTGTGTGTGTGTGTGTGTGTGTGTGTGGATGTGCGGAGGTTTAAGC
Organism: Oncomelania hupensis; assembly: GCA_036898135.1. Lineage (NCBI taxonomy): Eukaryota > Metazoa > Mollusca > Gastropoda > Littorinimorpha > Pomatiopsidae > Oncomelania > Oncomelania hupensis. Next base: position 71,485,599 of record CM072515.1, read on the forward strand.
CTTGAAATGGGTGACTGACCTTGCTTTTATGCAGAGAATGGGTGTGTGTATTAGCCACCCACTTTTTTCCAGCCACGCACTTTTTTCTAAGTACACAGGAGTGCTCTTTTAGTGCATGGGAGTGTAGTTGTAGTGCATGAGAGTGTTTTAAGTACAAGGGAGTGCTCTGTCCGGGACGGAGAAAATCCAGTCAATTTTCGGGAAAATTTTGAAGAAAGTTCTACCTATTTTGTCGCCTTTAGAAGACATACTCGGTCAACTTTTTAGACGGAAAGAGCCAATTTTGCATTAGATTCTTACGTTTTTAGAAGAAATTTGCGTTCTTTCCCTCAAAAAACCACTTTCCGATTCCTACATTCTTAGTAAAACCCAGTTTGGGTGTTCTACATACTTGTGTGGGTGTGTGTGGATGTATGCTTACCTTACTTTAAATAACATGCGAACAGGAGATCAACTAGCGTTTAAATGCCACCCGATAGATGTTTGAATGAAGTTTTTTGGCCAAAGCAACTGTAGTAAAAATTTGAAGTTTCGGCAGCAGTATTCGGTCATTGAAAATCCATAACTTTTAGAGTGATGCCACTCTCTTACTAATGTCAAATAATTATGATTTTGAAAAACATGCCTCAATTGTTTTTGTTAGCCATCCTGAAAGCCGCCTCTTCGGTGGTCGCGGGGCTCGTCAGACACAGAAAACTTGGCTCATGTGCTAGTAGACTCCTTCCAGTCCTGAAGCGGTCGAGACAGTTATTTTGCTTGTTTGTGTGCATGTTTACGCGTATGTGTAAATGTGTCCGCGATCGCGTGTCTTATGAGATATTACTCCAAGCACGCTGCATTTAAAAATAAACTTAAGAGCGGGGTAAATTAATTGTAAGAATGCAAGAGAAGGCTGAAGAAGCACGCAGGAATGTTCTTAAACACGAAAAGCTGCTTTTGAAAATAGCTTGGCATTGATCTGTGACAAAGTGTGGGGGGAGAGAGAGAAGGGGATGATGGGAGAAAGGAGAAAGGAAGTTATCGGGGAGGGATGAATGTGGGTGAGGGAGAAGGGGAGGAGCGGTGGGAGGGGAAGTAGATGGGGGTCGGGTGATGGAGGAAGAGACCTCTGGTGTAAATTAATGTTGGTTGAGGACAATCACAGCAGATCTCCAACGAAGAATACAAAGCATGAAGATGAGGTGCTAGAGACGACTTCTGGGCATTTCCTATACCCAGCACATCACCAACGACGAAGTCCGACAGCGAACTTGTTTTTTCCAACCTAGTTCCAGTCACTTTCCCGAAAAAGGCAATTACCGAAGTCGAACGAAGCTCTCCGAGTCGAGCGGAGCTATCCGATGTTTTACGAACGAATGCTGGCAGAACTACGTGAAACCACAGGCTGGGAATTCTCGTCTTTCGTAGGCCTCAATTACATAGTATACTACGTACGTATTTAGGAGTTTACAAAGACAAAAGGAAAGACTTCAGAGCCTGTGGTGAAACATCCATGCATAAAAATAGCCGCTGCTAGATCTAATTCTATTTCGATCTGCACGCTTCAAGCTCAAGTCGAGATTTGCATTTTGAAGCAGTTAGTATTATTATTATTATTATTATTATTATTATTATTATTATTATTATTTTATGATGAATAATATACTGACACAATTAGTAATAAGGAGTAAAAGTAATACATAACACATAAAGCACACATAAAACGATTTCACATCTATATCAACAATAAAACCATGACAAAACTTCAAAGCGCTATGGATACGTTGATTTCCCTTCAGCACAACAAGGCAAAGCAAGTTTATAATGGTCTCAAAAAACAGTGACATTTTTATTGCAAGCACCAAAGGAATTATTTATTTAACTAATATTATTCTTTTTAACTGATACAGTACATTTGTTATATGTATTTCAATAATATGTATTTTAATGAGAAACACGTATTAAAAAAATGTTGCGTGGCGGGCGGAAATTTCTATAAATCATCTGAAAACTTTGGTAAATCTATAAGAAAAAATAACCAGTAACACTATCTGAATATTTCGAGTTACACCCAACTTCAGCAAAAACAAACAAAACGTCACTGACCATATTTACACCATTGAGCACGCACAGCAGCACACTATTCTTTTTTTTTTTTTTTAGTAGAAATAATAATAATAATAATAATAATAATAATAATAATAATAATAATAATAATAATAATAATAATAATAATAATAATAATAATAATAATAAAAAGAAACAAATACAAATAATAATAATAACACACAAACAAAACAAATAAATAAATTAAAGATTTAACTAAATAACTATACTACTACTACTACTACTACTACTACTACTACTACTACTACTACTACTACTACTACTACTACTACTACTACTTGCGAAGTTGTGGTCTCGATTTTGTGGTCCTGATTGATTGATTGATTGATTGATTTATTGTTGCTTTAGGTCCAGCGGACTCTTCCGAGCCAAATCAGGACCGGACAACCCCCGATCCGCATAAAAGATCTGCTGAAACAACCCCAGTGGAAAAATTGAATGCCCTCCACCGGCCAGTCACTTTACAATAAAGACATCCCACGCGGGGGACGGCTGAGGGTTTACCTCAACTACGCGAACCCCCGGTTACAAAAACAAAATAGAATACAAACATCATTATAAATCATCAACAAAACACATACATATAAAATGCCTATATTGCTAACTAATACAATCATAGGAAACCCTAGTGACCACCCGCAGAAAGCGTCCAACACTCCCAAGCTGATCCAACAGACCCCATACACAAACAAGGAGTCTTGTCCAGGAAGAGTTTTCAAGGAAAAAGGTAGGTCATTGATCTAGCGAAGAAGAAGATAGTATAGCAGAGTGATAGGACAGAGCAGGAATGGGAAGGAGTAAATGAGGAAGACAGCGACAGTGGGAATTTAAAGCACTAAATTTCCATAAAGTGGGGATACTATTTATACTGAAAACCCCCGGCACTCCAACGGGGGTACTGTTGCCGCAGTGAATCTGTCTTGCCTACAAAGGAAAGACAGGTTTTCAACTGTGGCTTTCACTTTTCCCTTTATAGGTTTGAACAATCTACAATGGCAAGATTGCTCATGACCCCAAGGGGTGTGGTCCTGATTCGGCTCTTTGCAGTCCGCTTGACTCTGTAAGCAATGAATAACTAATAAGCTTTTAATTTAACTCTGATCGAGTTGTCTTGATTTTGTGGTTCTGATTCGGCTCTTTGCAGTCCGCTGGACCCTGTAAGCAATGAATAACTAACTATTATGTAACTTTGATCTCGAGTTATTAAAAAAAAAAAATTCGCTTAGCCTACTCGTCCTTCTCCGGAAATTTCAAGATTCGAATATTATAAAGTATAGGCCTAAATATTATTAATTAGAATAGATATAGTTTATACATTTATTTACGTATAAAACAAACAATACAGGTCTAATAATTATATTCAGCTAGTGAGCTTCTTCGCTGCGCGGAGACTGACTTATAATATAATAATGTAGATTAAGCCTATGTATACTGTATAACAGTGCCTACTTGGTTCTAGGCAGGAAATGGGCAATTTCTATTATTAGCCTTTACTGCTGAGAACTAACAAAATGCAAATCAAGGAACGCAACTATTAAATATGGTCGATAATAATTGTGCTCATATTATGCTCATATTAACAAAGTATACCGTTGCGAAATGCTAAATCTGTGTAAATCGAACAGAATAAGAAGCAACAGCGATCATTTTTAATGTCAGCTACTGAGCTAGTCGTAGTCATGCAAGCATCATTTCGTAACACATCGGAGAGCTTCGTTCGACTTCGGTGATTGCCTTTTTTGGGCGAATGACTGGAACTAGTTTGGAAAAAACAAGTTTGCAGTCCGACAGACCATCACACAAGCCATCGGACAACACGATGACCTGCTCACAGTGGTGAAGAAACGGAAACTCCGATGGTATGGCCACGTCACCAGATCATCAGGTCTTGCAAGGACCATCCTGCAAGGCACAGTGCAAGGAGGTAGAAGAAGACGGAGACCGAAAACGAGGTGGGAGGACAACATTCGAGAATGGACTGGTTTCACTGAGCGAAGCCATAAGGGTTGATGAGGACAGGGAAAGATGGAGTACGCTGGTTAAACGATCATCTTTGGTGCCCCTACGACCTCAGAGTTACGGGATAGGATAGGATAGGATAGGATAGGATAGGATAGGATAGGATAGGATAGGATAGGAGGACAATGTCCGACCCGAACCGTTTACGTCCGAGGCTTTGTCAGCTGCACGCATGGCTGTTCTGTTGTGTACAGAAATAGTATAGTTATCCCTTTAGCGGAAAAGAGAAATCGTAATTGCTGTTTTTGTTGATGTTTTTGTTGCTTTTTTTGTTATTGTTGTTGTCGCCGCAGTAGTCGTCGTTGCCATTATTGTTGTACAATCTAACATAACTTTATTCTGTTCAAAACACCTTTTTTGCCCTTCCTCGAGACTAACTGAACGAAAATGTATCATGTGAAAACTTTAACTTTGGCAAAGCTTCGTATATGTACTTTATGAAAGATCAAGGTCACGGTGGTTGATCATTTTCTAAACACGTTTTGCGCTGTATATAAAACTTGGCTAAATCGGTATTTATTTATTTATTTTGCTTTTTAATAGTTCAGATAGTGAATGACTAATCGTCCATCTCTTCCTTTTGCTGCGATAGGTTAAATCCCAGTCGTAACACCGGCAAGAAAATGTACACTTTTGAAAATGTTTATTTTATAGGCTATGTGAGATTGTGTGGAAATAGATTGGAATGGCTTACCCATCTTGTTTTTGAATAATCTTTATAAGACATTGTTGTTTTGTTTTGAGACTGAAATAAAATATCATTGATGCAGGAAGCTGAACAGGACCTTAAATTACAAGTCCGACCAACTGAAGGCTAGGAAAAAACAACACAGCGCCAACTTATACTACTCAAAATAATACAAGGGCCACTTGGACATATGGGTCTCTCTTTAAATCAGAAACACGAATTCCATTTATTAGTTCATCATATTTTATTGCAATCATTTCTGCATCAATAACAAAAAAAGATTTTAGACATCAGTCGCTTAAAATTCGAGTAAATTCAATTAAACTGGACATACCCCTCATTTACAAAATCAAAACTTTAGAAACCAAAAATCTATAGTCAGTATCGGGTGTGGCCACCGTTTGCATCAATGCAGTCTTGGCATCGTTGTCTTATGGACCGTATCAGGTTATGGAGGATGTTTCCTGGGATGGCCAACCACTCTTGCTGGAGAACTTGGGTCAGAACTTCAAGGTTAGCTCCTGGAGGGAGGTTTGCACGTGTCTGTCGACCCAAGACATCCCACAGATGTTCTGTGGGGTTCAAATCGGGTGATCGAGCCGGCCAATCCATCCTTATGACGTGCTGTTGCTGCAGGAAGTCATTGACGATACGCGCTCGATGGGGTCTGGCATTATCGTTTTGTAGTATGGCACCTTCCCCAATGGCCCGCAGAGCTGGGAGAACCCTAGGTTGTAGGACGTCATCCCTGTAGCCAATACCGTTTAAGTTGCCATGAATTTGGAGCAGGGGTGTTCTGAAGTTTAATGCGAAGCCACCCCACATCATGCCAGATCCACCACCAAAGCGGTCATGCTCGCGCACCGTCGCATCAGCAAAACGCTCTCGTGGACGCCTCCAAACATTCACTCGACGGTCGTTGAAAGACAAGGAGAACCGAGACTCGTCTGTAAAGAGCACCCATGACCAATGTTGCCTAGTCCACACCAAATGACGCCGAGCCCAGGCCAAACGCGCTGCACGGTGAGCTGGGGTGAACAAAGGCCGTACTGCTGGTCGTCTTGATCGCAGGTTTGCCTCGTATAGACGGTTGCGAATTGTCTGGTCGCTGACGTTAACATTGCTGGCTGCGTAAAGCTGTCTTCTGATGGTGTTTGCTTTAGCGGACCTCATCCTCAGAGTTGACAGGATGATGAAATGGTCTTGTCTTGCCGTGGTAACGCGGGGGCGTCCGGACCTTCTTGGTTCTTGGACGCTTTCAGTGTTAAAGCGCTCCCGCAGCCTTTGGACAACGGAGTGGGACACTCCCAGCCACCTGCCAACTCCTCTCACCCCCACCCCTTCCTGAAGCCATGCAATAACTCTGCCTCTATCCGCATCAGTCAATCGTCGCCTTGGGGGCATGGTTAGAAAAGCAGCAAAAGCGCTGCCATTTATACCCAGAAAAAAGCGCCGATTGTTAAACTGAACTCACAAAATGCAAGCCTTTCGCGTGCAAATCACTTTTTAATGTTGAATATTTTGCTTTATTAGCAAGACAACAGTAAATTAGGGTCATTTTTTGTAAAAATTAAGTTTGTTTTTCAACTCAGTGCAGAAAGTTCAAAACTCACACATCTGAATACTTGTCAGAATAAGATTGTCTTGAATGTTACTGTACAGGATAAGTTTTGAAATAAGCAATATAAGCGATATTATTGATAGCAGCAAACAATAATTAAACTAAATGAAATAAGAGAGTGGCCCTTCAATTATTTTGAGTAGTATATTTGAAAATATTTTATGGCGATGAATCAAAAACCCTCTCTTCTTCAGTTGTGACCAGTCAGACATTTCATTAGTCTCGCGTTTTCGATAATAAAATGAAAATAATTTAGAGCGCAATGTAATACCGAAAGTCATTTTGTATTTGCTTTTGGGGATGTTTTTTGAAAACGTCTGTTTTCAACATCCTTACTGTCTCCATAAAAATACATTTGGATGTGTGTTCGTGTGTGGGTGTGTGTGTGTGTGTGGGTGTGTGTGTGTGTGGGTGTGGGTGTGTGTGTGTGTGTGTGTGTGAATCCCTATGTTTGCGTGCGTGAAGGTGCGTGTGAGCTGGCGTGATTAGGTGCCCTTAGCATCCCCAAAATAGACCTGAAATAGCCATTACATTGTGCAATGAAGACACTGTTGTTTAGTTGAAATTGAGGCATTAAATCCGAATAAATTCAAAATGCTATTATTGTGTAATTAATGTATATCGGTTTTGAAAAAATAGCAAAGAAAGGTGTACTGTTAGATTCCTTGCATCTTTATACCAAAATAAAATAACTTACAAAGGTGCACATCCTTTCAACGGGATCTCCGTGTCTTCTGTAAAGGCTCTGCGCCTTTATAAGTTCTTTGTTTCTGGGTCAAGATACAAAGAATAAGACATTATGAATCCATCTTTTCCCGTACTCTTAGATTGTTTTGCTAAGGAATGAACGGCTTTGCTTAAGAAAAAAATGGTTGATAGTTGTTTATTATATTATATTGTTTAAATTAATATACGTTTAATTTAATTTAAATTTTAAAAAGACCTTTCTTTTTAATTTTAATTTTGTTGTATTTCAAACAATTTTTAGCTTAGCTTGTTTAGTGTTATTGTATTTTATTGTAAGCTTATTATATGTTATTTTTAGATTTCTTCATGACAGATTCAATATATTTTATTGGGATAATGTGAATGTTTAATGCGTCTTTGTTTTTTGTTTCTTTGTTTGTTTTGTGTGTGTGTGTGTGTGTGTGTGTGTGTGTGTGTGTGTGTGTGTGTGGGTGTGTGTGTGGGTGTGTGTGTGTGTTTTATTTGTATTTTATTTATTTTCCTATGTTTGTTAATCTATTTCTGTCTACATTTCTTTCTTTCTTTCGTGTTATTTTCCCCACGCATGACTGCTCTTTCTGTCTCTCATTGTTTTTCTTTCTTTCTTCTTTATTTCTTACTTTCTTTCTTGTTTTCTTTCTTTTCTTTCTTACTTTTTTTCTTGCTTTCTTTCTTTCTTATGTCTGTGAATCTATTTCTGTCTACATTTATTTCTTATTTTCGTGTTTTTTCCCGTATGACTGCTGTTTTTTTTCTTTAATTTTCTTTCTTTCTTCTGTCTGTCTTTCTTTCTTCTTTTTTTCTTTCTTTTCTGATGTCTGTGAAAATATTTCTGTCTACATTTCTTTCTTTCTTTCATGCTCTTTCTGTCTTTAATTTTCTTTGTTGCTTGTTTGTGTGTTTGTTTGGTTCTTTCTTTATTTCTTTCTTTCTATCTTTCTTTCTTTATGTCTGTGTTTCTATATGTCTATATGCGTTGCTCTATTTATCTTTAGTCATTTGTTGAATACATCACATAAAAAAGCAAGACTATACTGCTCTCACGTGAAAACGAGAGAAAATAAGACATGAGTATTCCGTATACTATATAATAATAATAATAATTAACATTTATATAGCGCCCTTTCTAATGAAAGCTCAGAGCGCTTTACATTCACATAAGACACTTCTTCTAAGAACTAAAATGACTAAACAAAAAAAAAACATGGTAAACAAAACATACAGAATTTAATTACATAATATAACCACGCACGCACACACACACGCACCCACACACACACACACACACACACACACACACCAAGTTCAACACGAATTTAAATTGTGCTGTCATCAAAGGAACGTCTGAACAGATGGGTCTTGAGGCCAGAACGAAAGGCAGCAGATGTTTGGGAAGAATGGTGAGACATGGGAAGGGAGTTCCAGACGGTGGGAGCAGAAAATGAAAAGGAGCGTTTGCCAAAGGACTTGTTCACTCGTGGAATGCAGAGATTTTGGGCAGAAGAAGATCGAAGGGTTCTAGAGGGTATGTAGGAGTTAACCATGGTTTTGAGATAAGAAGGGCCGGATGACGAGAGAGCATTAAAGCAGAGGCAAGCAATTTTGTACTCAATTCTTTGTTTGATGGGAAGCCAGTGTAGGGATTTAAGATGAGGAGTTATATGGGCAGATTTTGGAATGCGAAGCTATATAATACCACAGACAGGTTATTATCATACAAAATACTAGAAGGAAGTGATGAGGGGGGAGGGGAAAACCGAGGGGGGTAGGGGGAGTATGGAGAGGCGATGACCTGTTCCAGACAAAATGAATGGTGCGCCGCGGTCGACTGTACTCTGTAGCCTTATTATATTTGTATGTTTGCTTATGTATGTGTCTTCGGGGGGGAAGACATATTCATTATTGAATCATTCCAGAATGGACTGGTTTGACACTGAGCGAAGCCATCAGGGCTGCTGAGGACAGAGAAAGATGGAGTATGCTGGTTAAACGATCATCTGTGGTGCCCCTACGACCTCCGGGGTTACGGGACAGGACAGGATAGGATAGGATAGGATAGGATAGGATAGGATAGGAATCAGAGTGTATTGAGTGAACATCCTCTTTTTGGGAGATTTTCTGTCTGTCGTTTATTTTCTTTTTCCTTTCCTTTTTTTTTCTTTCCTTTTTTTCTCGACTTTTATTTTCTTTGTTTCTCTCTTCTCTTTGTTCCACCTCTTTTTTATTTTTAAAATATTCATCCTTTTTTCTCTTCTTCTTCTTTTTCTTTTTCTATATTTTTTGTATTTGATTTTGTTTTCTGGGTTTTTCTCTCGTCTGTCATCTGTTTTAACATTTGTATAATTAAAGTTTTAATAAACTTTCTAGTTCCCACCGCCCCTCCCCCCCCTCCCCCCCCCCCCGCTTTTAAAAAAAAGTTTTTTCTTCTACATATCGGGGTTTACTCTCTTCTGACATCGAATATCTACTTTCTTATTTTTAAAAAAAGTGTTAAAAATCATAACACAAATACTATCTACACATCCCGTGCTTTCGCGTGGTGGGAAGTTAGAGTTAAGGGTATCATACTAGCACGTTCCATACGGCTACCAGAGTTATGCTTACCCCGATGTCTTATCTTATACTATTATTACATTTCGTAACTTTTTTTTTTTTTAAATTAATAATTTTCCTATTTTATTGTAGCGCATTGTATTGTAGCGTATTCAATTATTTATTGTATTTTACTTTAGGTCAGATCTGGATTGTTTCGTTTTATTTGATTTGAATTGAATTGATTTTTTTTCTTCTTTCCCATTTTCTTTCTTCTTCATCATATTTTTTCTATCATATTTTAGTGTATTGTATTTTATTTTATGTCGGTTCTAAATTGTTTTATTTCATTTTGTTTTATTTCGATTTTTTTTTTTTGGGGGGGGGGGGGGGGTGTTGTTGTTTTCTAGTTTGTTTTCTGTTCATCGTCTCCTTTCCTATCTTGCCGTTGTTGTTGTTGGTGGTGGTGGTGGTGATGGACGTGGTGGCGGTGGCGGTGGTCTTCTTCTTTTTTTTATTTTTCTTCTTCTTCTTCTTCTTCTTCTTCTTCTTCTTCTTCTTGTTCTTGTTCTTGTTCTTCTTGTTCTTGTTCTTCTTGTTCTTCTTCTTCTTCTTCTTCTTCTTCTTCTTCTTCTTCTTCTTCTTCTTCTTCTTCTTCTTCTTCTTCTTCTTGTCTCTTTGTCTTCTCCGTCTTCTGCCTCTTTCCTTCTACTTAGGTCTTCATTTATTCTTTTCTTTAGATCTACCTCCCTCCTCCTTTCCCCAGTCCCTCCCTCTACCTCTTCCTCTCTTCAATCCGCACATTACTTAAATCTAAACACTCATGTTTCTGAACTCTACGTTCAGAGGCGGGTTTTATTTTTTTTTTTCGGGGAGTGGGAGGGGAGAGAGCAGCCGAGATCGAAAATTGTAAAAAATGTTTTAAGTCGTATAAAATTTGTCACATTTGGACTTTTACTTACAAGGCTTCTGCATGGTACAACAAGCATAAAATGAATCACTCAGTGTATATAACTGTTAACAATGAGGCATAGACCATGCTCTAATAGATCATGCTCTAATAGACCATGCTCTAATAGACCATGCTCGGAAATATGATGGGGAAATAGCTTTAGCAGGCTTGCTCGCATGTTGCGCCCAGAGTTGTCTAACGTCGGGCGGACTTCCTTTGCAAACGAACACAGTTTCTCGCCCTATAATTTCTGCTCTGTTCTCCATCAAACCTTCCGGATCAATCGAAAGGTTGATTTCAGTTGCAATCCTAACTAGCTCCGATAGTTCGGCCCTGCACTACCCTGCAAACCACCACCCCACGAACCCCCCACCTTTCTCTCTCCCTCTCTCCCCTCCTCCCCTTCCCACTTTCCCCGAAGAAAAGCTTGCTGCTCGAGATAGCTTTCACAGTGTTCTGAAACGAGACGTCCACCCGGATAACTCCAGATAACTAAAAACAAAAACGAAAAAGACAAGTTACCTCCCATTTCCCAATAACGCACTATTTTTGTTATATAGCTAACGCGTTTCCAGCTCAAGAGTTGTTCGAACCCCCGTTGGGGTGCCGGGGGTTTCAGTATAAATAGTATCCCCACTTTCTGGAAATTTAGTGCTTTAAATTCCCACTGTCGCTGTCTTTCCCATTTGTTCTTTCTCATTCCTGCTCTGTTCTATCAATCTGCTATACTAGTCTTCTTCTTCGCTAGACCAGTCATCTACCTTTTTTCTTGAAAACTCTTCCGGGACAAGACTCCTTATTTGTGTATGAGGTCTGTTGGATCAGCTTGGGAATATTGGATGCTTTCTGCCAGGTGGTCACTATGGCTTCCTATGATGTTATTATTTAGCAATGTAAGCATTTTATATGTATGTGTTTTGTTGATAATTTATTATGATGTTTGTATTCTATTTTGTTTTTGTAAACGGGGGTTCGATAAATTAGGGTATAGCCTCAGCGTCCCCTGCGTGGGATGTCTTTATTGTAAAGTGACTGGCTGGTGGAGAGCTTTCAGTTTTACCACTAGGTATGTTTCAGCAGATCTTTTATGCGGATCAGGGGTTGTCCGGTCCTGATTTGGCTCGGAAGAGTCCGCTGGACCTAAAACAATAATCATGTAATGTAATGTAGTTGTTCGAGGCGCTGTCCGATACACAGTCTAACTCAAGCCTTCCCGGGGCGCGCACACTTTCCAGCTTTTCGACGCTTGGACAGATTCCCAGACAACTGAACATAACCTGGGCGACAAGGGACGGGAGGAGAAATGACCTAGCCAGAGCTAACTGCCTGTCTTTGTGCAGCTGGCACTGACCCGTCCAGGACATGAGCGTCAGGATCTTTAAAGTCCGTGCGGTTAGATGCGTGCGGGCACAGGCTAGACCTCGGTTTATACTCTCTCATCCGAAGGCAAGTCTGTTGGCACAATCGTTGCAGCGTCATGGGCTCTTGTAAATTTTCACTTTATGTCCTGAAAGATTGTTAGGAATTAATTAAAAGAGACTTTATCTGGAGCAAGGGGAGAGAGGGGGAGAGTGGGGTAGGGGGGTTAATGAGTATAAAGTTTTTTTTTTGGGGGGGTGGGGGTGGGTGGGGTGGAGACATGCACTATGCAAGTCTATAATTATCATCATAAACATCATATATAGTTTCTTTTTCTTTTTTTGGGGGGGGAGGAGGGTAAAAGAGGGGAGAGGGTGTCTCTCTTTAATCTAGTTGCCTGAGACCCCTGTTTTCTTTTCCATTCCTTTCTTTCTTTCTTTCTTTCTTTTTCTCTTTCTTCCTTTTATTCTTTCTTTTTTTACTTTGTTCGTCCACTTATTTCCTTCTTCTTTTCTTTTCTTTACTTTCTTCTCTTTTCCCCCTTTATTCTTTCTGTTGATTTTTCAGGTTTTTCTTTCTTTCTTTCTTCATTCCTTATGTGTTTTTCTCCATTTGAGTTTCTTTCTATATTTCCTTTTTTTCTTCCCTTTCTCTCTTTTATTCTTTTTTCCTCTCAGTAACAAGTGGGACACGGATACGTTTCTGCCTTTCGCTGTGGATTGATCTAGCTCGTCCTTAACTTTCTGCCTGGTTTGGTTTTTCTTTAATCTCTCCCTCTCTCTCTCTCTCTCTCTCTCTCTCTCTCTCTCTCTCTCTCTCTCTCTCTCTTTCATTTTACAATTTTCTTAAGGACTAGCTGTAAGACAGGTCCATAGGTCCTAATGCTATTATCCAATTAAAGGTTTCGACTTCTCTCTCTCTCTCTCTCCCTCTCTCTCTCTCTCTCTCTCTCTCTCTCTCTCTTTCTCTAGTTCTTGTTACTAGCCCCAAGGGCAAGATGTAAGAAAAGCTCACCCAGCGCTTAATCTTTTACTCTTGCAAAATAAAATTGTTATCTTATCTTATTTTATCTTATCTTATCTTATTTTATCTTATCTTATCTTATCTTATCTCCCTTTTGACTCACCGCTATAGCTCAGTGGTAAAGACTATGCTTGGCACACTGATGGCCCAGGTTCAAATCCCGTGGTGGCCCAAAGGAAAGTGACCATTTTTCACTGGCCATCTTAGCAGTAGGATTGCTCTGGTGGTTCAGTGTTAGGTCCTTATCTCTTCTGCCTGGGATGGTTATCCCCATCTGCTTCATTCATTCATTCATTCATATCTCCCTGCCTCCCTCCCTTCCTTCCTGTCTCTTTCTCCTCCTCTTCCCCCCTCCTATCTATGTCTGTCACAGTGTCTGTCTGTTTGTCTGTCACATTGTCTGTGTCACAGAGCTCTCAATCCAAATGTGTTTCTTTCCTTCTGTGTCCGTTAGTTTTAGTTCATTGTTTAACTTTAGCCTTCTTAAGTGTGTGTGTGTGTGTGTATGGGTGTGTGTGTGTGCGTGGGTGGTTGTGTGTTGTGTGAGCGAAAGTGGGTGTGTTTGTTTGAGCGTGTGTGTGTGTGTGTGCGTGTGTGACGGCGTGTGTTAGTGTGTAAATGTCTGAAAGCGAGATAAAACAGAGAGAGTGAGAGAGAGATAGAAAGAGAGAAAGATTGCGAAAGAGATTGATTGATTGATTGATTGATTGTTGTTTTAGGTCCAGCGGACTCTTCCGAGCCAATGCGAAAAAGATGGAGAGAGAGAGAGAGAGAGAGAGAGAGAGAGAGAGAGAGAGAGAGAGAGAGAGAGAGAGAGCGCTAGAGAGAAACAGAGAGAGAAAGAGAGAGAGAGAGCGCTAGAGAGAAACAGAGAGATAAAGAGAGAAAGAAAGAAAGAAAGAAAGAAAGAGAGAGAGAGAGAGAGAGAGAGAGAGAGAGAGAGAGAGAGAGAGAGAGAGAGAGAGAGAGAGAGAGAGAGAGAGACTAACGTATTTTATTCACAACAAGGATACAGATTTTAGGCGGGAACCTAATCTTACAATCGTTCCTCGTATCATTCAAACTCACATTCTGTGATTTTTCAGAGAGACAGAGACAGAGAGAGAGAGAAACAGAGAGAATAGAAGGTAGAAGAAGATGCATAGCACGCGTGTGAGAAAAAGAATGGTGTTTAAAGACAGATGTGCATGCGCGCTCACTCATTCCCTGTAATGGTGATTGATCTGCTCTTAATTTAGGCGCATTGGAAGCTTCCTTGGTTACATTTCTCCGTGCATGGATGAGGGTGTGTTGAGAAAGAGTACCATGGGGAGGACTTGGAGGGTTTAGTCCTGTTTTCCCAGAACCTCGGGCCCCCAATTTTCTTAACTTAACTCCATTAATCAAGTCGCCAGTATTTTCACATCGCCTTGGACATTCTTGGCCAGATTCTGTTTGCACGCGCCACTTCAAACATCCCTATGTCCCAGCGACGTCAGTCCGAATAACTCGCAAGCATTAATGTTGCCTTGGTTTACCTTGAGAAAGAGTTTTCCACTAAACCAGAGCTTAGTTTTTATCTGACGACCCCCATTTTTTTCTTTAATCTTACGTTTTTCTGCTTGTAAATCGCAGATAAAAGAACCATCTTTTATTCTTTGTGGTCCTGATTCGGCTCTCTGCAGTCCGCTGGACCCCATAAACAATAATTTAAAAAAAACTATCTGGTATTTTTTCTGGGAGCGTGTCTGGAATCAGGTTCCAGAGGTTACTTTAATGAAAGCGTGGACGCAAACTTGGATCTACAAAGACGTATGATTACGTCACACACCAAACCTTTAGCCATCAACTGCCGTAATTAAAATTGCGATTGATACAGCATTAATTTTGCTGCAAGCGTTATCTGGCACTATGTTACGATTGAGCTGCTCTCTTCGATTTCAAGTGGCTATTGTATTCAGGCACGAAATGTGCGGTGATGGCGTTCACTTATCTTTGACCTATGCCGTTTTTGGAGGGGCCTTTGTAATCGTTTGCGTCGGTCAAAATGTTGTGATTAGTCAAAATGAATATAGAAAGTATTATGACCTAAGACAGTGCTAAACACGTGATATGTATCTTCTTCTACCTCCTATTCTCTCTCTCTCTCTCTCTCTCTCTCTCTCTCTCTCTCTCTCTCTCTCTCTCTCTCTCTCTCTCTCGCTCTCTCTGTCTCTCTGAAAAATCACAGAATGTGAGTGTTAATGATACGAGGAACGATTGTAGAATTGGGTTCCCGCTTAAAATCTGTATCCTTGTTGTTAATAAAATGCCTGAGTCTCTCTCTCTCTCTCTCTCTCTCTCTCTCTCTCTCTCTCTCTCTCTCTCTCTCTCTCTCTCTCTCACTCTCTCTCTCTTTCTCTCTAGCGCGCTCTCTCTCTATCTCTCGCTCTCTCTCTCTGTTTCTCTCTAGCGCGCTCTCTCTCTATCTCTCGCTCTCTGTCCTCAGCAACCCTCATGGCTTCGCTCAGTGTCAAGCCAGTCCATTCTCGAATATTGTCCTCCCGCCTCGTTTTCGGTCTCACTCTTCTTCTACCTCCTTACACTGTGTCTTGCAGGATGGTCTTTGCAAGGCCTGATGATCTGGTTACATGGCCATACCATCGGAGTTCCCGTTTCTTCACCACTGTGAGCAGGTTATCGTTTTGTCCAATGGCTTGTGTGATGGTCTGTCGGACTTCGTCGTTGGTGATGTGCTGGGTATAGGAAATGCCCAGAAGTTTTTTGTAGCACCTCATCTCCATGCTTTGTATTCTTAATTGTATGTCTAATGAAATTAATAATTAAACAATTGTAACGTTGTTATCCCATTTCAAAAAGTAATCTATGAAACTATATTTGCAATAGGAGCAAGGAATATTTTGATCAGAACTATATAGGACGTAAACCCAAAATAATAATTTATACAGAATATGAATACCGCGAAAACATAAAATATCAGGATATGTTTTTTTTTTAAACTTTGGAAATAGCATGCATTTAAACATGACCACGTTCCGGGACAGTTTCATGAATATCAGAACATAAGAGAATAAAGAGAAAATCTGAAGACATTTTGTTACTCAAATCACGGGAAGTAGAGACCTGTGATCTTGTTTCACGATATCCAATGAATGTCAACGAAGGAGATATTATAACTGCAAGCGTAATAACACGGGAACTGTTCCACAACATTTGTATTGATTTAGTTTTTACTTAATCGTCCGTGCATAGCGCATTTCCAGGTCTCAGAGTTCATGCTCAAGGCGCTGGTCGATACAGGGTCTAGCACCAGCTGCCTGAGGAGCCCACGTGCTGCCACTTTAGCGGCATCGTCTGATCTGACGCTCCAGTCCACTGAGCTCTGTCGTGGGCGACTAGGGATGGGAAAGAAGAGGACCTAGTGCGTGTTTGTATGTAGCTGGCCCTGGTCCGTCTTGGACGTGAGCGTCAGGATCTTTAAAAGTCAGTACGATGGAATGCCTGCTTTTACAGTCTAGACCTCGGTTTATACTCTTATCCAATAGAGCAACGGGCGTTATTGTTGTCGAAACTCCAGGCCGTCATCCAGTGAGCGCCTAGCATCCCATGCTTCAATCAATTATATAATCAAGGAAATGTTCCACAGCATGCATACTAATCCAGGAAGTGTTCAACAGCATGCACAGTTTTACAGAAAATAGTTAACAACATTAATATTAAAAAGCCGTTTTGCATAACCTCCATAATTCGTTTAGCTCTATGGAAACAGGAAGTGATGCGTTGTCGTGATCATCTGTACTATGTCAGTGGGTCAGTGTGTTTGGGTAAGAGGGCGGGAGAGAGAGAGAGAGAGTCGGGGTGAGAGGGAGTTGTGTGTGAGTTAACGTGTGTGTGTGTGTGTGTGTGAGAGAGAGAGAGAGAGAGAGAGAGAGAGAGAGAGAGAGAGAGAGAGAGAGAAGGTTAACAACATGAGTTCCCGATTCTACTCTGATTATTAGACTACAGTGTTACACTCCGTTTGATGTTGGTGTTTTCTATCAGTAGTGGATTCAGCCCCAATGCTGAAGTACTGATGAGTGTAGCTCAGATTCGTTTATTCACGCAACCCGCTCAAACAGCATACAAGTCACATAGTCGACGTATGAAGTTTTCCACTTTTATTCAGCACACATCAACAACTGCATACAATCGCTCAATCACCTTTCCACTCTCAAATTTACTTTCCAACTTCACTATCAACAACTTCACTATCCTATTTTTGAAACAGCGCGGCACTTAAATAGTCTCTTGATACTCCCGAATAACCTGGATCAATCTCGTATGACGCAATTTAACCAATCGCTTCTAACTTCGTCATTACTGTCTTACGTCATACATATTTCTTCTCCTTCCGGAACGTCCTCTTGCTTCGACATGTATCGGGAAATTTCTATCGAGAGTAAACACGCAGATCCAGAAAATTCTCCAGTAATATCGACTAACGCAAATCATCAACGTTATACAAAGCCTCTCCTAACAACAATGCAAACTCAAATCAAAGGTAAATAAACTCCATTATTGAATACTTTGCAAAACGAAACGATTAGATCTATCGTGCGCGTTTCCGACATACTTTCGTTCGCGTTTCAACGTAACATACAGCTACCAACATCCCATTGCCATTGCCGTAAAGAAGAAGAAGAAGAAGAAGAAGAAGAAGAAGAAGAAGAAGAAGAAGAAGAGACTGAAAGACTGAGACTTTATTCGTCTGTAAAATTTACATAGACGTTTGCCTTTCGGATGCACATAGTATGTGTAACATATTACATTACATTACATGGTTATTGCTTTAGGTCCAGAGGACTCTTACGAGCCAAATCAGGACCACAAAATCAAGACCTCAACTTCGCTGAAGGAGGACTCACCCATGATCCGCATAAAAGATCTGCCAAAACAACCCTAGTGGTAACACTGAAGGCACTCCACCAGCCGGTCACTTTACAATAAAGACATCCCACGCAGGGGACGCTGAGGCTATACTCTAATTTATCGAACCCCCGTTTACAAAAACAAAATAGAATACAAACATTATAAAATGTCAACAAAACACATACATATAAAATGTCTACATTACTAAATAATAACATCATAGGAAGCCCCAGTGACCATTTGGTAGAAAGCGTCCAATATTCCCAAGCTGATCCAAAAGACCCCACACACAAATGAGGAGTTTTGTTCCTGAAGAGTTTTTAAGAAAAAAGGTCGGTGACTGGTCTGGCAAAGAAGAAAAAGATAGTATAGTATAGTAGATTGATAGAACAGAGTAGGAATGAGAAAAAACCAAGGAGAAAGAGAGCGATAGTGGGAATTTAAAGCACTAAATTTAGTGTTACATGTAGAATATCTTTAAAAGAATGACACGTGCAAACAAAACAATAAATAGTGCAATGTATAAAATATAATAAAACAACTACTATCCCACACCCAAACATGTTTCCGCCGTATACGCCGTACACTCCCGCCGTACACTCCCGCCGTACACTCCCCAAACACTCTCACAAACCAAGGCCATCACGCACAAACACCAACAACAGGCGTGCGAACACACGCAAAACATGCACAGCCTTGATCAACACATGCTAAGCCAAATCACAAAACAGGACTGTTTTTAAAATTAACACGCACACGCACGTGCACACACACGAAGAAAAAGAAGAAGAGAAGAAGACCACCACCACCACCACCATCAACAGCAACAAAAACAACAGCAGCAACAACAACAACAACAACAACAACAACAACAACAACAACAACAAGAAGTAGTACTGTAGCAGAGGTTTCAATAATGGTTGATAAAGGTCACTGAGATTTGCCTCTTGCTCCGTTCGTTAACAACTTGTCGTGGTGCTGTTGGGACAGCTCATATATCCGGATCGTCAGCGCTAACAACTCATTGTTGCGCTCTTATAAATGACTTCCGAGAGTCCATTGTTAAGCTAAATCTCCGGCACTGCGGCACAGCGGCAAGAGAATGGATCTAATGGACTTGAACTCTTGTCACCTTGCGTTGGAGTGTAATGCATTTATTTGCATTTTGTTCCTAAAGTGGCCCAGACTCTTTCCTGGATACCTAGATGTAAACAAAACGGCAGAATCGGGGTTAAATAAAACAGTATCATGGATTTAAAATAAAAAGGAAACAAAGGGTAGAAAATGGGATTTAAAAAAAAAAAACGCTTGCCGCAACGCTTTCGTTTTACTTGCCGCACCGCTTTTGTCTAGCATGCCGCATCGTTGTTTGTTTGTTGTTGTTTTTTTGTTGTTTTTTGCTGCACCGCTTTCGTTTCCATTGCCGCACCTCTTTCGATTACCTTGCCGCACCGCTTTCGTTTCCATTGCCGCACCTCTTTCGATTACCTTGCCGCACCGTTTTCGTTTCCATTGCCGCACCTCTTTCGATTACCTTGCCGCACCGCTTTCGTTTCCATTGCCGCACCTCTTTCGATTACCTTGCCGCACCGCTTTCGTTTCCATTGCCGCACCTCTTTCGATTACCTTGCCGCACCGCTTTCGTTTCCATTGCCGCACCTCTTTCGATTACCTTGCCGCACCGCTTTCGTTTCCATTGCCGCACCTCTTTCGATTACCTTGCCGCACCGCTTTCGTTTCCATTGCCGCACCTCTTTCGATTACCTTGCCGCACCGCTTTCGTTTCCATTGCCGCACCTCTTTCGATTACCTTGCCGCACCGCTTTCGTTTCGCTGTACTCCACTCACAAATGGATACCCATAACCTTTATATTTAAGGACGCGAGCGCAAGTGCCGATCGGGGATCGTTGGGTTCCCTGCCCGCCAAATTGATCATCTTTAGGCTTGACACCGGTAGGTGTGTCATGGTTCTGTCGCCTCTTCTACCTTCTCCAGTCTCTGGGGGTTCACTCCCTTATTTTCTTCTCCTCCCACCTCCCTCCCCTACCTCCTCCTATCCCTTGGGTTTAATTATCGAATGTCAACATTAGACGACCGTGGAATTACGGGCTATTATCATCACCTTTGGAGATCGTTGAGGGTTTTCTGTTACGGTAGATTTGCTGAAATGTATGTTAGAGGGAGTGAACTCCTCTCCTTTAATAAATTGACATGCAAAATATGGAGGCTATCTCTGTCTCTCTGTCCCTGTCTTTGTCTGTCTGTCTTTCTTTCTTTCTCTCCCCCCTCTCTCTCTCTCTCTCTCGCTCTCTCTCTCTCTCTCTCTCTCTCTCTCTCTCTCTCTCTCTCTCTCTCTCTCTCAATAATGACACACTGTTTCTACATCCAGAAAAGACTAAGAGCATGGTCATAACATGCAGACAGAAAGAAACACCAGAGAACGCCGCTCTGCCTTGACCCCGTCGTTGTGGACCAATGCTGTTGGACAAGTTGAAAACTCCTCACGTGCTTGGAGTTATTATTGATCATAAACATAGATGGCATAAACATGTAGATTTCGTTTGCAAACTAACTTGTCTCCAAAAATCTATATACCTCTTAGGTAAATTACAAAATAATTTGTTGGTCCTGATGCGAGAAGAATTTATTTCACATCCAACTGCCTTTCTCATCTCAATTATGCGTCATCAGTATGATGTGGTGCAGGAGAAATGCATATCAATAAACTAAACTCCTTACACCGTAGAGCAGGGGAGATTATCCTTGATGACCCCAGTCTTTCATCATCGGAAAAACTTGAAGCAGCAAACCTAATATCCTTATACCATCAGTTTTCACTCAACGTTGTGACCCTCTGGTTTAAAGTGCGACATGTCCTGGCATCACCTTATTTAAACAATGTATTCACTGCAGCGACAGGACGTTGCGGGTCCAATAAACACACCCTGCCTTGAACAATTGACCTAATTAAGAATAGTTTTGCATTCTCAGGACCTGTAATCTGGAACTCTCTTTTCCTTTAAACATTAGATCGTAAACCACTCTTCCTTCGTTCAAACGTACATTAGGACAACATGACCTTAATATGACGCAACCACTGATTTTGTCAACCGTTTCGCAATGTGCTACTTGATTGTTTGATCTGCACTTGATGCGTCTTAAAATGTATGTGTAATTGTGCCACCGGATTATTTGATATACATTGGTTTGTTTGCTATGCCTTGTGTAATTGCAACTTCAAATATCGATTGTTATATATATTTTCTGCAGGCTGCGTAATAGTTATCATAGTTATTTATTTTGTCGTGCATAGTTATTGACTTGACGTTGGCCTATATGACTGAATATCGCAGAATGTAAGTGTGAATGATACGAGAAACGATTGTGAGTTTACGTTCACGCCTAAAATTTGTATCCTTGTGGTGAATAAAATCTCTGAGTCTCTCTCTCTCTCTCTCTCTCTCTCTCTCTCTCTCTCTCTCTCTCTCTCTCTCTCTCTCTCTCTCTCTCTCTCTCACACACACACACACACACTCTCTCTCTCTCTCTCTCTCTCTATCACTACAGAGAGATCAGTGACAAACAATATCCCCCCAAATAATAAATAACATTGGCTCCTGTTTTCACGCCATCCATCTGCTATATCACTTTCTCACTTGGGGGAAATCATCAAGATCTCTTTTCGCCAATGAACTGTTAAAAATGTGTACACACCTGTTCTATTTGGGCAAGTGCGAGGCTCTTCATCACCGAGGTGACACAAGAAACCCTGTTCAAATGTCTGTGAGGAAAGCTAAACCCCTGGGCTTTTAGGAAGACAGGACACAGAATACAGAATTTATTCAGCTAAGGTGACAATAGGACACTGCTAAGGGAAAGCCGATCTTTTAACTTCGGAACTTTGTCCTTTTATTTCACATAACATGATTTAAATACACAAAATGACAAAAGGTTCATAGCCCTGGGATCCCCGTTGGAGTGCCGGGGGTTTCAGTATAAATAGTATCCCCACTTTCTGGAAATTTAGTGCTTTAAATTCCCACTGTCGCTGTCTTTCTCATTATCTCTTTCTCATTACTGCTCTGTTCTATCAATCTGCTATACTATCTTCTTCTTTGCTAGACCAGTCACCGACCTTTTTTCTTGAAAACTCTTCCGGGACAAGACTCCTTATTTGTGTATGAGGTCTGTTGGATCAGCTTGGGAATATTGGACGCTTTCTGCCAGGTGGTCACTAGGGCTTCCTATGATGTTATTATTTAGCAATGTAGGCATTTTATATGTATGTGTTTTGTTGATAATTTATAATGATGTTCGTATTCTATTTTGTTTTTGTAAACGGGGGTTCGATTAATTAGAGAACAGCCTCAGCGTCACCTGCGTGGGATGTCTTTATTGTAAAGTGACTGGCTGGTGGAGAGCTTTCAGTTTTACCACTAGGGTTGTTTCAGCAGATCTTTTATGCAGATCAGGGGTTGTCCGGTCTTGATTTGGCTCGGAAGAGTCCGCTGGACCTAAAGCAATAATGATGTAATGGAATGTTATAGCCCTGGGGGCTGTATAACCAAAAAAGGGGGCTTTGAGTGTGGGTTGGGCTACACATATTATTCGTACCATGAACGGCATTGTATAACACTACAGCTAAGAGGTTGTTGGTAAGCAGTTGATGTAAAAAGGGTACATGGGTAAATAGTCTGTTAACATAGTTATAGTCAGTGCAAGTTGGGAAAGAGCTCAGTTGTCTGAGGCGTGATCTTGTCGGCCAAAGCGGTGACAGGTGCGGGTCTCAAGTTCAATCCTCGATTTTTTTCCCCCAAAGTAAAGTACGTATTGGGCGGTGTTTGTGGGTTGAAAAGTGTGAGAAACTGAAATCAATCCGACATTATGATGATGATGATGGTGACGATGACGATGATGATGATGGTGGTGGCGATAATGATGATGACGATAATGATGATGACGATGATAATGATGGTGTTGATGATGATGATGATGGTGACGATGATGATGATGATGGTGGCGATAATGATGATGACAATAATGATGATGACGATGATAATGATGATGATGATGATGATGATGATGATGATGATGATGATGATGATGATGATGATGATGATGACGACGACGATGTCACCGCTTCTACTAATGAGGTAATCTAAATTATCGCCAAGTCCTGCATCGGGAGAAATGATTACTAAACTGATAGCAGTTCGTTCGTTCGTTTACTAAATTAAAGTCCCAAGACGCCTGAGCGTATATGGGACAAAATGATAGCAGTTCAATTCAAACTCCCTTTCACCTGTAGAGTACGGTATTGTCAAATCACGTGTGGTCATTAGTATTTCATTGGTAGCTTCGCGGATAAAGCACGGCACACAGGCGTTTGTATCAGGACACGCGAGCGCCTATGCCTGTGACGCGTCTCCTTCAATAATACAAGGTCCCAAACAGAACCAAGAGGAACTTGCGGGTCATCGCAGTTTTTAAATCTATATGAACAAACTAGAAGAGTTCTCCTCAAAGAAGGCAACTCATTCAAGTCGTTGACAAAATAAAATGTAAGTTTCACTACCCCTAACGGCTTATGATGAGCAGGTGCTAGAGATTGACACAGTACTAAGGTACCACACACTGCCAGTTCTGGCTGTACTTCTAGTCCAACTGACTTCTAGCACAAGTGACGTCACGTTACACGAACTCACATGCCAACAAAGCAACAGTCAAAAACTAAACGTTAGCAATACGCAGTGCGACATAATTATTAGTAGTCTAATAGTATCACGTAGTGTCATCAGGAACCTCATCTCCCCCCCCCCCCCTTCCCTTCACTCATGAAGAGAATAAGCCCCCTTCTCTCTCTCTCTCTCTCTCTCTCTCTCTCTCTCTCTCTCTCTCTCTCTCTCTCTCTCTATCTCTCTCTCTTATCCACCACGCACTTCAATGGCTGCCTTTTAATCTAAATCACATCGGCAAAGGACACATATGGCCTGTCCAATCCTTGTGCTCTTACGATATCAAGATAATACCTTTAAAAGGGGACATCCCTCTTTCTTTCTAATCTTTCGCAACCCTACACACACGGACAGACGCGCACAAACACAAACGCATGCATACACACACGTACTCTCACCAAGACACCCACTCACACACACATCCACACACACACACACACACACACACACCACACACACACACACACACACATTCTTGTCTTTTCATCTAAATTAGATCAGAAAAGAGCGTGTGTCTTTGCAGACGGTTTTCACTCCAAAGAAATTATATTAAGGAAAAAAAAGGAGATTGAATGAGAAAACATCAATAAGTACAAGAAAAAGAAAAAGATCAACACAAAAGAAGAAAACATCAAAAAGAAAAGAGAAGACGTAATCAAGGCAAATTTAGGCCTATCGAATTATGAGAAATTACGAAACGCAGAAGAAAAACAAGATGGCCACAAATTCAAATGTATTCCCAGACACTTACACACGTAGCCCCAAAACTAAGCATCATCAAAGTGTTAATTTTCTACATAATGAAAGCTTAGCCAAGTTATACACCCACAGCTGTGTCACAGCCCTTATTATGTAGCTTTAGTAAAAAAGTAAGTGTGTGTGTGCGTGGGGTACCCACAAAAGCGCACAAATGGGTAGCAGACCTTGTCTTTTCTAGTAACAAATGGGTTTTATTTGCTTGGAACCCACTTTTTTCCAGGAACCCACTTTTTTCTAAGTGCGCGGGAGTGCTCTTTTAGTGCAAGGGAGTGCAGTTGTAGTGCATAAGAGTGTTTTAAGTACATAGGAGTGCACTATCCGGGACGGAGAAAAATACAGTGAATTTTTGGAAAAGTTTGAAGCAAAATTCGACCTACTTCGTCGCCTATAGGACACGAAATAGGTCAACTTTCTAGAGAAGGGTTAGGGTAAGGGCTAGTTGCAGCGCTGCAACTAACCCTTGCCCTAACCCTTTTCCATCAAAAAAAGACTCTCGATTCCTACATTCTTAAATGAACCCATTTCTGATGTATTGCAAGTATGTAGGTGTGTGTGTGTGTGTGGGTGTGTTATCATTTAGATGGAAAAGACATACCCAAATACAAACTAAACAATTTTCTTGGCGATGTCGCTACCCTGCTTTATCCTATCGAAGTAAAAGTGACATTGGATTGATTGGCTACTATCTGAAGTAAAACATCATTACATTACATTACATTACATTACATTACATAATTGTTGCTTTAGGTCCAGCGGACTCTTCCGAGCCAAATCAGGACCGGACAACCCCCAATCCGCATAAAGATCTGCTGAAACAACCCTAGTGGGAAACCTGAATGCCCTCCACCAGCCAGTCACTTTACAATAAAGACATCCACGCAGGGGACGCTGAGGCTGCACTCTAATTTATCGAACCCCCGTTTACAAAAACAAAATAGAATACAAACATCATTATAAATTATCAACAAAACGTGTACATATGATATAAAATGCCTACATTATTAAATAATAACATCATAGGAAGCCCTAGTGACCACCTGGCAGAAAGCGTCCAATATTCCCAAGCTGATCCAAAAGACCTCATACACAAACAAGGAGTCTTGTCCCGGAAGGGTTTTCAAGAAAAAAGGTAGGTGACTGGTCTAGCGAAGAAGAAGATAGTATAGCAGATTGATAGAACATAGCAGGACTGAGAAAGAGCAAAAGAGAAAGACAGCGACAGTGGGAATTTAAAGCACTAAATTTCCAGAAAGTGGGGAATACTATTTATACTGAAACCCCCGGCACCCAACGGGGGCAGTAAAACATCATCCAAATGGGTTCAGTCAGTGTTTAGATACAGCCCAAATCGTGCTTAGAGAATGGCGAAACACAATGACCTCTAGCTTTGAAAACATACGAATACTTATGGTTTAACATGCTCAGCAGTATGTTTTGAAACACACCAAAAAAGAGTTGAAGTCCGGGGCGACGGACCCACCACAGAACTGCTGCTGAAAGATGGCCAATGATTTGAAGTATCTGTATACCACCCCCGGCCCCGTGGGGTGTCTGTATAAACAGTATCCCCACTTTATGGAAATTTAGTGCTTTACATTCCCAATGTCCCTGTCTTTTTTCCTTTTTTTTTTCTTCTTCTCATTCGTACTCTGTCTAGCAATCTACTACATGTATCTTCTTCGCTAGTCCAGCCATCTACCTTTTATCTTGAAAACTAACCCAAAAACAACCTCGTTTGTGTATGGGGTCTGTTGGGTTAGCTTAGGGATATTGGGCATTCCCTTCTAAATGCCAACTAAGGCTTTCTATAATATTATTATTAGTAAAGTACATGTAGGCATTTTATATGTATGTGTTTCGTTAATATTTTATAATGATATTTATATTCTATTTTGTTTGTGTAAACAAGGGGCTCAATAATTATAGTACAAGCCTCAGCGTCCCCTGCATGGGATGACTTTGTTATAAGCAGCCCTGGTGGAGTGACTTTCGTGTTACTGTTAAGAGTTGTCTCTGCAGATCTTTTATGCAATCAGGGGTGAGTCCTCTTTCAACCCAAGTTAGAGTCCAGATTTTGTGGTCCTGATTTGGCCCTTTGCAGTCCGATGGACCCTATACAATGAATAACTAACGAACTTCTGTATAACAAAACAAAAAAAATCGCTTTATCCGTTTTAGATATTGAGCAAAACGTGTTTACAGACAGACTCCAGTGACCTTGACCTATGCCTCAGACAAATATAAGAGGGAAGCCAGGTAATGTTCCTATGACATTTGGTCAACATCCGTTCAGTAGTCCTTGAGATATGGAGATATCTGGAAATACAAAAGAAGAAGTAGAAGAAAAAGAAGAAGCAGAAGAAAAGAAGAAGGGGGATGAGATTAAAAGAAGAAGATGAAGAAAGAGGGTGAGAAGAGGAATAAGAAGAAGGAGGAAGAAGAAGAAGGAGAAGAAGGTGAAGAAGAAGACGAAGAAGAAGAAGAAGAAGTAGAGAGAAGAAGAAGAAGAAGAAGAAGAAGAAGAAAACAGACGAAGAAGAAGAAGAAAGAAGAGGGAAGTGTGATGAAGAAGAAGAGGAAAGAATCAAGAAGAAGAGAAGAAAAGAAGAGGGAAGAAAAAGAAGAAACAGAAGAACAACAAAGACAATACGCAGCGGGACAGTGAAGTAAAAAAGAAGAAGCGAAACAAAAGAAAAAAGAAAAAAATGAAAAAAAAAAGAAAAAAGAAAATAAAAACAAGAAGAAAGAAGAAGAAAAAGAAAGAAAAAAAAGGAAGAAGAAGCAGAAGAAAAGGAAGAAGGAAGAAGAAGAAGAAGATAAGAAGAAGAGAAGAAAGAAAAAGAAGAAGAAGAAGAGAAGAAGAGAAAAGAAGAATGTGTATGAAAGAAAGAGGAAAAAAAACAAACAGACAAATTGGCAAAAGACAAAAAATCAAATTCTCCATAGTAAATTGAAATACTTGATTTCTCAAAGAGAAAGAGGGAAAGAATGAGAGAAAGATAGACAGACAGAGAGAGAGACAGACAAGAGACAGATCGAGAGATAAACTATTTTTTTTTATCTTGCATATCGCAAAGTGCTGGGACACAGGGAAGAGATCCAAATGATAGTTTAAAGATCTGTTTGCTTATGTGTTATACACATTCTGCATTGTAGCTTAGCTTTTCATTACAAATGTTTAAACTTTTATTTTTTGTTTTTTTTCTTTTTCATTTTGTTCTAGCAATCTACTACATGTATCTTTTGTTGTCCAGCATTACTTTTTTCGTTTTTCATTGAAACTAACTCTGATGACCTGTTTTGGGTTATGTTTGCATTGGATAATGCTAAGCTTTAAATATATCTAAATGGACATGTACTTTTATATGTATTGTTTCGTTAATATTTTATAATGATTTATTTTTATTTTTTTATGTCAACCATTAAATGTACCTCAGTTTGATCAACTGTACTTTGATATTAGTACCTAGAGATGTTTACTGTTAAGATTGTCTTTAATCTTTTATATCATATAAATAATGGGGTTGACTGTTGTAATATTAATGTAAATTTGTTGTCCATGATTCTTTTAAACGTTGCTGTTTGTGTTTTTTTTGTGAGGTTTTTTTCATATGTTTTGATTTATTATGGTAACACTTTGGTATGATTGTTCAATGATTGTATACGAACATCAGTATTATATGTTTCATCATGACAATATGTATTCTGTTTTGTTATATTGAACAAACAGTCCAAGTGGTTGACAAGCATGGAAGAGAGAAGAAGCAAGAAGAAAGAATGGAATCAAGAATCAAGAAGGAAGATAAGAAGAAGAAGAAAAGAAGAAGAAGAAGAAGGAAAGAGAGAAGAGGAGGAGAGAGAAAGAAGACAAAGATCAAGAGAGAAGGAAGACAGGAGAGAGAGATGTGATGTAACAGCTTAGTAGTTTTGACCATGTTGAAAGGACAGGGAATGACAAAGTAGAGATGATGAGAAACAAGTCGTTACACAAGAATAAAAGATAGTTCAAAATGATAGACTTTTTTCACTGTATATCTAAACCAGTGAAATCAATGATATTTGTTTATGAGTTTTGTTTTCATTTTTTGAAAAAATTTCTTTTTCCACTTGTCTCATTTGTGTTGACAGTTTCTGTTAAAAGACCCAATCATGCAAACAACCTTTTTCCTTTATTGTTAATTTTCACTTGGGGTCACCAATTGAGTGTGGGGTTTTTGGATTATGAAGTTTTATCATTTTGCCATAAATTTTGCTATACATAAATTATAACGTCTGTTTTCGATGTAGTGATTCTTGTTTCTGCTTTTTTTTTTTCATGACAAGGAAACAATCTCCAGAATTTTTTATTTTGGATACTTTGTATGTTTGACATGCTTTGTGTGTTGCTTGTAGACATTTGTCACATGTGATCATTCAATTTTGGTTGATATTAGCATATAGGCATTATTCATGTTTCATTTTTGTTTTTGCAACCATTCCACGTTACTTGTTAACCCCAACCCCCGCTTTCCACACCCACCCTAATACACTTCGCTTCCTCCTCTTTCTCAATTTTCCTCACTTTTTTCTTCTTCTTCTTCTTCTTCTTGTCTTCTTCTTCTTCTTCTTCTTCTTCTTCTTCTTCTTCAATCTTCTTCCTCCTTCTTCTTATTCCTCTTTCTTCATCTTCTTCTTTTAATCTCCTCCTCCTTCTTCTTGTTCTTCTGCTTCTTCTTTTCTTCTTCTTGTTCTTGTTCTTGTTCTTGTTCTTCTTCTTCTTCTTTCTTTTTCTTCTTCTTCTTTTTCTTCTTCTTCTTCTTCTTCTTCTTTTCTTTTTTCATGTCCTTTATCTTCGTCTTGGACATCGCCCTAAAAAATTGTTTCAATCGTCGACAACTTTACAACTTTCCTACACCAGGAAATAAAATGTCTACTCAGTGATGTACTGCATCCAAATAGGACAGAGACGGAGAGAGAGAGAGAGAGAGAGAGAGAGAGAGAGAGAGAGAGAGAGAGAGACAGAGAGAGAGGAGAAGAGAGAAGGACAAACAAACAGACAGACAGACAGACAGAGGGAGAGACGAACAGAGAAAGACAGAGAGACAGACAGGGAGAGAGAGACAGAAAGGAGAGGGCGAGAGAAAGACAGAGACAGACTGACGAGAGGGAGTGAGACAGAGAGAAAGAAAGATAAAGACATAGAGAGAGATAGACAGACCGAGACAATGATACAGACAGAGAGAGAGAGAGAGAGAGAGAGAGAGAGAGAGAGTGAGAGAGAGACTTTGACACTTCCGTAATGACCAACGGCCTTTGTCCACTTTCTGGTGAGAGAAAGAAACAAACAGACTGACAGACCGACAGTACAGACAGACATGCAGACAAATAATGGGAGACGTGGGTGAAATTTCTCTCCTGAGGCAAGAAAACTGACAGTAGGCCTTTCTTTTTTCTTTTTTTAAATCTTGTAACTGTCTTATACTTTATTTGCGTATTGCTCCACCCTAACATACTTGAAACGTAGCTCCGAAGGCAAATAAACCCAAAAAAAAACTATCAAACGTTGTTAATACCTCTCTCCAAAACCTTTCTTCACCCGTCTGTGTTCTTTTGTCCGCCATTTTGTAAAGCATATTAAGAAGATGCCTCAATAAAGTCCTCAGCAGAAAAACAAATCTTCATGCACACACACACACACACCCACACACACACACACAAACACCCACACACAAAATAGTTGTCCGCAATTTGGACGGTTGGTAACAGAAATGGCAAGGAACCTTAACTGTCTTTCAAAGAGAATTCATGGCCAGTTTCTAAATTCTAGGGGTGGCAATCTATAGATAGTTTTAAACAAGTTTTTTTTTTAAGTGACTGTTGGCGAGTTGGAAACAAGGGGTACAAAAAGGATTTAATAATAATAATATAATAATAATAATAATAATTAATAATAATAATAATAATAATAATAATGATGATGATGATGATGAGATGGATTCGATCACGCAATTTTGTCTGCAATACATTGTTGTCTGTGTGGCAACACACCTGTATATGGTCTGAGTGTCAGGTTCTGTTCAGTCCGTGCGACTGACCGCTTCAAATATGCACAGACCAGACCTCAGGTTATACTCTTATTCGAGCGCATGAATCACCGGTAGAAAATTGCACACAGGCGTACTTTTATTTTGAACAGGCAAAGGAAACTATTGATCTGCTCACAACTAGAACTCTTTACTCTTAGGGCGGGTATCTAAATGTACATGTCCGCTCCAGAGGGGTTACCAGATGGAGGTAATAGCTAAAGAGGTTTGTTTATCGTGGGATGATTCTGTCTGTCTGTCTGTGTCTTATCTCTTATTTATTTTTCTCTCTCTCCCCCCCCCTCTCTCTTCCCTCTCTCTTTCTCTCTACTTCTCGCTCTTTTGTCTGTGTTGTTTGAAGCCCCACGTTGATAATTCTTGGACAGTCCAAATTGAAATTTGGCGAAGTTAATTAGGTCTGCCTGTTGTGCCTCGTTGATCAGGGAACCCATTTCAAACTGGCAAGATGCACCGCTTTGATCCTAGCAGGGCATTTTCGCTTTTGGAGTTTCGCGTTTCGCTTTCGATTTCTCTTTGAACAGACCGGAGCGCCTCTGCCCCAATTATAACTTCCCATGCCACTAAATCCGAGGTTCCTTAAAAAAAAAAACACAAAAAAAACACTGACATTTGATGATATTCGAGTGTCTCCCTCCCTTCCCACTTTCATCTCCTCACCCCCCCATTTCTACACACACATCCAGAGAGAGAGAGAGAGAGAGAGAGAGAGAGAGAGAGAGAGAGAGAGAGAGAGAGAGAGTCCGTGAGTTTGATCATTGTTTAAAATAGGGTCCAGGGAGAGTCAGAGTGAGAGTGAGTCAGACAAACACAGACAGAGACACAGGGAAACTCAAGGAGTCAGACAGACACAGTGAGAGAGAGAAAGACACAAACACAGAGTCAGACATAGAGACACAGAGTCAACCATAGAGACACGGAGTTAGAGACAGTCACACAGAGAGACAGAGAGAGAGAGAGGGAAGCACAGAATCAGACAGCAAGACAGACAGAGACAGAGACACAGCCAGAGACACGCAGAGTCAGACAGAGAGACAGACAGACGGAGAGAGAGAGAGTGAGTCAGACAGAGAGACAGAGGCAGTAAGACAGACAGAAAAAGTCAGAAAGTCAGAGAGACAGACAAACACAGAGTCAGTCATAGAGACACAGACAGCGAGACAGATTGAGACAGAGAGACACAAAATCAGACAGAGATACACACAGAGTCATACAGAGAAACACAGTTAGACAGACACACAGAGAGACGAGAAGCAGGCAAACAGACAAGACACAATGAGCTCTCTTCAAAAATAATGATCGACAAGCGGACAAGTACTTTACCACCTCTGAAGAGTATTCTGGGAAATCGTTGCCAACCCCTCTCTCCACTTCCACCACTCCTCCCCTTCCCCCCTTCCCCGCCGGGCCCGCCCCCCCCCACCCAAAAAAATCGATATTTCGGTTATTTTCTAATCAACACGATTGCTGTTGTCTAGTGGACAAGGCCAATTTTCATATTTTTCTTTGTAATGTTCTCCCTTCATGCGAGAAAGCACGGCAGCTGCAAAGCAATGCCGCCCAGGAGGAAGAAGGGAAGGAGGGGGAGTAGGAGAAGAGGGGGAGGAGGAGAGGGTGGGGGAGAGCGAGTGGGGGGAGGGGTAATAGGTTGTAATGCTTGCGATTTGTGTCTTTTTGAAATCTGACACTGTGCATACATCCAAGTTGACTTTGTGGACTGTTAAAAGTAGGCGTTAGTGATTGCGTCCCTAATGATGGCAGATATTGATCATTAGAAACTTAGCAGGGATTAACCTAGATTATGAAAGCTGTTATTAATTCGGCTTATGCTTCTTTATATGGTGTTTTATTCCGTGAGTGCGCAAAGAGCCGTAAAACGTAATTTGTGTTAGGTGGAATGGTTTTGTATTATCGAGAAAGCTTAGACGCTAAAAGATTTCGTGGGTGGGAATTAGATTTAAAATAAATCCAGCCTGGGACTTGGGTGGATCTGTGTGTGGGTCACTGAGGCCTGTAGAATAATTTGGATTTTGAGCTAATGGAATGTCCAAATCGTGGCTAAAGGGAAAAGATATGGGGGTCTAACAATGGTCAACATTTTGCATTTAAACAATTTTTTGTTGACGACTGGTGGTTGAAGATAGAATATATATATATATATATATATATTATATATATATATATAATATATATATATATATATATATATATATATATATATATATATATATATATATATATATATATATATATATATATATATATATATATATATATATATATATATATACAGGGATCAGTTTACTTGCGCGCCCTGCGCCATTGACGCATAAAAATTAAAAATGACCCATCTACAATTCTTGCCAGGGGCCGAATGGCGCTTCGATTTTTGGTACCAGTGCGCCACCACAATAACAGTGCACTGTATTGGAGGCGACAAACGTGCTTTTGCTAAGGCAAGTTCACCGATTGGCTATGAGTGCCCGGATGTTGATCTTTCAGCCAATAAGAAGTGTTGTACGATTCTTCCAAATCAGAATTTGCTATCGTCTGCGCGTATGTTGTGTCCGTGCAAGGAGGATTTTGTGTTTTTCTTTGTGCCGCTTTGAAAATGTCCAAAAAAAAAAAAAAAAAAGAAATACACACACACCTAAACTTGAGGTAGGACAGTCTAGACTGTCGTTTGCTGCTGTTAAACTACAGTCTACCGCCGCTAATCCTACGCAAGATGATTGTGTGAGCCCCGAGTCAAGTCAAAATACTGATCCCTGTTCTGGTTAGTGTTTTGTTGGTAAACATGCTTCACAACACATGCACACTCACAATAATCTATTTTGTTTTAATTTCTGTAATAATATCTCCAGGTTATCTTTTACATGTACGTAAATTACTGCTGAAATCATGGCCCATTGAAATTTGATCTGAGGGGCCTAATGGCCCATAGTTTTTTTGTGTCAGGCTGAGCCCTGTATATATATATATATATATATAAATATATATATATAATATATATAATATATATATATATATATATTATATATATATATATATATATATATATATATATATAAATATATATATATATATATATGTTACGTTGAAACGCGAATGATAATATGGCTGAAGCGTGTACGATAGATCTAATCGTTTCGTTTTGCAAAGTATTCAATAATGGTGTTTATTTACCTTTGATTTGAGTTTGCATTGTTGTTAGGAGAGGCTTTGTATAACGTTGATAATTTGCGTTAGTCGATATTATTTGAGAATCTTCTGGATATGCGTGTTTACTCTTGATAGAAATTTCCGGATGGATATCGAAGGTCGTGAATGTTCCCGGAAGTAGAGAAAATGTGAATGACGTAAGTCAGTGATGACGATCTTTAGTTCGATTGGTGGCAGTACGTCATTTCTACCATGTACCATATTGTTCCAGAAAAGAGAGAGGTTATTTAATCGTGAGCCGAGTCGCTGTTGAGAGAGTAAAGTTGTTGATAGTGATTTGGAGAGTTGCTGTGAAAGTTGTTGAGTTGAATTGAGAATTGTATGCAGTTGTTGATGTGTGCTGAATAAAAGTGGAAAACTTCATACGTCGACTTTGTGACTTGTATGCTGTTTGGACGGGCTGTGTGAATAAACGAATCTGAGTTACACCCTATCAGGAATTCAAGCATCGGGGCTGAATCAGATACTGATAGAAAACACCAACATCAAACAGAGTGTAACATTTTGGGGGTCAAGCCGCGATTCACGCCATAGCCAAGGGTTCAACTGCTACAACAAGCGAGTCAACGTTACGAGAGGCAGTCATCGAGGGTAGCCGCCAACGAGTTGCGTCGAGAGGGGCCAACATACTGGGACTACATCACCGATAGATTCGGGTTGACTGCAAGGGCGTGTAGTCGCCGAAGAGTTGCTTCGTGAGCGAACAACAGAGCGGGACTACGTGGCTGCCGCAGGACTACGTCGAGGGACAGTCTCGGAGCTACATCGCCAGTGTTAGAGAGAGCGACGAGCGGACGTCGCGTCTACTTCAGCACAGGAGCGTGTACATCAACACCAGCGTGGTGCAGCGTCGCATACGACGAGGACAGCGGGGCCTGCGTCAGCGAAAGCGACTAGTGACAAGCATCAGCGCTACTGCAGAAAGTGTGCTGTTCTAGAACAGTCTAGAAAGGTACAGCACAGTCAAGAACTTTCCAGAAAAAAAGAACTTTCTTGAAAAGAACTTTCCAGAAGCATCAAGATGGCTGACTTCTGGCAGAAAGGGGTTGAACTGAATCTAAAAGGCAAGCAGCTGACGGAGTACGTCAAGTCTCAGGAGAGAATACGAGAAAGAGAATTGGAAGAGAAGCGTCTAGAAAAAGAAATAGAATTAGAACAGAAGCGTCTGGAATTAGAAGAGCAGCGACGCCGAGAAGAAAAGGAAGAACAGCGTCGCCGAGAAGAAAAAGAAGAGCAGCGGCAAGAAAGAGAAGAACAGCGGAGGCGTGAAGAAAGAGAAGTAGAAGAACAGCGGCGCCGAGAAGAAAGAGAGGAAAGAGAGGCTGAGCGTCAGTACCAGCTAGAGTTGGCGCGTATCCAAAACAATCAGCATGCGCCACAAGTCATCAGTGACAACAAGGCTCCAAAATTGCCAGCTTTCGTCGACGGGAAGGACCAGATCGACAGTTATTTGGCGAGATTTGAAAGGTTTGCCAAAAGCTCTAACTGGCAACCTCAAGACTGGGCGATTCGACTAAGTGCACTTCTGACGGGAGAAGCACTCGACGTCTACACCAGATTGTCGGACGATGACGCTAAAGACTACGACGTCTTGAAAGAGGCCCTATTGCAGTGCTACAACTTTACAGAGAAGGGCTACCGTAAACGCTTCCGTGAATGCCGGCCTAAGTCAGGCGAGACGCCAAAGCAGTTTGTGGAGCGCCTGTCGTCATATCTACACAAGTGGGTGGAGTTATCAGGCGAAACGAAGTCTTACGACAGTCTCCATGACCTGATCGTGAAGGAACAATTTCTCAATGCCTGTCACAAGGACCTAGCGACCCACTTAGAAGAACAAAAGCTGCAGACGCTTAAAGATGTGACTGAGGCTGCTGAAAGATATCTCATCGCTCATGGGAAAACCCTGGGGCCACCCAGCGCGACGAAACATTTTCAGAAGACTGGAAACCATGTGAACCAGATCCAGGGAAGCCAGACGAACCAGAGACAGACGGACTCCACGCCTCCTCCCAGGGAAGGGCATTCAAGGGGCTGTTTCACCTGCAACGCTACAGACCACAGAGCGGCTAACTGTCCTCAAAACAAAAGTAGCGGACAGCGGAGCAGTACGGACAATGCAGCGGCGGGCAACCGGCAGAGTCGGTTCTCCAATCAACGGCAAACAGTAGATCTGACCATCAAGTGTGCGGGGGAGCGTCATTCTTCCGAGTGAGACCGAGCGCACAGCTACCCCTGCGGACGTGCAAGAGTGCATGACCGATGGCCAACTTCTCCTTGCCAACGGAAAATCCATCCCCGTCGTCGCCAGCGCAGCTGTGACCGTCCAGAACATGCCTGTTTCAAGGGACGCGTCGGAAATCATGAAGTGACTGTTTTAAGAGACTCTGGCTGCAGTGGGGTCATCGTCAGAGAAGACCTAATCGCTAAAGAACAGTTCACTGGCGATTCAAAATGGACACTTATGGCCGACAGCAAATGTGTGAGAGCGCCAGTTGCGAAGATTCATGTCAACACCCCTTTCTACATAGGCGAAGTCGAAGCGGTTTGCCTGAAGAAGCCGCTGTATGATTTGATGATCGGGAATATCGACGGCGCGAGACGACCCGACGACCCCGATCCAGAGTGGAGTCCTGCCTCAACCCAACGCGTCGAAGTTGTGGAGGAGGATCCATTGCCGTTTCCCGATGGAGACCTTACAGAGCTGCTACGGGACAATGTGGTTACTCCGGCTCAGCCCTGCCGACCAGAGATCGTCGGTGCTGTTACTACCAGGGCCCAGGCCAAGAGAGACAAGATGTCTACGCCACTGAAGGTCGCCGACAACTCCAAAGCTGCCATCGTGGACAGAGATAAGCTGATCCAGCTCCAGGAAGCTGATAGCACTTTAAACAAGTACAGGAACCGCCAAGACCACGTGACCAAGGGCAGTGGCACGGTCTATTTTGAGGTGAAGGCCAAGATCCTGTACAGAATCTTCCAGCACCCGAGGGTCAACGGAGGTAAACCACTACGTCAAGTACTTGGTACCGTTACCCCTAAGGCGCCAGGTGATGGAAGTAGCGCATGACTCAATTATGGGAGGTCACCTAGGCATCAAGAAGACGTCAGACAGAATCCAGGCGGTGTTCTACTGGCCAGGACTTCATGCGGACGTCAGCCGTTTCTGCGATCATGTGACATTTGCCAGAAGACCATACCTCGAGGAAGGGTCCCTAAAGTGCCTATGCAGAGGATGCCTCTGATCGACCGACCTTTCAAGAGGGTGGCCTTAGACTTAATCGGCGAAATAAGACCTCCGAGTGAAGAAGGTCATCGGTGGGTACTGACTTTAGTGGACTATGCGACTCGGTACCCAGAAGCAGTGCCACTGAAGAAGATTGACACTGAAACTGTAGCAGAGGCACTGGTGGACATGTTCAGTAGACTTGGAGTGCCTGAAGAAATTCTGACAGACCTCGGGACGCAGTTCGTCTCTGACTGCATGAAGGAGGTCAACAGACTGCTGAGCATCCGGCATTTGACTACGACACCCTACCATCCGATGTGCAACGGGCTTGTCGAGAAGTTCAATGCTACGCTGAAGTCCACCCTGAAGAAACTGTGCAGCGAGCAGCCCAGACAATGGCATCGCTACATCAACGCCTTACTTTTCGCCTACAGAGAAGTACCGCAGGAGTCCACCGGCTTTTCTCCGTTCGAGCTGCTGTACGGAAGAACCATCCGAGGGCCGATGCACATCCTGAAAAGAACTGTGGACGAAAGAAGTAGACACCCCAGAGGTGAAGAACAGCTACCAGTACGTGTTTGAGCTACGGGAGAAGCTGGAGCAGACTCTCGAGATAGCCAGAGAAAACCTGAAGAAGTCCCAGGACTGTGGAAAGCACTACTATGACCGTAGGGCTGTGAACAGGAAGTTCAAACCTGGCAACAAAGTGCTGGTGCTGCTACCTACCGATCACAATAAGTTGCTGATGCAGTGGAAAGGCCCGTACGAAGTGGAGACCGTGGTGGGGATCAACGACTACAAGGTGAAGGTCGGCCAGCATTCCAAGATATACCACGCCAACCTCCTTAAGCTGTACGTGGAAAGGCCATCAGAGACTGTGCACGCAGCCACAGCAGCTGTGACCGACGACAGCTTTGACAGCGAAGAACTGTTGGAACTGGGAGACTTCCACAGCAAAGAAGGCATCGATGATGTTAAGCTAGGACCAAGCTTGACGGAAGGTCAAAAGTTGGAGCTCAAGGACCTTATGGGCGAATTTCCCCATAGCTTCAGCGATGTCCCAGGCTCTACGACTTTGGTCGAACATGAAGTCCACACCCAGACCTGGAAGGAGCATCTGCAGACCTTGAGGGAGCTGTTCCACCGTCCCGCAGAAGCCAACCTGACCGTGAGACCCAGCGAATGCATTCTGGGAGCTGACAACGTCGACTGCGTCGGACATCCGACGGAAGAGGAGACAACGGAGGATGCACTGACTCCAGGGAAGCCCACGTGATCGTCGTCTTTGACCCTGGGCCGATGACGACCGCAACTGACGAGGGCGTCGTTTCCTTGCGGATGAAAGAACATTGACTGTGTGGACGAACTAAGAATATTGGTAATGACAGACTTGAAAATGAAAAACGTTGACTGGGTAAATGATCTGTGAACATTGACAGTATCCAGAAAGACTTGCAGATGAGAAACTTTGACTCTGTGAATGAACTGTGAACATTGACAATATCCAGATAGACTTGAAGATGAAAACCATTGACTCTGTGTAGATAAGCTGAGCGCAATTACAGTATTCAGAAAGTCTTAAATTAGTTTTAATTCTGAACTTTGTTTGTGCATTACGTTTCAACGTTGTTGAAAGAAATTAGGTAAATTTCTTCTTGAGTGGGGGGTTATGTTACGTTGAAACGCGAATGATAATATGGCTGAAGCGTGTACGATAGATCTAATCGTTTCGTTTTGCAAAGTATTCAATAATGGAGTTTATTTACCTTTGATTTGAGTTTGCATTGTTGTTAGGAGAGGCTTTGTATAACGTTGATAATTTGCGTTAGTCGATATTATTGAGAATCTTCTGGATATGCGTGTTTACTCTTGATAGAAATTTCCGGATGGATATCGAAGGTCGTGAATGTTCCCGGAAGTAGAGAAATGTGAATGACGTAAGTCAGTGATGACGATCTTTAGTTCGATTGGTGGCAGTACGTCATTTCTACCATGTACCATATTGTTCCAGAAAAGAGAGAGGTTATTTAATCGTGAGCCGAGTCGCTGTTGAGAGAGTAAAGTTGTTGATAGTGATTTGGAGAGTTGCTGTGAAAGTTGAGTTGAGAATTGTATGCAGTTGTTGATGTGTGCTGAATAAAAGTGGAAAACTTCATACGAAGACTTTGTGACTTGTATGCTGTTTGGACGGGCTGTGTGAATAAACGAATCTGAGTTACACCCTATCAGGAATTCAAGCATCGGGGCTGAATCAGATACTGATAGAAAACACCAACATCAAACAGAGTGTAACAATATATATATATATATATATAGAGAGAGAGAGAGAGAGAGAGAGAGAGAGAGAGAGAGAGAGAGAGAGAGAGAGAGAGACATATAGAAAGATACATAGAGACACAGAGAGCAACAGACAGACAGTCAGTCAGGCAGAAAGAGAGGGAGAGAGAGGGGAGAGAGAGAGCGAGAGAGGGAGAGAGAGGGAGAGAGAGAGAGAGAGAGAGAGGCCGAGAGAGAAAGAGAGAGAGAGACTGCATGACAATCGTTAACCTTAACCCTTTTTCGTTTTGGTACAAAACAGGAGTGAAAATATTATGCGATTGCTTTCTTTGCTAATTTCACTCCAACAAATGAAAACCAAAGGTTTTGCACCCATAAAAATTACCCACGAGATTTCGCTACGAGCTAAGACAAAGGGTCTATTAATGCTTTACATTACATTACATGATTATTGCTTTAGGTCCAGCGGACTCTTCCGAGCCACATCAGGACCACTATTAATGCTAAACATTACACTATGTAACACAATTTTTGTTCCTGGCTTCTAAGTGTTATATTTCAATTGCTTATGTCTAAAGTACGTGAAAAAATGACTTCATTAAGCACAAACTTCGCTTACACGACAACAGCACGAAGAAAACTTGTTTTTTGTGAAAATAGAACGATTTTTTTCATTTTCGGCATTATGATCAGGTAAAAACAAAAATTGCACAAGGAATAGACAAACACAGTCGGAAACCACTCAAAAAGGTTCAGAAATGTGTAGATTTTCTAGATTTACGATTGTACTGTAAATCACTCTCTCAGGTCAGTTTATAAATTTATAGTCCCCAACACAGTATGCGAATAGGAGACTTTGGTATTATGATGTCCATTGATATAAGAGGTCGTGCTGCAGTAAGAGGTCATATGAAGAGGGAGCGCGGGACGCTGCTACGACGTCCGGAAGAAGACGGAGATGGATCGATGGCAGAAGGAGTACGAACGAACGGCGGCAGGGGTAGGACCGGGTGCCAGGGAGGCCGCCAAGGCCAAGGGAGGGCAAGCACAGAGGGGGAAGGTAGGGCAAGCACAGAGGGGGAAGGGTGGAGGGCCTAGCAGTGACCAGGAGGGCTGGGGAGGGTTAGGGTACCTAATTAGATAAAAATCCTTCAGGACCACATTAAAAGTCGAGGAGGGCCGGGTAAAAGCTATAAACAATAAAGAATGGATCCATAAAACAAGGAAGGGAAAAACATGGTACAGTGAGGTAGGGAAAGTCATTCATGAAAACGGATACCCAGGACACAGGGGTCAATTGAAGGTATGAGTCATGTGGAGGGGATGGTCAGTCATGGAAACGGATACCCAGGCCCCGTGGGGTCGACTGAAGGTATGAGTCATGTAGAGGGGACGGTCAGTCATGGAAACGGATACCCAGGACCCATGGGGTCGACTGGAGGTATGAGCCATGTGGTATGAGAGCAAGGTAGCTGAGCGGTATAAGTCAGTACGTGGTAGTAATACCCAGGACCCAATGGGTCAGCTGAGGGTACAATCCGTGTAGTAGTAGCTGAGTGGGAACATGTCACTTAAGTAGAGCATACCCAGGACCCGAGAAGGTAGAGTCGAACCCAAGGCCCATGGGCCAGGTGGGGGAATAGGTTACAAACAGGTAACTGAGTGGGGATAGTCATCATTAGTAGTTGTAAGACAAAGGAACCCAAGACGAGTTCCGGGGAGAGAACCGGCCAGGCGGTTGGGTCTAAAGGTGTACAGACACTCGTGAGCGGTAGGTGCACACCGCGGTCATGAAAAGCAGTCCAAAGTTAGTCGACAAGGAGTAGGCTACCAGGTCAGCCATGGAGTCCAGATGCACGTCGCGGCAGGCAATCCTAACCGCGGAGAAGTCAGGCTCCAGGGCCAGACACTCAGGGACACAGTGGCCGTGTGCTTTTATGCTTGTACAGCTACTTTTGGAACGTTCAAGAACGGTCTAGAAAGTTCTGAGAGTTTCTCGAAAGTTCTGGATGTTTCTTGAACGTTCTAGAGTGTTCGGGAGAATTGTAGAAACATGTGGATAACTCTAGCAGTTCAGGGAGGAAGCTCGGCATTGAAAGCAAATCGATAATTGTCTCGAACACACGCGATTTTCCAAATTTCATTGTCCAGGTCACAGAAGCAAAGTTTTTCTGGAATAACAGCGATTTCCTTTCTGTTCTAGACCTAACGGGTTAGGAAAACACACTTTCAACCCAGGAACAGAACAAAAGTGAAAATTTGTTACATAGTGATTGAAACAAGCTTTTTATTTGGAAGAGAGAGAGAGAGAGACAGAAAGAGACACAGATAGAAAGAGAGGGACTGACAGACAGAGACAGAAAGACAAAGTCAGAGAGAATTGGCCCCCGTTTTCCTTTTTAATTTTATTAAAAACAGAAACGTCATTCGATGGAGTGAAACTGTGATTGCTTTCTCTGCTAATCAAAGGCGCCTGCAGAGCTACGCACCCGCTCAAAACCATACGTTCGTGTAATAGATAATAAAAGACTGGAACCTACACACCCAAAAACTTATTTTGTAAAAAGTTTAATTGTGTTCTTAATCGTGCCTAATGAGGCCTTTTTAACATGCAAACTCAATAATCACTCCCCCTCCCTTCCATCCCCATATGTAATCTTTTACCAAGTCACGTCATCTGTTCATGGATGGTGGCGGCACCGGCTCGGTTCTTGGTATTCATATTATCTGTTGTTGTTTTGCACGGCCATTTTTTACTGTAATTACTTAACCATTTGATAAGTGTATACGTGTTCGGTGTGTGTGTGTGTGTGGGGGTGTGTGTGTGGGTGTGTGTGTGTGATTGCACGTGTGTTGTCAAGCGCGGCGAGCTCGCTTTCCTTACCGTTTGCGAGGTACCGCGCGATACAAATGTACTGTATTATTATTATTATTATTATTATTATTATTATTATTATTATTATTATTATTATTATTATTATTATTATTATTATTATTATTATTATTATTATAAAAACCGATAAACTGATTGCGGCAATAATAGCGCCTGTGCGAGTGGCTAGTTTTAGTGGTTGGGGCTTTTGGGCGAGTTGATTTCAATTGTGAAGAAAAACAAGGGAGTCCAGACCTGTTGTTTATCTAATTGAATGAACCTACGACAAATGGCTGCGATGAAGCTGTTAGAATGCTTTAGTGGAGCGCAACATATTAAAGGTGATCTTGGTAGAGAGAGAAAGAGAGTTATGTTAGAAGTGGTGCATTGGATAGAGGATATGTGGAAAGGAGATAACGGAGCCTCTCTTTCGACCTCGCCAGACTGACGTTTGAATCACGCTGAGTATTACAGCTTTTCCGTTTGAATCATGCTGAGTATTAGAGCTTTTCCCTATCATATCATATCCCGTAACTCGGGAAATCACAGATGATCGTTTAACCAGCGTACTCCTTCTTTCTCTGTCATCAGCTATCCTCATGGCTTCGCTCAGTGTCAAGCTAGTTTATTCTCGAATGTTGCCCTCCCAACTCTTTTTCTGTCACCTTCTTCTTCTGCCGCCTTGCACCGTGCCTGGCAGAAAGGTCTTGACCTAATGCTCTGGTGGCCATGCGATCGGAGTTTCCGTTTTTTCACCACTGTGAGCAGGTCATCGTGTTGTCCAATGGCTTGTGTGATGGTCTGTCGGACTTCGTCGTTGGTGATGTGCTGGGTTTAGGAAATGCCCATAAATCTTCTGTAGCACCTCATCTCCATGCCTTGTGTTTTCGTTGTAGGTCTGCTGTGAGCTTTTCTCGCCCAAATTGTAATCTGGGATCCCCTCGCTTTACCATGTAAGCTAAGTTGTTTTGTGGTCACGTTGTTTGTAGTGACGTTGTTTGTAGTGACGTTGTTTGTAGTCACGTTGTTTGTAGTCACGTTGTTTGTAGTCACGTTGTTTGTTATCTGTGTTCATCCTCTTCACACTTTGCTGTTTGTATTTTTTTTTCTCTTCTTTTGCTGTCTTCATTTTCCTTTCCCCTTTCTTTCTCCCTCTCATTCTTGCGCTTTCATTCTCTCTCTCTGTCTGTCTCTCTCTCTTTCGCTCTCCCTCTCTGTATCTCTCTCTCTTTTTTTCTCTCTCTCTCCTTCGCCCTCTCTGTCTCTCTCTCTCTCTCTTTCGCCCTCTCTGTCTCTCTCTCTTTCGCCCTCTCTGTCTCTCTCTTTCTTTCTCTCTCCCTCTCTGTCTCTGTCTTTTTTTCTCTCTCTTTCGCCCTCTCTGTCTCTCTCTCTTTCGCCCTCTCTGTCTCTGTCTTTTTTCTCTCTCTTTCGCCCTCTCTGTCTCTCTCTCTTTCTCCCTCTCTGTCTCTCTCTCTTTCGCCCTCTCTGTCTCTCTCTCTCTTTCTCTCTCCCTCTCTGTCTCTGTCTATCTCTTTCGCTCTCTCTCTCTCTCTCTCTCTCTCTCTCTCTCTCTCTCTCTCTCTCTCTCTCTCTCTCTCTTTCGCTCTCTCGGTCTCTCTCTCTTTTTCGCTCTATCTCTATTGGTCTGTCTCTCTTTGTCTCTCCATCCTCTCTCCCTTTCTCCTCCTCCCTCTCTCTCTCTCTCTCTCTCTCTCTCTTGCTCTCTCACTCTATATATCTCTTTCTTTCTGTCTGTCTGTCTCTGTGTGTTTGTCTCTCTCTGTCTGCCTCCCCCCCCCTCTTTCTCTCTCTCTCTCTTTCTCTCGCTCTATATCTCTCTCTTTCGATCTCACTCTCTATCTCTGTATCTCTCTCACTCTTTCTGTCTTTCTCTGTCTGTCTGTCTCTCTCCCTCTCTACCTTTGTATCTCTCTCACTCTTTCTGTCTTTCTCTCTCTGTCTGTCTGTCTCTCTCCCTCTCTACCTTTGTATCTCTCTCACTCTTTCTGTCTTTTTCTTCTCTCTCTCTCCACCCCTTGGGGTCATGAGCAATCTTGCCACTGTAGATTGTTCTAACCTATAAAAGGAACAGTGAAAGCCCCAGTTGAAAACCTGTCTTGCCTTTGTAGGCATGACAGATTCACTGCGGCAACAGTACCCCCGTTGGAGTGCCGGGGGTTTCAGTATAAATAGTATCCCCACTTTCTGGGAATTTAGTGCT
Source organism: Oncomelania hupensis (assembly GCA_036898135.1). Lineage (NCBI taxonomy): Eukaryota > Metazoa > Mollusca > Gastropoda > Littorinimorpha > Pomatiopsidae > Oncomelania > Oncomelania hupensis. Next base: position 71,529,905 of record CM072515.1, read on the forward strand.
TTAAATTCCCACTGTTGCTATCTTCCTCATTTACTCTTTCCCATTCCTGCTCTGTCCTATCACTCTGCTATACTATCTTCTTCTTCGCTAGATCAATGACCTACCTTTTTTCTTGAAAACTCTTCCTGGA
>CM072515.1:71535034-71557534 GCA_036898135.1 Oncomelania hupensis
GACATTGATGGATTGGAAGGAGAGGAACAAGAACATGAACATCTGGTACAGAGACTTGACACCACCTCCAGATCCAGAACCTATGGAATGGAAATAAGTGCAAAGAAGACCAAAATGATGACCAACAACACCAAAGGCATCAACACGGACATCAAAATCCAAGACCAATCCCTCAACACAATGCATAGATTCAAATATTTAGGAGCCATTGTATCAGACAATGGGTCCCGACTGGAATTTCTCTCCAGGATTGCACAAACAACTGCTGCCCTGACAAGGTTAAAGCCCATTTGAAAAGACACGACCATCAGTCTACATTATAAGGTAAGGTTGCTGCGCTCCCTTGTCATCTCCATCTTCCTATACACTTGCGAAACATGGACTCTCACAGCAGATCTACAACAAAAAATACAAAGCATGGAGATGAGGTGCTACAGAAGACTTCTGGGCATTTCCTATACCCAGCATATCACCGAAGTCCGACAGACCATTACACAAGCCATTGGACAACACGATGACATGCTCACAGTGATGAAAAAACGGAAACTCCGATGGTATGGCCACGTGGGCATCAGGCTTTGCAAAGACCATCCTGCAAAGCACGGTGCAAAGAGATAAAAAAAAAGAGGAGACCGAAAATGAGGTGGGAGGACAACATTCGAGAATTGACTGGTTTGACACTGATCGAAGCCATGAGGATTGCTGCGGACAGAAAAGATGGAGTACGCTGGTTAAATGATCATCTGCGGTGCCCCAACGATCTCCGAGTTACGGGATAGAATATAAGCCTATCCACTAGGAATTAGATTACTTACACCTAATGTCTGTGTAAAGGGCATGACGTCATCATCATCATCATCGTCATCATCATCGTTGTCGTCGTCCTCGTCGACATCATCATCATCATCATCATCATCATCATCATCATCATCAACAACAACAACAACAACAACAACGACAACAACAACAGCAATATCAACAACAACAACAACGAAAGTTTCGCATTGAAATTGATAGTATCGCACTGCCCTATACATCGATAATTGAGTTTCACGATTGTCTTCTTTTTTTTTCTTTAAAATTTTTTTTTCTCCTACACTTTAAGTGGGCGCCTCGGGCGGTTTGAGTTAGACCCCGTCTTGACCAGCGCCTTGTGCAGCTCTTGAGCTGGAAAAGCGCTATATAAAACGATTAAGTAGATAAATAAATATATTCAATATAATGGGATGGCCTCGTGGCGCAGTGGATAAGTCGCCGGTTTCCTATGCCGAAGGTCGCGGGTTCGATTCCCGCAAGGGGCGAACGTATGTGACTTAGGTACGAGACTATTGAGGTCACCGAGGGTTTTCTCCGGGCACTCCGGTTTCCTCCCTCCCTTCAATAATGGTACAGGATGCAGTCAATATAAAAATTTCAAAAATAAAAATTCGATTTTCTTCCGTCTTCTAATAGCGATCTCCCTGCCTTTACACCACCTGTTTGAGTGATGTATGTGTATTTGGTGTGTGTGAGGGTAAATGAGACAGGTGAGCGTGTATGTTGGTATAGATCGCCGCGCTTTGAGCCTTGGGGAAAGGCGCGTACATAGCATCCTGTATTACTATTATTATTATGTATAATTTGGTCCGATATGCTTTCTTTTTTTGTCTATTTGCCGTCAGAACACACGGAATGACACACTACTTAGGACTCTGCTGATGCATCCAGACAGGCCTTTTACCGGGATCCAAATCTCCTGTACTTGTAATCATATCGTTTCTCGGTTAAAGGGATCGGACGGAGCTGCCACGTAATTGATACGGAAATGATAGCGCGTGATTGAATTTGTCTCGGACCTGTCTGTCCTAAACAGGTGCTTGCTCTGTTCTTACCGATGATGCTGATGGCGTCAATCGACGTTGCCTTGGTGATGAAGCTGGTTACCACCAGACTGCGACGCGCCAAGACCAGGTCGTCCTCAGGGGAAAGAATGCTGACCTGCCTGCGGGCCAAGGGAGACAACTCTCACTCGCTGCGCCCCACGGAGAAGGACTACGCTTTGGCGGAGAACGGAGAGGTAACCTCCCTTGCCAAGCCACGCAGGCACAAGGACAGCACTACACACTCCGCCGTCACCAACGGCGGGGGTGACGGTGCCGGTGGGGGTTCCAGCCTCAACGAAGCGACTGCTGCAGAAGAAACCCGCAGGTAAGGATGATGATGAAATAATAATAATGATAATAATAATAATAATAATAATAATAATAATAATAATAATAATAATAATAATAATAATAATAATAATAACAATAATAATAATAATAATAATAATAATAATAATAATAATAATAATAATAATGCATGATGAAAAGAAGAAGAAGAAGAAGAAGAAGAAGAAGAAGATGATGATGATGATGATGATGATGATGATGATGATGATGATGATGATGATGATGATGATGATGATGATAATGATGATAATGATGATGATGATGATGATGATGATGATGATGATGATGATGATGATGATGATGATGATGATGATGATGATGATGATGATAAAACCCGTGCTCCAGTGGTATTCCTAAATCAAACTCAAAACGCCGCGATTTGTAATCACAATGCAAGCTCACGTGTTATGAAAATTCTTATAAACACAACCATATCATCGCTTCAACATTGGTTTAAAGGCAGGTACTCCAGCGTACTCCATCTTTCTCTGTCCTCATCAACCCTCATGGCTTGACACTGAGCGAAGCCATGAGGGTTGCTAAGAACAGAAAAAATGGAGAACACTGGTAAAACGATCATCGGTGGTGGCTCTTCGACCTTCGAGTTACGTGATAGGATAGGATAGGATAGGATAGGATAGGATAGGATAGGATAGGATAGGATAGGATAGGATATCATCGCTTCAACATTTGGTTTAAAGGCATGGAGATTGCTATAAAAAATGGAAAAGAAATTTGTATTGTATTATTGAAATTGTTTATTGATTTCATCCAATACCATTTATAAAGGTAGAAAGGAAACCGGAGTACCCGAAGAAAAACCGTCGCTGACCTGATAAGTCAATAGTAGGAGAGAGGAAACCTCTGTGAACTGAAAAGTCAGTTGTAGAAGAAAGGATACTGGAATACCCAAAAGAAAACCCTCGGGTATTTGTTAAGTCAGTTGGTTTCTTTACAGACGGCAGATTGTTTGTTTGTTTGTTTGTTTGTTTGTTTGTTTGGCTGACTGGCCGTCGTTTGATGAACTCTACTATGGGGTTTTATCTTTTGCAGGTCGAGGGCTGCTTCCAGGATCGACTTGAACAAAGAGAAGTCTCGGTCCGCCTTGATGGTGATTCTGGCTGGATTGGTATTTATCGGGCTCAACCTCCCCTCTGCATACCTTAGAGCAAGCAACAGCTTCTACGTGCTGCAGCCTACCTTGGCCGACATTCTCCTCATGCAGGTCTTCGAGACCATCTGCCAGTTCACCGGTGTTTACAAGGTGCGTGTTGTACAAATATAAAGTCCCGCGTATCTTAAGAAGAAGAAAAAGAAGAAGAAGAAGAAAGAAGAAGAAGAAGAAGAAGAAGAAGAAGAAGAAGAAGAAGAAGAAGAAGAAGAAGAAGAAGAAGAAGAAGAAGAAGAAGAGGAAAAAGTAGGACGACTAGATGATGATGTTGATGATGATGTTGATGATGATGATGATGATGATGATGATGATGATGATGATGATGATGATGATGATGATGATGATGATGATGATGATGATGAATTCTTCCTGTTGTTGTTGTTGTTGTTCATGTTGCTGCCTGATAGCCTGATATTTATTTTCTAATATTTGCAGGTGCTGATCTATCTGCTGTTCTTGCGCTCATTCCGAAGAGCCGTGGTCTACGCCTTCAAGAACCTCATCCGCTCCAACTGCTGCAGGAAGCGAACGGTCGAGGAAATTCCTGTCACCACGGTCTGACGTCAGGGTGAAAATGACGTCACTGCAGTCTGACTGGCAGAAACTCTCCAATGATGTCACCAGGATCTTCTGACCTGCGGCACCTGCAGTTTCCGACATCAGAACCTTTTGTGCTCTGAGTATTCTGCTAGCATGGAACCATACGTGTGCCAACTCAGCATGATGAATCACTCACTATAATCATCGTCACTTGCTCATGTTATGAAAAGTGCGTATGGCGCATCCTTTGTTTTAAATGACGTCATCAGCGCAACGTGTAATGACTCTTGGGCTGAGAGCGTGGGGGAAAGGGGGGTGGGTGGGGGGGCTCATCATCGTCTGACCGCATTCTTACCAATATCGCAAGTGACACCATCATGATCTGAGGTCATCGTGCTTCTGACGTCTTCAACGATTGACCTAATTATTTACGGTAACGTTTAACAAGATTGTTGTGAATTTCATACGAATGTCGTGTTCTGATCTACTTGGAGACCCTTTCATTATGTTACTAGCTCCACCTTCCAACAGTGGCGGACCGGCTAGTCACACGACACAGGTTTCTGGGATAATTGACTTAACGACAAACAATGAAACAAAAGATTTTCATTCAACGCAAGCATCGTGTATAAACCCATTTTCACAATGAGTGTACTGAGCGAGGATTCCTAAGAGTTGTAATGACAACATCAGAGCAATGACGTATTGCTAGCAGTCCCTTACGTCGTTTCTGCGACGTCACTAGTTATAACGTCACCGAGGACTTAGTTAAAGTGACGATAGAGACGGTTTATCTTCTACTTCACTGTAGACGCAAGTAAGGTCAAATTCAGTAAACGCATGTGTGATGTCATTGAGGAATGATGTTTTTCGACAGTGATTACGTTACTGAAGGCATTTGATATACGTCAGTGGAGAAACTCAACTGCCAAGACATTTAGTTATTTTTTATGAGAGGTATCGACAAGGTAGTCTCCTTCGTGATGTCGCTGAGTAAATCATTTGGGCCGCCACTGAGAGACCCATTGAGGACGTCACTGGAGGACGTCTGTAACGATAGCGATGACGTTTTCTCGACGTCACAGTACATGCTTCTGTTTCTTAGCATGATGGGGTGAAGGGGATCAATGGTTCATATTTGTTTGGATGCGGGATCGGAGACTCTTTGTTGTAACGTCTAATAATAATAATAATAATAATAATAATAATAATAATAATAATAATAATAATAATAATAATAATAATAATAATAATAATAATAATAATAATAGTGCATGCTGTAATAGGGACTAGGCACTTTGTCACTGTGATCGTGTTAAGTTTCATCATCCTCATCCTCATCATCATCATCATCATCATCATCATCGTCATCATCATCATCATCATCATCATCCCCACCATCTCCACCACCACCACCAATCCCACGTAGTTCTGCGTCTCATGCTCCGTTTTCTAATATTTCGTCGTCTTCTTCTTCGCCTCCTCCTTTTTTCCTCTTTTTTTTTTTAATCCAACTCTACATCCTCCTCCTTCACCTTCTTCTTCTTCTGTTTTTTTTCTCGTCCGTTCCCATAGATTGTACACAATGTTTTTTGTACGAATATACATAAATACTGAATATTTTCTTTGTGATTTATGTCAACGCAGTTCGTTTGCATAGGCAGTATTTTGTAAAGTGATCAGTACCTCGTCAAGACATGAAAGCGCCGTTCGTTTGCACAGGCATTATTTTTTTTGGAATGTGGTCGGTTTATCTTCCAAACAAAATAATACATCGCCATGGAAACGCAATTCGTTTGCATGCACAGGCTTTGCTTTGTAGCGTGATCCGTTTCTCTTCAAAACATTTACCATCACCACGGAAACGAAAGATCTTTAATAAACGTTCATATTAAATGCATTGACACCTGTGCGAGAGTTGCGTGCGTGCTGTGATATTATTAATTGCACCCTCCGGTGCTTGGTTATTACAAAGTAAGCTTATTGTCATATTGACAACACAATAAAATAAAATAAAATAAAATAAAATAAAATAAAATAAAATAAAATAAAATTATAGCCATCTACCAACTGTTGATTTTAAAATAACATGAACCATATCAACAATGCGTGGATGATATAAAATATCGTGGTGGTGCGGAGGTTTCCTCTATAAGTAGTATCCCCACTTTATGGAAATTTAGTGCTTTAAATTACCACTGTTGCTATCTTTCTACTTTGTTCTTTCTCGCTCTTAATCTGTTCTATCAATCCACTATCTTCTTCACTAGACCAGGCACCTACCTTTTTTCTTGAAAACTCTCCCAAAACTCCTCTCTTGTGTATAGGACCCGTTGGGTCAGCTTGGGGACATTGGACGCTTTCTGCCAAATGGTCACTACGGCGTTCTGTAGTATTATTATTTAGTAATGAAGGCATTTTATTTGTGTTTTGTTAATATTTATAATGATGTTTATATTCTATTTTGTTTTGGTAAACGGGGTTCGATAAATTAGAGTAAAGCCTCAGCGTCCCCTGCATGGAATGCCTTTATTGTAAAGTAACTGGCTGGTGGAGTGCCCTCAGTATTACCATTAAGGTTGTTTCAGCATATCTTTTATACGGATCAGGGTTGAGTCATCTTTCAACCAAGTTGGGGTACACACTCGGTTCTTTGCAGTCCGCTGGACGCTATAAACAATGTATAACTATCTTTCTTTCATTGTCAGTATTTTTTGTTATTAATGACCTGTTACTCTAATTTTGTAGTAGTAGTAGTAGTAGTAGTAGTAGTAGTAGTAGTAGAAGCAACAGCAGCAGTAGTAGTAGTAGCAGTAGCAGTAGTAGAAGAAGAACATCAACAACAACAACAACAAGCTGGAAAAGTAGAAGAAACATCATCATCATCATCATCATCATCATCATCATCTTCATCATCTTCATCATCATCACTAGCGTGAGTTTTGGCGATACTTTCTACCTCCCCCGTTGGGGTGCCGGGGGTTTCAGTATAAATAGTATCCCCACTTTCTGGAAATTTAGTGTTTTAAATTCCCACTGTCGCTGTCTTTCTCGTTTGCTCTTTCTCATTCCTGCTCTGTTCTATCAATCTGCTATACTATCTTCTTCTTCGCTAGACCAGTCACCTACCTTTTTTCTTGAAAACTCTTCCGGGACAGGACTCCTTATTTGTGTATGAGGTCTGTTGGATCAGCTTGGGAATATTGGACGCTTTCTGCCAGGTGGTCACTATGGCTTCCTATGATGTTATTATTTAGCAATGTAGGCATTTTATATGTATGTGTTTTGTTGATATTTTATAATGATGTTTGTATTCTATTTTGTTTTTGTAAACGGGGGTTCGATAAATTAGAGTACAGCCTCAGCGTCCCCTGCGTGGGATGTCTTTATTGTAAAGTGACTGGCTGGTGGAGAGCTTTCAGTTTTACCACTAGGGTTGTTTCAGCAGATCTTTTATGCGGATCAGGGGTTGTCCGATCCTGAATTTGCATCGGAAGAGTCCGCTGGACCTAAAACAATAATCATGTAATGTAATGTGATACTTTCTACCGATCGCAGCAATGTGTATTACCTCCATCATCATCATCATCATCATCATCATCATCATCATCATCATCATCATCATCATCATCATCATCATCACCTCGTCGTTAAATAAAGCTATATTCTATTCTGTTAATAACATTTTGTTAACATGTGTACATGTATAGCGTGGCCCAATATATTTTTATATTCATTTGTATTGATCAGAAAATAATTTCTTTGTTGTAGTATATACATCTGTACATTGGTTTATTTGCATCTGTAAATTATTGGTTTGATCAGTGTTCACATAATTATTGATTTGTTCAGTTTTCACATAATTATTGGTTTGTTCAGTGTTCACATAATTATTGCTTTGTTCAGTGTTCACATAATTATTGCTTTGTTCAGTGTTCACATAATTTACAATCTGTTTTGCAGGTTTACGTTTTCATGTGAATTATAATTTCACCAATAAACGCGTGCCTAAAAAATATACTATTCTTGTTTTGATACTTGTAAATATTTCATTTTAATTAATAATTTAATATTAATTTTTCTTCTGTATTTAAAGATCACGAGGACGTATTTTTGAGGAAAACAGTGACTGCTCTCGAGTATACACAAGGGAGACAAAACCTTTAAGGTGTAGACTAGTTGTCTCCCGTCTTGATTGATGGGTTTATGTTTGATGATGATGATGATGATGATGATGATGATGATGATGATGATGATGATGATGATGATGATGATGATGATGATGATGTGGTCTTGTATAGCACCGTCTCCACGTCAGTAGACATGCTCGATGTGCACACCCTTTTGTAATTTGCCTGGCACACCGATGACTCAGGATCGAATCCGGTGAGCCAAGAAAAAAATGTCACCAGTTTTCATTGTTCATTTTAGCTGGATGATTGCTCTGATGGTTCAGTGTTGATGTACGTCCTTTTCCCCTGTTCTCTGGGATGGTGATCCCCGTCTGCCGTTTCGCCAATGGCGGTTGTGGTCGTTCAATGTTTATTCTATTGCGTTACTTCGGGCATGCGCGCACGTATATTATTATTATTATTATTATTATTATTATTATTATTATTATTATTATTATTATTATTGTTGTTGTTCTTGTTATTATTATTATTATTATTATTATTATTATTATTATTATTATTATTATTATTATTATTATTATTATTATTATTGATTAAATTACTCTTATTATTAAAAATGCTTTTTGGTCTGTTGCCAATCGTGTGGCGACGACAATAAGACTTGAATTTTAATGGCATTTAAATGTGTTGTCTTACGAGTGCATTCCAAATTCTCTTGTATTAAATAGTATGACATTTTTATCTTGACTTTTAAAGGATTTTTTTTAAACATTGGTGATGCTGTTGCATGAAGCATTGTTTGAATGTTGTTGTTGTTTTTTCATATTGCGGGTTCGACATCGTGTGTATTAATGAAAGTGATCTTGAGGCTTTTATTTAAACATATACACTATAGATGGCATGATATACGACATTGAAAGAGTTTTTTAAACCACAGTGTTGATGTCAAAACTTTCCGATAAGCGTACAAACAAGAAAACAATTACAGGACAGCGTGCAAAAATTAAATCGAACCTCTTACAAGTCATGGGGACATCAACATCAAACAGGACAACAGGCACTGACTCTATGTGTGTTTGTGTTTGTGTGTGTGTGTACTCTGCACTAGCAAGACCTGTATTTGATTGTAGCAATTAAAATGGTGTATTTCAAGGGAGTTCAGCTATGTGCGGATAGGGCTTTTTCTTAAATTAGACAGCAAACAATTCCAGTTAGTAGTAGTAGTAGTAGTAGTAGTAGTAGTAGTAGTAGTAGTAGTAGTAGTAGTAGTAGTAGTAGTAGTAATAGTAGTAGTAGTAGTAGTAGTAGTAGTAGTAGTAGTAGTAGTAGTAGTAGTAGTAGTAGTAGTAGAATATATATATCAGTAATCTCTTAGCGTGAGTTTAACTATTTTTGCCCGCATGTTTATGTACGGTTCAGACTTTAATAATTGCTGAATGTAAACATTAATATTTAATTTAATCACTTTTATATAGCGCTTACTGGATATTGTTTATACTTCTCTTTAAAACATTATACTGGACCTAGTGGATTCAGTTTCTGGATTACAAAGGTTGCTTCAAGTGATAATATTTCTTTGTCAGTAGTGTTGATCAGTTGATATGTACAGATTTTAACCGTTCGTGCGAATGAAGTGGCGATAACTCTCTGCATGCGTCGGTATCCCTCAAAATCTCCCCAACGTCCTGACTGGCTGAGGGAGTAATGATGATGGTAACGATGATGATGATGATGATGATGATGATGATGATGATGATGATGATGATGATGATGATGATGATGATAGTGGTGGTGGTGAGGGTGGTGGTGGGGGGATAGTATATAATTTCCCTTGATGATAATATTACAGATACATGTAATTAAAACCATGATTATTCTCGTTTCAACTGTCGTTTTGATTAAGATTTCCCTTGATGCTGTAGTGTTGATTTCATCTTCTGTTTGTATATTTTATAATATTGCTGACAAGTTGCACCTTGAGTCACTGCAGAGGTGCGAGATGTGCATGCTATATAACATTGCATTATATTTATTTATTTATTTATTTATTTATTTATTTATTTATTTATTTATTTATTTATTTATTATTCTTCTACTTCTTCTTCTTCTTCTTCTTCTTCTTCTTCTTCTTCTTCTTCTTCTTCTTCTTCTTCTTCTTATTATTATTATTATTATTATTATTATTATTATTGTTGTTGTTGTTGTTGTTGTTGTTATCATCATCACCGTCGTCGTCATCGTCATCATTATCATCATCATTATTATTACTATTTTTATTATTAAGTTTGGCAATTGTTGTAAGGTGTTTTTATAACTGTTTTTGAAATATTTATGTTTTACTTACAGATATAACTGCGACGTTGACATTGCGACATCTTCGCGCAGTTGGAACAATTTTCTTTAATAATTGTATTTTTCTGAGGATAGTATTGTTAAGAATCATATGAATATTTTTGCTTTTTTGTTTTTTCCGCCTTATCTGGAAATACCTTGAACAGTCGGGAATCAGAACGAGCAAAAAACGTCGGTCGGTCGGTTTGCCTGCTTGTCTGTTGGAAGCAACATCTTAGGAACCACTTAATGGATTTTGTCCAAACTTCATAGATTCATTACCTATGTTTGACGCCTGACCAGAACGCCATTATATTTTGTCTACCGTAAAGGTCAAGGTCCCTGGAGTGTTTTTGTTGCTTAAAACGTTTTCCTCAAATATCTCAAAAACGGCTAGAGCGATTTTTGTTGAGTTTTGGTATACGTGTAACTTTAGCAATCCGGTTGTCGGTTAATCAGTAGATCTCTTACTCCGAATTTCAGTTTTTTTGTTCCAAACACACTTTTGTTTACATTTATCTCAACAATATCGTTTTTACATTGGACATATTTTAATTATTTCTAAGCATGTAAAAATCATTCTTATTTCTACTTTCTCAAAAGTCAAGTTCATTGTATTTGGCCATTCACATTAAACACGTTTGGCGCTGTATCTAAAACTTCACTCAGCCGATTTTGATCATATTTGGCTTTGCTTGCAAATAATTCAGAAGGCGGGTTAAAAGAAGGTAAAGGTGGTCCCATAGCCTTGTGGCCGTAGGGGAGCGTGATGTTGGGTTGGAGATCACACTTATCTTGGGCCAGCGTAATGAGGGTGATGCCCATCTCTCTCCCTCGCTGCTTTACTTTCCCCACCTTTAAGAGAGTAGGTACTCAGTCACAGTTGAGTCAACTGGGGGCGTTGTTATTTGTCGCTTCACGTTTTGCGGCCACCCATCCAAGTGCTAACCGCACTGGACGGTGCTTAACTTGCGACACAGTAGCGAGTGCTCCAACCACTGCGCTATCCGACACCTCATATAAGCCTATTACCCCGAACGCGGGTTATATTCCCGAATATACCAATGTCTTACATTTGCCTCAGAATAAAGCATAATCATCAAAGACTATTCTGCAAGGCACAGTGCAAGGAGGTAGAAGAAGAGGGAGACCCAAAAAGAGGTGGGAGGACAACATTCGAGAATGGACTGGTTTGACACTGAGCGAAGCCATCAGGGCTGCTGAGGACAGAGAAAGATGGAGTATGCTGGTTAAACGATCATCTGTGGTGCCCCTACGACCTTAGGGTTACGGGACAGGATAGGGATAGGAAATGCCTAATCACAACACTGTTAAGAAAATGAACACTTTGAAAATGATTTTTTTTTTTTGGGGGGGGGGGGGTTGTCTGTGTAAATGTCTGGAAATATATTTTTGACTGGTTTGCCGTCTTGTTTTAGTTTGAATTTCTCTGTGAATGATATTTTGTTTAGGCGACATTGCTCGTGAATTATTGATACGCTTTTGATTACAGGTTCTAATTATGTAAATTTTTTTTTTATGTTTTGTTTTTTGACGATAGTTTTCATTCGATCGATTCGGCTTCTCTAGATATGATAGTTCTTTGTTCTGGGCTATTTTGAGGACCACTTTTTCCCTTTACTTGTTGAAATGTCTGTAATCAATGTAGCTGTTGTATGATTAATTTTCTGTGCTGCAGAAGAAGTTTGATTAAATAAAATGGTTTTGTGGACACTTGGGGCAACTGTTGCTGATTATGGACCGTGTTGTGTTCGCCTCGAAGCTGAATGCATTTAATTAAAGCTTTTTCGTCACATCCAGCGCCAAACAGTTGCTAACATTACATGGCGGAATTGTTGTTTTTTTCTTATAATTCTTTTTGATCGTGTTCTTTTTCTTTATCTCCTGCTCCTTCTTTCTTCTTCTCCTTCTTTTTTATTCTTTTTCTTCTTCTACTACTTCTTCTTCTTCTACTACTTCTTCTTCGTCTACTTCTTCTTCTGCTGCTTCTTCTTCTTCTACTTCTTCTGCTTGTTCTACTTCTCCTTCTTCTACTACTTCTTCTTCTTCTGCTTCTTCTACTACTTCTTCTTCTTCTGCTTCTTCTACTTCTTCTTCTTCTTGTTATGATGATGATGATGATGGTGATGATGATGGTGATGATGATGGTGATGATGATGATGATGATGATGATGATGATGATGATGATGATGATGATGATGATGATGATGATGATGATGGTTATTATTATTATTATTATTATTATTATTATTATTATTATTATTATTATTATTATTATTATTATTATTATTATTATTATTCATAGGAAGAAGAAGAACAGCAACAACAACAAGCACAAGAAGAAGAAGAAAAGGAACAAGAACAAGAAAAGAAAGAGATTATTCTTATATAGCGCACTAACAAGCTCAGAGAGCTTCTCAAAGCGCTGGCCACTACTATCCAGCAATCACAAAATAGTTTGCTGAAGTCAGGATTCGAACCCACGTCGCCCGAGACGCATGTACAAGAAGAACAAGAACAAGAAGAAGAACAAGAACAACAAGAACAAGAAGAAGAAGAACAAGAAGACAATATGATCGTGAGGAGAATAGAGGAGGATTATGATATAGTCATGTATGAGATTCGGGTTTCTATCAGATTGAATTTAGTTTTTTTCTAATTTACCGTAGACATTTGCCTTCGAATTTCAAAGAGTTGATCCCGTTTAGATTCAATCTGGTCTTCAGGGACAAAAGAAGATATGTCCAGGAATAAGACGACTCGCCTGAGGAAATGGGACTGGCGTTTCATAACATAGCCCCATCCATGATTCTATATCCTCCCGAGTGTACATTTCTAGCATTGTATTGAAACCATAATTTGGACTGTCATAGTAGGATAGATAAGAATGATCTCCCCTCTGCTTCTGCCATACAAGGCCTGTAATAGTATGAAATACGCTTCTGTACAAAAGATACAACTCTTCAGGGCTTTGGTGCTGTACGTTCTGCTATACTGCGAGAGCTAAATCTTGATAGGGAAAGCTGGATAAACGTATTCGAAGGTCGTTGTGGCACCACAAATGATCTTTTAATCAGCGTACGCCATCTTTCTCTGTCCTCGGCAACCCTCATGGCTTCGCTCAGTGTCAAGCCAGTCCATTCTCGAATGTTGTCCTCCCACCTATTTTTCGGTCTCCCTCTTCTTCTACCTTCTTGCACCGTGCCTTGTAGGATGGTCTTTGCAAGGCCTGATGCTCTGGTGACATCATACCATCGGAGTTTCCGTTTCCTCACCACTGTATTTGTCCAATGACTTGTGTGATTGTCTGTCGGATTTCGTTGTTGGTGATGTGCTAGGAAATGCCCAGAAGTCTTCTGTAGCACCTCATCCCCATGCTTTGTATTCTTCGTTGTAGATCTGCTGTGAGGGTCCATGTTTCGCAACTTATAGGAAGATGGAGGTGACAAGGGAGCGCAACAGGCTTACCTTGGTGTGTAGACTGAAAGTCCTCTCTTTCCAAATGGGCTTCAACCTTGTCAGGGCAGCAGTTGTTTGTGCGATCCTGGAGAGGACTTCCTGTCGGGACCCATTGTTTGATACAATGGCTCCTAAATATTTGAAGCTATGAACTGTGTTGAGGGATTGGTCTTGGACTTTGATGTCCGTGTTGATGCCATTGGTGTTGTTAGTCATTATTTTAATCTTCTCTGCACTTATTTCCATTCCATAGGCTCTGGAGGTGGTGTCAAGCCTCTGTACCAGCTGTTCAAGTTCTTGTTCCTCTCCAGCCAATCCATCAATGTCATCCGCAAAACGGAGGTTGAATATTGTTCTACCCCCTATGCTGACTGTGCCTTCGTGATCTGTAAGGGCATCTGAAATGATGCGCCCGTTCTACGAAGATGTTGGAGAGAGTAGGCAACCTTGACGCACACCGATTGCTGTTCTGAACCCCTTTCTGATGGCGCTGTTGTGGAGAACTGCAGTGGTAGCCTTGTTATACAGGCTTTTGATGACTTCAATAATGTTATGGCTGATGTTGTACACTCTCATGAATGCCCACAGAGCTGCATGCCAGACTCGTATTCAGGCTGTTGAAATGAATTGCTACCGCAGAATGCTGCAAATCGCCTGGTACAAACCCAAGACCATTAAAGAGTGCGCCAGGAATCTGGTGAGGTCACCTAGCTGGCCTTCAGGTACTACTCCTTACAATTGTGAATAGGAGAAAGATGGCGTTGTTTGTTCACGTCAAGCAACACCCTGTCAAGAAAAAAACAAACAACAAAAAACATTAGGCAAGGAACACTGGAAGAAGGCAGGAGCAGAGGAAGGCAAATAAAGAACTGGACAGATGATCTGTCAGTAACAGACAGATTGAAGTGATGAACACTCTCTGCGACAGCAATGCCTCGTGTCTCCCCAACGACCCGACAGGCTGAGGTATTAGATGGAAAGATGTGCCATAGATACAGATGGCCCAAATAGTATCACACAAGAGAAATGTATCGACATGCGAACAGGATGGCCAAGCTGACATAATATAAAATGTCGATCGACAGAAAAAATTGCCACACAAGTAAAAGAAAACGGGACGTAAATAGCCAGCCAAGAGAATAGTAGCACTACGAATGACACTATGTCTTGACGTTGTGGTCTGCCATTGTGGTTCTGGATGAAAGTGAAGGAGCACCTTTTGACAGAACGTGAAGGGACTGTGGTAAGACCAGATTACAAATAAAAGATGTTTAGTGGGTTCTTTTGTCGTGGTTTGAATAAAAATGGCGTTGTTTGATCTTTGTAGTAGTAGTAGTAGTAGTAGTAGTAGTAGTAGTAGTAGTAGTAGTAGTAGTAGTAGTAGTAGTAGTAGTAGTAGTAGTAGTAGTAGTAGTAGTAGTAGAACATTGAGGTTTAACGTCTACACCCGCCATTGGCGATATGGCCGACGGGGATAACCATCCCAGGGAAAAAGGGGTAGGGACCTGAATCAACACTGAACGACCAGAGCAATCATACTGCTACAGTGGACAGTGAAAAATGGCCACATTTAATATCGCCCACCACGGGATTCGAACCTGGGTCATCGGTGTGCCAGGCGAACGCTCTACCAGTTGAGCTACGGCGGTGGGCAGTAGTAGTAGTAGTAGTAGTAGTAGTAGTAGTAGTAGTAGTAGTAGTAGTAGTAGTAGTAGTAGTAGTAGTAGTAGTAGTAGCAAAAGGCTTTTGTAAGTGTGTGTGTGTGTGGGTATGGGTGTGTGTGTGTGTGTGTGTGTGTGTGTGTGTGGGCATGCCTGTGTGAATGTGGGTGTATTCATGCCGGTGTGTGTGTGTGTGTGTGTGTGTGGGTGTGTGTGTGTGTGTGTTTGTGTGTGTGTTCCATCAGCGTCTTTTGTGTAATGTTCTTGGTTTAAATGCTTGGTTTACTGCCGGTACATGTCTTTTTTTTTTTTTTTAATTGTTTATTAGGGTTGGCACTGTATGGTTTTTAAATAGTTTTACTTCAACGTTATTCTGGTTTATAAAAGAAATTTTTATGTACTGTCATATTACTTATTTTCCCCGTGTCACTAAGTGGTACTTTTTTTTAATTTGGAGATATTTTTTTTTATAATTGCTTCATTATTTATAGGAAACACTGTGGCCTAATGATAGTGCTTCGGCTTGCGGATCTGAAGGTCCCGGGTTCAAGCCCTGGCCGGGCCATTGTGTTGTGTCCCTGGGAAAGACACTTTACTCCTGTTTTCCTACTCCATCGGATGAGAGTGTAAACCGAGGTCTAGTCTGTGTCGCATGCATTCCATCATAACGGACTCTAAAGATCCTGACGCTCATGTCCTAGACGGATGAGTGCCGGTAACATAAACAATCCCAGCATGCACTTGGTCCTTCTCATCCATCCCTGGCTGCCCAGGATTGTGCTCAGTTGTCCGGGCGTCCGACCATGCGCCCAAAGGCTGCGGGTGGGCGTCTCGAGCGGTTTGAGTCAGATCCTGTATCGGCCAGCGCCTTGATCCTTAGGCTAAGGCGCCTTACAAATGACGAACATTATTATGACATTATTATTTATTCTTAATGATGATGTCCTCCTTTGTGTTTGTGAGTGTGCGCGCGCGTGTATGGGTGTGTGATTATATTTATACAGCGTTTTTGCGACCCACACTTGAGAATCTACATACGCTTTTATTGACTGATCCCGTTATGCTGACGTCAAAACAATGATCCGTTAGAGTTAGGGTTAAGGTAAGGGTTAGGATTAAGCTTAGGGTTAGCGATAGCGTTAGATCGAAAAGAACTTTTTAAAAAGTATGAGCGGGGCCAGAAGAGGAAAATAACGACAATGGCGACGACGACGACGAAAGACATTGGAGGGAGGGAGGAGAAGAAACAGAAAGATGGAGAATGGCGGTGAGCGAAGCACAGCAAAAACATAAATCGTCGTAAACACGAAACTGCGTCAGTGCTTCAAAATGAAGTGACACGGAATAATCCTTAGGAGCATCGCATTAGCGCATTACACGGACTACTCATTAGGAGCATCGCATTACACGGATTACTCATTAGGAGCATCGCATTACACGGATTACTCATTAGGAGCATCGCATTACACGGACTACTCATTAGGAGCATTGCGCTTCACCGACTGCTCTTTACCAGCATCACATAATTTAATTCGCTCCACTTGATTCTTTAAATCGCAAACCAAAGCAGCGAACATCCGCGTTGTTAACTCCCCTTACCTTCACACCGCTCCCCTACCTTAACCCCATTCCGTCGATAAAAGCTGTCACACGAGGGTGATTAACGCATCAGTCTACTTTTCAAGTTTTGGAATGATGCGATATTAAGTGATCATTATTCTAAACCTGGCCGCGCGGAGGGGGGGGGGGGGGGAATCGTCTTAATTGAGCAGAAAATCCTATAGCTTTGAAGCACATGTTCTGTTAGTTTTTTTATGATTGACTGCCCTGTCATGAGGAGAAAATTATATCCCTGCTGAACAGTGACATCATGGGGATATGTTATGTGTGGTGTATGGCCAAGAATTCCACTTTGATGTCATTTTCGGCTTCTTTTGAGAACAATGTGATTGTTTTGTTGGATTGTCTTGTTGATTCTTTCTTTATTTACTTATTTCCCTTACTTTTTTAACATTTGTTATTTCATTTCTTTTTTTTTTTTGGGTTTCTTTCTTTCTTTCTTTCTTTCTTTCTTTCTTCCTTTCTTTCTTTCTTTCTTTCTTTCTTTATTTCTTTCTTTCTTTCTTTTTCTTCTTTCTTTTCTTTCTTTTATCTTTCTTCCTTTCTTTCTTCATTTTCTTCTTTGAATCACAACCGATTCAAATCTAAAAACAGCTGGCATGCTCCCCCTTAGCAAACACCTAAATTACAATAAAGCCGTTTTAATGTATAAACTAATTAACAATAGAGCTCCTGCTTATTTAAAAGCACCTTTTAGCAAGTCATCATCTCGTTATTCATCTTTCCAACATAATTTGACATTTCCAAGACCGCGCCAAGACATATTTAAAAACATCTCTGTCCTATTCTGGTCCAAGCGTGTGGAATTCTCTACCAGAAGAAGTCAAGAAAAGTAAATCATTACCATCTTTTAAAACAAGGCTCCATAAATATTTAAGCTTCAATTGCTCTTAATATTTAAGATGATTGTATACCTCTTTGTTCTTCCCTACCCTGCCACAATTTAAGTTACAAAGAAATGTGTGAATTTACATGTGTGTGCGTGAGTGCGCGTGAGTGTGCGCGCGCACGTGCATTTGTGTGCAGAGGGAGGAGAGGGATGGGGAGGGGAAGAAAGGTGGGAGTATGTGAATTAAAATGCATTCATTTGCTTAGTGATTTGTGACCATAATTAAGGAATATGCTTCGAATTACTTTATGTTAATTGTTTTGTTAGTTCTGCATTGTTTATTAAGGACTAGCTGTAAGACAGGTCCAAAGGACCTAATGCTATTATCCTATTAAAGGTTTCGACGTCGACTTCGGCTTCTATCTTTCCTTCTTTCTTCCTTTCTTTCTTCTTTGTTTCTTTCTTCTCGTTCTTTCTTTCTTTTTTTTCTTTCTTTCTTTATTCCTAGCTTTTTATTTCTTTTTTTTCTTTTTTTCTTTGTGTGTTTCATGCGCATATTTAACAACATGGTACACAATAATGTTATTAGGAACTCTGATGCATAATATCAGGAAAATCCGAATTGTATGCGAATCCCAATGGTTATGTCAAAACACCGCACTTCCTGTTATTGTTGTGTGTGTGCGTGTGTGTGTGTGTGTGTGTGTAAAGGGGGGAGGGGCATGTAGAAACGACGTTACAGTGACACACTCATGGAACTCCGCATGGTTTCTTTTGACTTTTTTGGAAGGCTGCCCTATTTTGACGTCAAAATAGGGTTCCGGTAGAGTTACGGCTGTTTTAGGCTTAGGGTTAGGTTAAGTGTTAGGGTTAGGCGTTAGAGTTAGGGTTAGGGATAGGCTCAAAAATTTGAAAATGTCAAAATAATGTCACGAAAATGAAAAGTGTGTCAAAATAATCCCTGCTTTTTTCACAACAGTCATCAGAATGTCGTTTTTACAAAAATGTGTGTGTGTGTGTGTGTGTGTGGGTGTGTGTGTGTGTGGGTGTGAGTTTGTGTGTGTGTGTGTGTGCGCGCAAATGAGTGCCAATGATGAGAGCATTAGTGATTAGTTTGGGTTTCTTGGTTTTGTTTTTATCAGTAGTTGATTCAGCCCCAATGCTTGAATCCTCCTGATAAGTGTAACTCGGATTCGCTTATCCACGCAACCTGTTCACTCAGCAACAAGGCAGAAGTCGTCGTATGAAGTTTTCCAACTTTATTCAGCGTACATCAACAACTGCATACAATCGCTCAATCGCTTTTCATTTTCTACTCTTTCTCAACTGAAACAGTGTGGTACATATATAGTCTCTCTATACTCGAGAGAACGTTCGAATGTTCGAGCGTGACACAAATATCACCAATCACAATAAACTTCGTCATCACTGTCTTACGTCATATAACCTTATTTAGGATGGAAGCGTCTCGTAGTTACCACCAGATTTATACACACGCTTCGATCGACAGTTAACAACCAACTCTATAAAATTCTCAAATAATATCCTATCCTATCCTATCCTATCCTGTCCCGTAACCCGAAAGTCGTAGGGGCACCACAGATGATCGTTTAACCAGCATACTCCATCTTTTTCTGTCATCAGCAGCCCTGATGGCTTCGCTCAGTGTCAAACCAGTCCATTCTCGAATGTTGTCCTCCCACCTCTTTTTCGGTCTCCCTCTTCTTCTACCTCCTTGCACTGTGCCTTGCAGAATAGTCTTTGCAAGGCCTGATGATCTGGTGACGTGGCCAAACCATCGGAGTTTCCGTTTCTTCACCACTGTGAGCAGGTGATCGTGTTGTCCAATGGCTTGTGTGATGGTCTGTCGGACTTCGTCGTTGGTGATGTGTTGGGTATAGTAAATGCCCAGAAGTCTTCAGTAGCACCTCATCTCCATGCTTTGTATTCTTCGTTGGAGATCTGCTGTGAGGGTCCATGCTTCGCAAGCATATAGGAAGATGGAGATGACAAGGGAGCGCAGAAGTCTTACTTTGGAATGTAGACTGATGGTCCCGTCTTTCCAAATAATATCGACCAACTAAAATTACCAACGTTATACAAAGCCTCTTCTAGCAACAACGCAAAATCAAATCAAAGATAAATAGATCCTGTTATTGCATGCTTTGCAAAACAAAACGATCAGATCTATCGTGCGCGTCTCACACATACTATCGTGCGCGTTTCAACGCAACAGACTAACATATTCTAAAGAACGGATAAACGAAAAGGGCTAAAGGGGGCCAACACGTGCTTAAAGACCACCTGTCATGATCGATATGACGGCCTACTAGTACCAAAACCAAATTACCAGTATCACGAGATAATTGAAATTAACACGTGCACTGTGTAATTTACAGAGATACCGGTAATCCACAGTGTTATTTAATAATGATCAGTATTTGCCAGTTTTCGGTTTTGGCGCATTTCCAGGCGGATTGCTAGAGTCAAAACTCAAAATTAAACATGACCACGCGAAGATATTTGTAATTCCTCAATCATAATTTTAAGAATCCCATAATATGTGTAATTATCTCATGATATTTGTAATTATTAGGTTTGGGCGCTCATAGGCCGTCATCCATCCCAACCTATCATAACGTTGTGGGCAGAGCAACTCCAGTAGAAAGTTGAAGAAATGACTACAGCAGCACGCTACAACGTTGCCAGTAAAACTCTCTTACAAGAGTGGAAAATGGGTTTGAAGGAATGTCTCAACTGTATTGTTTTGCCACCATGACCAGGCCAGCAGCTGTTTCTACTTTTGAGAGTTTCTTCAGTGATTGCAGGGAGTTGCGTTGATAGTGATAATCCAGAAAATGTGTTTTCCATACCACCAAAACCACTCTCGACAGTTTTGTGTAGCCGGGTCGAGACGGCTGGCCTGCCCAAGTTTGCTGCTACAAGGCAGAGGGCGAAGAATAAACCAAACCGGAACAGACGAATATTGCGAGGCAGATACGTCGACGGTCAGACAGATGAAATACATTGGGAGGCAGACTCATAGACAGGTAGATTCATAGACAGGCAGACTGATTCATAGACAGGCTGACTGATTCATAGACAGACAGATGAGTTACACAGACAGGCACACAGACAGATACATAGACAGGTACAAACAGCGATCAATGCAGCCTCTTAGCCATCGTTCACAGGAAATAAGATATTACTGATCCGCATATAGAACTATACAATGTAATTACCTCCCCTCAGAAGCGAATCAAGGGGTAAGATATGAAGTAAGGGGGAAGGGCAGGTTCCAAATTGTGGCCAGGTCCAGATTCCGGCTGTGTCCAGGGGCGAAGACCCTGTTGGGGTGGAGGGAGGAGAGGTTTGGGGGTGGAGGGAACAAAGCACTCCCTGACGCTGGAGATAATTTAACTTTATGAGGTGCATTGTAGATCTCTCCTGAAAGATAATATGTTTAATCCCTAGGGTAACTCAATTTCTATTTCATAGATATAATAGGCTAGTACTTATGAGGCAGAGTGCGAGTTAATATGAGTATGACACTCACTATTTCAAAAAGTACACGCACGACCACAATGTAACATTGCTGAGGAACAAATGAAGAAGCACCGTAGAGACTGCTTACACATATAGAAAGAGACAAGATAAGATAAGATAAGATAACAATTTTATTTTGCAAGGGTAAAAGAATAAGCGCTGGATGCGCTTTTTTACATCTTGCCATTGGGGTTTTAACAATAACTATTAACTACAACTCAAGGAGAGACAAGTAGAAGCCACAATGCGTTAATGTCATAGGATGTTCTTTAGCAGCAGCTAGTACTGTGTTGCGTAGGAGTAATAATTATATGTTGTAGTGCAAAGTACTCCCTCTTACAAATAAAAATACGGTATATAACAAATAGAGATAAATTAATAAATCCGTCAAACTAACATACAAAGAAATGTAAATACGCGTTGGGCTGTGTGCTTAAGTGTGTGTTTATGCATAGCTTATATAGAAAATGAAGGAATAAATATATGGCCTGACTTTGTTTGGTTCTGTATGCAAAAATGATAATGCGATATTTCATCAGGTCTGTTTTATAATAATAATAATAATAATAATAATAATAATAATAATAATAATAATAATAATAATAATGTTCGTCATTTATAAGGCGCCTTAGCCTAAGGATCAAGGCGCTGGCCGATACAGGATCTAACTCAAACCGTCCGAGACGCCCACCCGCAGCCTTTTGCGCATGGTCTGACGCCCGGACAACTGAGCACAATCCTGGGCAGCCAGGGATGAGGGAGAAGGACCAAGTGCATGCTGGGTGTGTTCTTGTTACCGGCACTCACCCGTCTAGGACATGAGCGTCAGGATGTTTAAAGTCCGTTATGATGGAATGTATGCGACACACAGACTAGACCTCGGTTTATACTCTCATCCGAAGGAGTAGGAAAACAGGAGTAAAGTGTCTTTCCCAGGGACACAACACAATGGCCCGGCCAGGGCTCGAACCCGGGACCT
>CM072515.1:71562534-71592534 GCA_036898135.1 Oncomelania hupensis
CTTTATAATGAAGATGTCTGTGTACTGTGAGGACCAAACCAAGATACAGTACAGTACATTTTTACCCAAGAAATGACCTTTTTACCATCTCGGTCTCGCAGACCCAGAATTAGAATAACCCCCGAGAGGCATCTTCAGTGAGAATGTTGGAATAGCAGGTGTTCTTAGGACCAGGCAAGAACGTCATCAAAACACAAAACAGACACAGAACTAAGAAAGTCATCAAAACACAAAACAAAGAATTCGAATATGAATACTTCATTATCTCCACAGAGAAATTCCTTCGTGGTGCCAACATAGTACATAACAATGATTTAAAAATGGACAAAATACACAAAGGCATAGAATATAAAGTCTTGCTTTGGAACAATAATTATATGGCAACACGCGTTCCACATTGCAATGATTCATATCACATCAAAATCTCAGATATGCTGAAAGACAAAAGATGAAACGGTGAATACATATAAGACAGTGAATACATATAAGACATTGTTAAACATATAAGACATTGATAAACATATACATAAATTACTAAATCCTGAAACAATTATGTAGGTACATGGTTCATTGGGTACATAGCTAAGAAAGTCATCAAAAAAACAAACAAAGAACTATAAAAAGTAATCAACACACAAACAAAGAGCTAAGAAAGTCATCAACACACAAAACAAAGAGCTAAGAAAGTCATCAAAAGAAACAAAGAGACAAAGAACTTTAAAAAGTCATTAAAGCACAAGCAAGCAAATAAAAAGTCAACAAAACACAAACCTATAACTAGAAATTAGTCATCAAAACACAACATGACAAAGGACTAGAGAGTCATCAAAACACAAAATGACAAAGGACTAGAGAGTCATCAAAACACAAAAGACAAAGGACTAGAGAGTCATCAAAACACAAAATGACAAAGGACTAGAGAGTCATCAAAACACAAAATGACAAAGGACTAGAGAGTCATCAAAACACAAAATGACAAAGGACTAGAGAGTCATCAAAACACAAAATGACAAAGGACTAGAGAGGCAACAAAACACAACTCTAAAAGCAATAAACATCTTTATGTTGCTACCACAAGGATTGTAACCTGAATCATCGGTGTGCCATGCGATCGCTCTACCACGTAGCTACGGATGGTGAGTCATCGGTTATTTCATTATCTCTCATTGTTAAGTAATTACCCGAGCATTGACCTTCTAGTTGTGTCTAGTGGTCGATCTGGTGAAACTCTTCGGGGGACAAAAGTGCTTCATGATTCAAGGAGGGCTGAAAGATGAGTTAAATCTTGTTGGAGAAAACGGGTTACGTTGATTGAATAGGGTACTGACAAGAAAGAGATTGATCAGAAAGCACCAATCTGGTCTGCAAACTCATTAGCAGTTGCTGTTAGATGGGTCGAGGATCGTTCCGCAACAAGGGAGAAAACCCCGTGTAGCATCAGGGTTAGTGAAAGCTTTGAATAGCCTCCCATCGTTCATTCCATTATCGAAGTTCTTGTGACTGTCTAGTGAAATCACCATTACCCTTCCTTGTCTTTTGTCGTTCCTTTTTGGAGTACTTTGAAGAGAAGAAGAAGAGGAGGAGGATAAGAAGAAGAAGAAGAAGAAGAAGGAGGAGGAAGAAGAAGAAAAAAAAAGAAGAAGAAGGAGAAGGAAAAAAAAGAAGAAGGAGGAGGAAGAAGAAGAAGAAAAAGAAGGAGGAGGAGGAGGAGGAGAAAGACACCGGTACACATTGGTCGAAGGATACCAGAAGCATGCGGTAGTAGTCGCCTCAACAGGCAATAAAGCATGCTCTCGCGCTTCAAAGAACTGCTTCCTATACTCTTCAAGCTCTATAGTGACGGGAAAAGCGCAATTTCACTGTAAATATATACAGAATGTTTCTCTACAACATTCCGCTCTTTCCGTCTCAAAAACCCATTTGCCTTCTTGGATTCTTAAATTGTATAAAACCAAGTGAGGACACTATCCGGCCTCAACAAACGGTTCAAAAACATTATCAAACGGCTCGTAAAAGACAGTTGACCAAGAAACAAATACAGTTTGACCTAATTCGTCCCCTAGAGGAGACGAAACTTACATTTTCTATTTTCATGAGTTGATTGGTCAATGCTCCTAGGGCTTGAAGAGTGTAGGAAGCAGTGCTTTGAAACATGAGAGCATGCTTAATGGCCTGTTGAGGCGACTACTACAGCATGCTTCTAGTAGCCTTCGACCAATGTGTATCGGGTGAGGAAGAAGAAGAGGAAGAAGGAGGAGGAGGAAGAAGAAGTAGGAGGAGGATGAGGATGAGGAAGAAGAAGAAGAAGAAGAAGAAGAAGAACAACAACAACAACAACAACAACAACAACAACAACAACAACAACAACAACAACAACAACAACAACAAGGAAGAGGAGGAGGAGGAGGAGGAGGAGGAGGAGGAGGAGGAGGAGGAGGATGTTCGGAAGGAAGAAAGGAGAAGGAAAGGACAGGAGGAGAAATCGTTAGGCTATATAGCGTCGTCCCTTTTATGTTATTCTGGCGTTTCTTGTTCGTGGTGTTGTTGCTGTATGTTTGTTATTGTTATCGTTGTTATTGTTGTTGTTGGTGGTGGTGATGGCGTTTGTTTTTTGTTGTTGTTGTTTGGTGCTGTTTTTTGTTTATTTTTATATATATATATATATATATTTGTTAATATATATATATGTTACGCCTAATCCGTGAAATTGCCTATTTCATGAAATCGGCAACATTTTGCCTATTACGTGAAATTGGCAGTTGAAATGCCAAATTAATGAAATAGGCAAGTCACTTGCCGATTTCATGAAATAGGCAAACACATTTTGCCCATTACATGAAATCGGCAAAAGGCAAAATGACAGGTGAACTGTCATTTTGCAATTTGCCTATTTCATGAAATCGGCAGTTGGATCTCTCTCTCTCTCTCTCTCTCTCTCTCTCTCTCTCTCTCTCTCTCTCTCTCTCTCTCTCTCTCTCTCTCTCTCTCTCTCTCTTCATGACAAATTATAACTGATTTGTGAAAACAATCATTTATTAGCAAAATATAAAAAAAACTTAAATATACAGAAAATGATGAACATTAACACACCTCACTTAAGGTGGGTGTGTAATGACAAACGATGACTTTGTGCAAATGAGGACTAATGAGGATTTTTTGCCATTATGTCTAATCAATGTTTTTGCAAGCCCGTTTTGGGTGGCAAGCACTATTGCATCGCATGCCAGCTTTCAAGCATGAACAGCGTTTAGTAAGGCATGTTGTGGTGCAGAGGCATTTCTGAAAGCCCTGTCCATGACCTACAGACAACGCTCGAACTGCTGATCTAACAGTTAGTTCATCTTGGGGAACTGTGTCCCTCTTAATTCCTTTATATTTCGTCAGTTCTATCTGATTTCTGGAAAATTTTCTACTTAGTATTCCTGCTTTTGTTCCAACCTTAAACATGCCATCCTCCTTTGTCAAGACAACTCCCACCAAATTTGCAGGGTCACCCCTTCCTCTGTCAAATTCAGGAATTGGCACAAGAACATTGTCTCCAACTTCTATAGGTTTCATTCTTGCAGTTGAACGACTTATCATGCGGTCTGCTTGCTTTTTGAGGTTTTTAGCGGCCTCTATTCTCAAAGTGTTGACATCTACAGTGACTCCAGCATACACCTCATCCACACCAGCTTGAGCTATCCCCTCATCCACACCAGCTTGAGCAATCCCCTCATCCACACCAGCTTCGGCAGTCCCCTCATCCACACCAGCAATCCCCTCATCCACACCAGCAATCCCCTCATCCACACCAGCTCCAGCAATCCCCTCATCCACACCAGCTTCTGCAGTCCTGTCATCCACACCAGCTTCTGCAGTCCACTCGTCCACACCAGCGTCTGTAGTCCCCTCATCCACACCAGTTTCTGCAGTCCTGTCATCCACACCAGCTTCTGAAGTCCCCTCATCCACACCAGCTTCTGCAGTCCACTCGTCCACACCAGCGTCTGTAGTCCCCTCATCCACACCAGTTTCTGCACTCCCCTCATTTACTCCAGTTCTGCCTCTTATCATTTCTGTGATAGCTTCCTCTGAAATTCCAGTATGTATTATCTGTAAGAATTCCATAGGAAGGGATGTCGTGAGCCCTAATTGTGGTTTTTTCCCAAACATAAGCAAGTATGGTTCCTTCCTAGTTGCCTCACTGACAGAAATATTTAGCTGCCATTGAACAAATCTGATGCCCAAGGTCCAGTTGGGACAACTGTTATCACGCATCCAAGCTGTCAGTTTCGCTTTCATGACACCATTAGCCCTTTCTACAGACCCCTGCGATTGAGGGTGGCGAGGTCTACCATTCACAAGCACAAGTTCAGGCCACATGGATGCCAACTCTTTTATGATTTCTGCAGTGAATTCGCGGCCATTGTCTGATTGCAGCACTCTTGTTGCCCCAAAGTCAAGAAAAATCATCAGTAGTTCTCTGGCTACATCCACAGCACGTTTTGCAATCAGGGGCCGGAGAACATGGAATTTTGTCAAATACTCTTGATAATGAAGAATCCATTTAAAGGCACCATCTTTCATACTCTGCATGTCTACAAGGTCAACCTGACCTCTCTGGTTGAGATCAGACACCAGCAAAGGACGAACCACGGTACCACGAACAGTCTCCGTTCTTTTCCTCTTTTCTAAACATCTCTCGCAGTTGGCGATGTGCTCCTTAACTGTTGACATTGGTATGTTGTCGTAGGTATCTCTAATTTTTTTCCACGTCTTCTTTTCTCCAGCATGCCATGAAATTAATTAAGGAAAAATACTTCAGAGCTAGAGAAAGAGACGGAGAGAGAGAGAGAGAGAGAGAGAGAGAGAGAGAGAGAGAGAGAGAGAGAGAGAGAAGAGAGAGAGAGAGAGAGAGAGAGAGAGAGTAAATGATATTCCTCTCTGGCTGTTGAAGCCTGAGGCTTGCCATGCTTTAAGACTTTTAAAACTTTGTCTTCATAATCTTCAGTCCATAAACATGAAGCCATTTTTTGCACTGGTATAGTCAGTCACCAAGGTATGAATTTTGCAAATAAAGTATTACCACTACATGTTCTAGTAAAAAGTGAACTGTGTTTAAACGTGTGTATAGTGAAAGAGATTTTTTCTCACCAGAAGAGTGAATACACACTTACATGCATTCCCTTTGGTGTTGTCAGTAATACAACTAATAATAGGTTGTCAAAACAACAGTAAAATGTACTTGATTTCCTCTCACTTAAATGCATCCAATTTGGTGTTGTCAGTGGTACAAGAACTTCAACTGCCGATTTCACGAAATAGGCAAATTGCAAAATGACAGTTAAACTGTTATTTTGCATTTTGCCTATTTCATGTACTGGGCAAAATGTGTTTGCCTATTTCATGAAATCGGCAAGTGATTTGCCTATTTCATTAATTTGGCATTTCAACTGCCAATTTCACGTAATAGGCAAAATGTTGCCTATTTCATGAAATCGGCAAATACATGGATTAGGCATAATATATATATATATATATATATATATATATATATATATATATATATATATATATATATATATATATATATATATATATATATATATATATATATATATTTATATATATTTATATATAATTATATATATATGTATATATATATATATATATATATATATATATATATATATATATATATATATATATATATATATATATATATATATATATATATATATATATATATATATATATGTAAGGAAGGAGAATATTATGTATTTTGTGTAATGTAATATAAGGAACTTAACTAACATTAAATTATTGGTTTTGTGGGCCTGTGGATGTATTCGCGCTAGTTTTTGGTCACATGTTTATAATATCCAATAAAATGTAAGTACGGAAGTGTACTCTGGGAAGATTGTTTTGAAAGGTCACTCTTGTTGTGGCTATGTGTTGAGTCACAACTCTATGCAGCGATAAGTGGTTAATGTTTGTCAATACAGTGTAGTATGTGGGCAGTAGACTCATGCTAAGTGAATAAATATATCGAGAGAGAGAGAGAGAGAGAGAAGAGAGAGAGAGAGAGAGAGAGAGAGAGAGAGAGAGAGAGAGAGAGAGAGAGAGAGAGAGAGAGAGAGAGAGAGAGATTCATCTATCTCACGTTATTGTTGCTGTTATTGTCTTCTTCTTCTTCTTCTCCTCCTACTCCTCTTCCTCTTCAAGCTCCTGTATTTTTCTTCTTTACGCTCATTCTCCCGATCTCATTCTGTCTGTCTGTCTTTCTCACACGTACACATACACACACGTACAATAACATATGCACAAAATACTACTACTACATACACACACTCACACAAACACACACACTACTACTACTACTACACACACACACACTCACTTCACACACTACACGTGTACACAACACACCCACACACATGTACACACACTCACGAAATACATACTATACACTACACACACACACGCACACACACACTACACAATACACACACTCTTTAACCTTGAACTCAAACCCCTACTGTGTACGCATGAATATGCATACAAGCGTACTGGTTCATGGCTCATCGGATACAGACATTTTCCATTTCACTCCACTTGATCAGTACATTTTCCACCAATGCTAACCTCCATTCCCCCCCTCCCCCTCTCCCCTACCCAGTTCTCGTCATTCTTTTTAACCCTCACTCCACCTGAGTATAAAATACCCCCACGCTACCCGAGCTCTGTCAACCCTTTAAGCAATAATAATAATAATAATAATAATAATAATAATAATAATAATAATAATAATAATAATAATAATAATAATAATAATAATACTGGTATTTATATAGAAACTCCGATGGTATGGCCACGTCACCAGAGCATCAGGCTTTGCAAAGACCATCTTGCAAGGCACGGTGCAAGGAGGCAAAAGAAGATGGATACTGAAAAAGAAGTGGGAGGACAACGTTCGAGAATGGACTGGATTGACTCTGAGCGAAGCCATCAGGGTTGCTGAGAACAGAGAAAGATGGAGTATGCTGGTTAAACGATCATCTGTGGTGCCCCAACGACCTCCGAGTTACGGGATAGGATAGGATAGGATTTATATAGCGCTTTTTTCCTAATGACAGATCAGTTCAAAGTGCAGTAGGCTTAACGTTAACATCGAAATACATACAAAAAGAAGTGAAACAAAAACAAAGCACTTATAAATGATAAAAGACATGATGCTAACACGGATAAGAATATTTACAAGTAAACTATCAAAGACGAGGGAGGGAGGAGGGCAATAGAAAAGCGGCCAAAGAGAGAGAGGGGCGTAGGGTTGGCGGTGTGACGGCGGTGGTCGGATTCAGAAACCAAGGAATTATGATGAGGATGATGATGATGATGATGATGATGATGATGATGATGATGATGATGATGATGATGATGATGATGATGATGATGATGATGATGATGATGATGATGATGATGATGATCCAAGTCCAAGTCCAACACTTTATTACCCAATGAATTCAAAAATACATAGGATTTTGTTTTGGTGATGCAGTAAAACATTCAGTCCCTTTGCAACAACAAACAACCTACCACTGGACGTTACAACATTAAAATACTCTGATAAAAAAAAGTTATTTAAGGAGTAAAGCACAGGCGCACGCCCACTCGCAACCCCCACACGCACACGCATACTCACGCATACCCGCATGGGTATCTAAATTAAAACATAATGAGATAAAATACTGATACATACATAAATACATAATGAGAAAAAATACATTAAAGAATCAGAATTACACCACTAACACATTATCGCAAATAATAAATTGGCGTTTAAGTATAACACCTCATGCTCTGTGGATAACTGAGGACACTGGTACTGAGAGGGCGGCCACGGGGAAGAAGCTGTGCCTAAACCGGCTAGTTCTAACTTTTAGTGCTCTGAAGCGTTTGCCTGACGGGAGGAGCTCGAACAGATGGTTGGCTGGGTGGGATGGGTCGCCAATGATGTTGCTGGCCCTTCTTGCCAAACGCGTGCTGTATAAGGACGCGAGGGATAATAAATCGCAGCCTATGATTTTTGCCGCGCGTTTCACAATTCTTTCGAGTTGAAACTTCTCGCCCGAAGTGGCGCCTCCAAACCAGACTGTGATACTGAAGCACAGGATACTCTCAATCACGGCGCGATAGAAATGATGATGATGATGATGATGATGATGATGATGATGATGATGATGATGATGATGATGATGATGATGATGATGATGATGATGATGGGAGACGGAATCGGAATTTGTTTAAGGAATAGGTGAGTCTTCAAGTTGGATTGAAAAGCGGCTATGTTCGGAGAGCTGCGAAGAGAGAGAGAGAGAGAGAGAGAGAGAGAGAGAGAGAGAGAGGAAGAGAGTTCCAAGCTGCAGGACCAAGCACTGAGAATGATCAACAGCCTGGTTGCGGGGGTATTTGTAGAATGAGGGTGTCAGAGGAAGAACGAAGATTTTTATATGACTTGTAGAAGTGAATGACTTGTAACAGATTTTGTTTCTTAATCCTCTGAGATACAGGAAACCAGTACAGGGGTGTGAAATGATCAGATAGTTTTTTTTCCTTGTTAAGAACCAGACGAGCAGCTGCGCCTTTTCCGTTCGGTACGAATGTAATGCATGTATAATTAATTTGCTGTTTATTGTATATTGTGTTCTGTATTTGATTGGGGTGGAGGGGAGAATGGGCCTAGCGCAATGCTGGGTGCATTCATGTTTCTGGCATTCAAATGTCAAGGACATGAGCATCAGGATCTTTAATATCCACGCAGTGGAATATAATTACGCGCTGCACAGAATATACCTCAGTTTATACTCTCAAGAGATAAAATCCATGGCGCATGTTTGATGCAATTTTGCGCTCTGCACAACAGCCGGGACTGCTGGTCCACCCGGACAAAAAAAAAAATCAAAAACACCTCTCTACGCCATTCTAGCTCCCACCTCATTTCTGCTACGAATTCCTTTTTACCCAGTTTCCCCAAGGACCGTTTTAACGTAATGACTCCAGAAGAGTTTTATACTGCAATCCATCATTCCACTATCTATGAAAGTAATTACCATACCTTCAAAACTTTTCTCCTCAATACCCATTCTGCCCTTATATATTTTTTTATTTTACTAACAATACCCCCCACCCCCACCCTTCCCTTTTGTCTATTCTCCACCTCTCTCTCCTCTCTCTCTTCCCCATTCCCTTTTTATTCTTTCTCCTCTTCCTTGTCTTTCTGTCAGCAGCTTCTGTGGCATCATCCTTCCATCTACTAACTCTGGTCAGCACTTACGTTCCATCAAGGGGGGTTACCCGTCACTCACAAGCTCATCCCAAGGGAAGCAACTTGCGTTGGACAGTGATGAATGCGACGCCGTTAGCGTTCTAAGCGACCTAAACGGAAGTGAGACAGACTAGCATGCGTCAGCACGCAAGCGCAAAGAGGCGTCATTTCTTCTTCTTCTTCTTCTTCTTCTTCTTCTTCTTCTTCTTCTTCTTCTTCTTCTTCTTCTCCTCGTTTCAGTTTTATGCTAAATTATTTATCTGTGTGCACGTGGTGAGGTTTAACGATAGAGGTGGTCGCACTAGGACGTTTTTGGGTTCAAGATTCAAGATTTAATCCCAATGCTAAATTTGCGCCTTTGGGGGCTTGAATGAAATAAACACATTATTCTAAGCATAACAATCGTTCATAATAATAATAATAATAATAATAATAATAATAATAATAATAATAATAATAATGATGATGATGATGATGATGATGATGATGATGATGATGATGATGATGATGATGATGATGATGATGATGATGATGATGATGATGATGATCACACGCATACACACATATATGCTTGCACAGATATTTTTAAACAATTTGGTAAAACATTATGAGATAAAACATCGTTAGATATACATGTAATATAACATCACACCTAACAAGGATACATATTGGAATAATACAGTACAACGTTATGAAACACTTTAAACATCGTAAAGTATAATATAACATCACACCTAACAAGGATACATATTGGAATAATAAAGTACAACATTATGAGATAAAACACGTTAAACATCGTAAAGTATAATATAACATCACATCTAACAAGGATACATATTGGAATAATACAGTACAACATTATGGGATAAAACACGTTAAAGGTCGTAAGATATAATATAACATCACATCTAACAAGGATACATATTCGAACAATACAGTATAACATTATGAGATAAAACACATTAAACATCGTAAGATATAGTAACAAACAACACAGCTAAGTATACAAAAGTATGTTCAAACACATACATACACACACACACGCAAACACACACCCGCGCGCACACACACACACGCACACACACACACACATTACATTACATTACATGGTTATTGCTTTAGGTCCAGCGGACTCTTCCGAGCCAAATCAGGACCGGACAACCCCTGCATGATCCGCATAAAAGATCTGCCGAAACAACCCTAGTGGTAAAACTGAAAGCTCTCCACCAGCCAGTCACTTTACAATAAAGACATCCCACGCAAGGGACGCTGAGGCTATACTCTAATTTATCGAACCCCCGTTTACAAAAACAAAATAGAATACAAACATCATTATAAATTATCAACAAAACACATACATATAAAATGCCTACATTGCTCAATAATAACGTCATATGAAGCCCTAGTGACCGCCTGGCAGAAAGCGTCCAATATTCCCAAGCTGATCCAACAGACCTCATACACAAATAAGGAGTCTTGTCCCGCAAGAGTTTTCAAGAAAAATGGTAGATGACTGGTCTAGCGAAGAAGATGATAGTATAGCAGATTGATAGAACAGAGCAGGAATGAGAAAGAGCAAATGAGAAAGACAGCGACAGTGGGAATTTAAAGCACTACATTTCCAGAAAGTGGGGATACTATTTATACTGAAACCCCCGGCACCCCAACGGGGGAAAACACACACACACACGAGGACATCAGCCTTAAGAATAAATAATGGAGCAATGATTAAAAAAATATATAGCTCAAAGTAAAAAGTACCACACAGTGCCACGGGGAAAATAACTAATATAAATGTCCTATCCTATCCTGTCCCATAACCCGAAGGTCGTAGGGGCACCACAGATGATCGCTTAACCAGCATACTCCATCTTTCTCTGTCCTCAGCAGCCCTCATGGCTTCGCTCAGTGTCAAACCAGTCCATTCTCGAATGTTGTCCTCCCACCTCTTTTTCGGTCTCCCCCTTCTTCTACCTCCTTGCACTGTGCCTTGCAGAATGGTCTTTGCAAGGCCTGATGATCTGGTGACGTGGCCATACCATCGGAGTTTCCGTTTCTTCACCACTGTGAGCAGGTCATCGTGTTGTCCAATGGCTTGTGTGATGGTCTGTCGGACTTCAATGTTGGTGATGTGTTGGGTATAGGAAATGCACAGAAGTCTTCTGTAGCACCTCATCTCCATGCTTTGTATTCTTCGTTGGAGATCTGCTGTGAGGGTCCATGCTTCGCAAGCATATAGGAAGATGGAGATGACCAGAGAGCGCAGCAGTCTTACTTTGGAATGTAGACTGATGGTTCTGTCTTTCCAAATGGCAATGTAAATGTAATTTTTAAAATATTCAAAAGCCCAACATAAGAATTTCTTTTATAAATTAGAGCAACACCTAACTAAAACTATTTAAAAACCCTACAGTGCCAAACCCAATAAACAAAACAAAAGAAAGACAAAAAAAAAAGACTTGTACAGGCGGTATAGCATTTAAACCAAGAAAATTACATAATAGACGCTGATGGAACACACACACACATACACAAACACGCACGCGCGCTCGCACTCACACACATACACACCTTCGACTAATCAATCACTCAATCAAACATCGATTGTTCTGGGTCTAAAAGTATCTGTACCAACATAAACGCTCACATGTTTCACACACTCACACACCACAATAAACACACATAAAAAATGTAAAGGTAAAGGTAGTCTAATAGCCTTGTGGCCGTAGGGGAGCGTGATGTTGGAGATCACACTTATCTTGGGCCAGCGTAATGAGAGTGATGCCCATCTTTTGTTGTTGGGTAGATTAGTGTCCCCAGACACCTGAGCATATAGGGGACAATGATGCCCATCTCTCTCCCTCGCTGCTTTACCTTCCCCACCCTTAAGAGAGTGGGTACTCAGTCACAGTCGAGTCAACTGGGAGCGTTGTTATTTGTCGCTTCACGCTTTGCGGTCCCCCATCCAAGTGCTAACCGCACTGGACGGTGCTTAACTTGTGACACAGTAGCGAGTGCTCCAACCACAGCGCTATCCGACACCCCAACTAAACACACATCTATCACTCAAACATTCGATGTAAAGGCTAACTGCGCCACAAGCCATCTTAATAATGATCATCATCATTGTCGTCGTCGTTGCCTACATCATCATCATCATCGTCGTCGTCGTCTTCATCACCGTCATCACCGTCGTCTTCGTTGACGACGACGTGGTCATCATCATCGTCATTTCAGAATTACTAACTTCTCATAACTTTTCTTCCCACCAGGCATTTTCTAGCTGTTCACTGTGACCTCAAAAAGGTTGTGACGCATTGGAAAAAAAAAATGAAGAAAAAGAAAAAAGACAGACTGTAACGACCAGGGTGAAAGTGAATAATGACCTGGAGAACTTTTAGTTTTACAGCCATAGTTGCAAGCGAAGAATCGAAACACAGGAAGTGACGGACGTTTGTGGACCCATTCGCGATCTCTTTAACACAACGCTGCAATCATGGCTGCTGTTTCCAAAGCAAAAATAACAATGATGTTTACACGTAAAGCTCGCGTGCACCTGAGCTTGCTATGCTAAACTAGATATTAGTGGAATAAATTAGGGCCGTCATCGTTTCTCCCTTCATTCAAATTAATTGTCT
The DNA here is from genome assembly GCA_036898135.1 of Oncomelania hupensis. Taxonomy (NCBI): domain Eukaryota; kingdom Metazoa; phylum Mollusca; class Gastropoda; order Littorinimorpha; family Pomatiopsidae; genus Oncomelania; species Oncomelania hupensis. The sequence goes on from CM072515.1 coordinate 71,575,480, forward strand.
TGTTTTTAGAGCAAATTTGCCGTATAATTATTATTTATTTAGTTATTTATTTATTTAATCGTTCTTATATAGCGCTTTTCCAGCTCAAGAGATGCTCAAGGCGCTGGCCGATAAAGGATCTAATACAAGCCGCCCGAGGCGCCAACTTGCAACCTTTGGGCGCATCGTAATAACGCTCCAGACAACTGAGCACAATCCTGGGCAGCCAGGGATGGGGAAGAAGGACCCAGGTGCATGCTGGGTGTGTTCTTGTCACCGGCACTCACCCGTCTAGGACATGAGCGTCAGGATCTTTAAAGTCCGTTATGATGGAATGTATGCGACACAGACTAGGCCTCGGTTTATACTCTCATCCGAAGGAGTAGGAAACGGGAGTAAAGTGTCTTTCCCAAGGACACAACACAATGCCCCGGCCTGGGCTCGAACCCGGGACCTTCAGATCCGCAAGCCAAAGCTCTACCAATAGGCCACCGTGCCGTATAATCCACAAAAGTTCCGTGTAGAAAACTAGCGGTCGTAACAGCAACTACAAAATACAGAAGGGATACGCACAGGAAAACTAAGCCAAGCTGTTCCAGTTCAGAAAATGTATAATTCCAAAGACATTTTCTTCGTGACCATATCAAACACGAAATAAGAGATCACCTCTTCTCGTTCTTCCCGAGCAACAGCACTCCGACCGTGCACACTTTTCTCTGAAACTAATTGACGGAGACCTTTGAAACATGGTATGTAAAACAGAACATAAGGATGCCTTTCAGATGACATAAATGTATGCAAATCGGGTAACGTCATCATGGTAACCTCCCTTTTTTTCTTGTTTTTTTATAACCTCTTTCATTTCTAATTGAATTTCTTTCCCAAACTGCTAGAGGGATTTGGTTCAAACTTGCTATGTGCTTGGACGTTACAGATGCCTTCAACAACAACAACAACAACAACAACAACAACAACAACAACAACAACAACAACAACAACAACAACAACAAAACGTGTGTAAATTGAGTGACGTTATCATGGGGACGCCATTCTTTTTGTTGTAGTTAGAACGTACAGAGATTCCTTCAAGCTAAAACAAAACTTACCTATATGGAGTGACGTCACCACGACGACGTCATTTGATTTTTTTTTAAACCTCAACATAGTACTTTACAAGGAAACAGTAATGGGAGCAACAGCGTAATAAATAAACACTAGCTTACGAGATTCGAACCTTGAACGTAACATATGAACCCTAAATGAGCCCAGACCCCAAAGTGCACACGAGGGAACCTTGCACCGGTGAGGTTCCAGCTATGTTCGTTTCTTTAATTTCTTTTTTGTTTTCTTTTTTTTTTATTTTCTGTTTTCTTTCTTTCTTTCTTTCTTTCTTTCTTTCTTTCTTTCTTTCTTTCTTTCTTTCTTTCTTTCTTTTATTTCTTTCTGTTACACTCGATGTTGATTTGTATAAGTAGTTGATTCAGCCCCAATGCTTGAATCCTCCTGATAGGTGTAACTCAGATTCGTTTATCCACGCAACCCGTTCAATCATCAACAAGGCTGGAGTGGTCGTATGAAATTTTCCAACTTTATTCAGCGAACATCAACAACTGCATACAATCGCTTTTTCCACTCTCAACTTTCCACTTTACAATACTCAGCTATTAACCACCTTTTGAAACAGTGCGGCACTTATATAGTAGTCTCTCTAACTCCAGAGAAATAAAGAACGTTCGGGCAAGACATAATTATAACCAATCAAAACACATTTCGTCATCACTGTCTCACATCATACAACCTTATTTGGGAAGGAAGCTTCCTTAGTTACCACTAGAATTATCCATACGCTTCGATCAATAGTAAACAACCAACTCTAGAAAATTCTCAAATAATATCGACCAACTAAAATTACCAACGATATACAAAGCTTCTTCTAACAACAACACAAAATCAAATCAAAGGTAAATACACTCTATTATTGCATGCTTTGCAAAATAAAACAATCCCATCTATCGTGCGCGTCACACGCGATCTATCGTGCGCGTTTCAACGTAACACTTTCTATCTTTCTTTTTCTCTTTCTTGCACTTACAATTCCTCATGCACTTAAACAGATAAACAAATAGCCAAAAGAAATGTTCATTTAGTTTTTATAGTTTGTATATAGTAGCTCTTTTCTAACTTAAGATCTGCTCTATCTGTCTCTGTCTCTCTCTCTCTGTCTCATATCCCTATCCAATGGGAGATCACTACGACGGTATCAGCAAATCACAAGCAAACAGCGCTTGCTTCCCAGTCCGGGTGTTTAACTTGCACTTGTTATCTCACGTCTACCCCGTTGATGGCGCGACATCAAACAACGCCGTCGTGAATGTTGTCGTGAAGTTTTTGTACCACATAATGGACGCTTCGAGCTGTCGTAAAAGCGCGTTGCGTTGCATAGCCGCAGACATCAAACGGCGATCGTTGCTATAGTTTTATGCTATTGTATTGTCATTGACGTTTGAGTTCCCTCGTGCAGTTCAGCTAAATACCCATTATTGTTTGGCTGTTCGGAACAAAAAAACCGAGTTCGGAACGGCACTTTGAAATAATCGTTTCTGAAGAAATCATGGGTGTGTGTAACCAAATGCTGCAGAATGGAAGCTAAACGGCTTTCTTTAACCCAGGCAAACTTGCGCGCACGTGCACGCACACACACACAAACATACACACACACACACAAACATGCACACACGCACGTACATGTACACATGCACAATAATTAATCGCAATCAGAATATTGGTCGTACACCTCTTCTCATACTCCACCCTCTTGTTGTTGTTGCTGTATTTGTTGTTGTTGTTGTTTTTGTTGTTGTTTTTGTTGCTGTTGTTGTCTTCTCTTCTTCTCCGCCTTCTTCTTCATCTTCTTCCTCCTCCTCCTCCTCTCTTTTCCTCCACATCCTCATCCTCTCTTTTTTTCTTCTTCTCCTCTTCCTTCTTCTTTTTCTTCCAAAGAATCTGACAACATTATAAATAGCATTATTTTTAAAAAGAACGGGTTTGTTCTTCTTTTCCTTGTTCCTTGTGTGTATTTTCCTTGTTCCGATTCGTTTCCTTCCTCGCAAACTTATAGCTGGGCTTCATTGTCGCGTGATTGATCAAATTGTGCTACAAACACCACATTTTGCACAGACATAGAGTTTCACATGCTAAACAAAAATCTGATACAGGGTTTTAAAAACTTTCGATTTGTGATCCATTTATAGATGAATTTCAAAATGGCCGCCGACGGTAATTCTCAAATCAAGGTTCACAGCTTATTTTGATTGATCCACTGGTCCAGAATTGAAAAAAATTGGTACAAAGGTTCTATGCTGTGTGCAAAAGAAATATCTGATATAAATCAAATTTAAAAAGTGGTTATTAATCCTTTCAGAGCCTATAAGCTAGGATACATGTGCCCATCCTGGACTTCCTTGCCATCGTTTGTAAAAACAACGAGCAACTGACACCAAACACATGAAGTGCCAATTAAAGGAGTCTTTTGTTTTCAAGAATGACCTTGAATTCGATTACATTTGTGATTAGAAAGCTTCTAATTGCCATTCATATTGAACAAGTGTTTCCTCCCAACACTATTTTCTTATATCATATGACTAAAACGTTAAACCCCATTTTCTCAAGAACTATTGGGTGGATTGCGTATAGAGGTTGATCAAGAGCAATGACCGGGCTCTGCACAGGATTTAGGAAATCAACTGCATTTCTCACGAGGTATATGACATTCTTGATCATTGCAGGAGATTTTGAATTCTCCTGAAATAACGGCATCAAACTGGATATGCCTGGCATGTTGTCCCTGGCGTGTTGAGGAAAAGCAGCATGGTATGTGCCCCAGGAAACAGAGTCTCCCTCTCTCATTTCCATCCAATTGTGCTCAGAGTTCACTGCTTCTGTGAAGGCACCATCACCAGCAGTCCTGCCACACACACACACACACACACACACACACACACACACACACAATTTGGTTTTAGAAAACTAGACAGAGTAATGAAGGTCCAATGACTGCATGGTCCATCTTCTTGGGATTGTGATGAATTTAATATACTGTGATTATCTAAGTTTCAAATGTGTGCAGATGATGCTGGTGAATTGACTTGAAACATTTTCATTTTACTCTTTCTATGCAGTAATTAATGTGTAATGAGCACCAGTTGTGCGTACATTTTTACACATACCTGTCAGTACGAAATGAGTCTTGACTTGAATTTGCAGTGTCTTCATCTCTCATTTCTGTGTCGTCACATCCACACTGGTCAGTGCCACTGGACAAATAAAAAGAAAAGGAATGAAATTTAACATTTTACTCTCTAAGACACATGTAAATTAGTAATGCAGTCTGCACTTTTTAGTGACTGTTACAAATTTAGGCAAGCCAATTATTTCATATTAATTTTGGTGCATCATCAAAAACTGATACTTTGCACTTTTGTCATTTCATTTAATCTATTTAACGAACGCATTCATTTACATGATGATGGTCAACAAACAAGAAGAAAAACAATAACATCAACACACATATATATAAAAACATCCTCTCCCCCTCCCACCCACCCCCACCCCCCTCACTTTTCTTTTCTTTTTTTTGATGATGACCATAACACACACAAAAAGAAGTTAGGACCTGTTTAAAAATAATACATACCAAGTTGCGTTGGTGGGAAAATTTCTTGTTGGTAGTTCAACAGGTGTTCTCAAAACAAAAGGTGGAATGTGGGTGTAGAACTCGGGCAGGTCTGGAATAGCCAATTTTTTGTTGGCTTGCACTGGCACTGGACTTACTTCATCTCTATGCCGTTCATTCCCAGAAAAGCTGGCGGTTGGATGTTGAAAGAGCGAGGTACCTGGGCCATGAAATGAATCCTTTGTTGTGGTTGAACTGGGGTTGTGATCTATGTTGTCAATGGCCGCAGTTGTGAAGAGACCACAATTCAGCTTCAAAGGGCCGACTACCTTGTCTTTCTCAAATTGAGCACACGACTTTCTGGACAACTCAGACAAAATCTCCAGCACCCTATTGTATGGAATGCTGAGTGCAAGAGTATGTGCATCATCGACAAGTTCTTTTTTGCGCGTCTTAGCGTGGATTAGAAGCCCGAGATACACAGCAACGGGAGTTTCCCTTTCTTTATAGTGCTTCGTTGATTTAACATTCTGCCTAGCTCTGTGTCCCTCAGGTTTGATCGAATAGTATCTGGCGAGCTGAGCTAGCGACCAAATGGATGCCTGACATCTTGTCTTGCTGGCTATATGCTATACTTGGTCCCTGTAAAATCATTTGCATCAAAGCTAAAAGAGTCTCTGGGACACTGCTGTGCTGTGAATGTTTGTCAAAGGATCCACTGAAGCCGTCATACTGCAACAGAAACAAGTCTCTTCGCACAATCCTAGCAGCTTTTGCAAGGTGGACATCATCATCGTCCCAACTCTCAGTGTAAGCTTCTTTCAGTGTGCTGTTTAGATTATCAACGAAGGTGAGTAGAACATTCCGGCCACTTGCGTGTTCTTCGAGATCAGGGAAATAAATGTGCGAGTAATCTGGTTTTGAGTCTCCCACTGTGTACTTTCTCGGTTGGAAGTTCCAAATCGTGCAGTCGTCTTTCATACATTTTCGCCAAATCGGCATGTTTGAAGACAGTCAAAAATGACGTATCTTTGGCCTCAAAGATCTACTCGGTCAGCTCTGCGAATGCAAGACCCCGCAGAACTCGCTGTTTTTGTGCAGCGTCATTCATGGTTGTTTTGCGTTTCTGGTCTGCTCTTCTGTATAAGGTGGTTAAGCAAGCGGTGTGGTACTTGAGATCGTGTGATATTACGTCACCTGCACTGAGTTTGCTTAAAGTTTGTTGTCTTGCAAAATTGTAGCACATTCTTTGATTCTGCTGTCAATGTGGAAAGTAGCTGCATTGCGAAGTTCTTCATTTGAAGAATGATTTTGACACAAAAAACACAAAAACAGACACCTTCTTCACATTGTTCAACAGCTTCTGAACTGTCACGCCTTCGGAACTTGCGAGGGCTGGGAATACCAGAATCTTTATCTTATGCTTTTCTCTTCACTTGTTTCAGCATTGTAGAGTTGTACTTTGAACGACAGTTGAAATGAAAGCATGCCTTTCCTTTTTTGAACGTTTCCTCCAGACCATTTTTTGGGGGGGTAGATTATAGTCACACGACACTTTCGCATATAGGTGACTACTGGACCGATTTATACTGACACCAGCGGGCCAGTTGTTGGTAAAGGGGAAAATAATATGATCACACGTTGACCAATCCGGGATTCGAACCAGCGACCTTTCGGTTACTAGCAAGACGCTCTTACCAACTGAGCTACCCGGCCCCACTCTGACAGACCATTCCCTTCATCAAGCCTTTTAAAAAGCCCAGTTGGTAACCTACCAAGTTCATGAAACTCAGTCAAGTTCTTCGCCAAAGTAACATATGTTGATTCTTGCGATTGCTGCTTGGCATTTGCTGGACACTGAGGTTTGTCACTTGTCACTTGAACTTTCTTCTGGCAGAAAGCACAAAGATTCCAATCGGTTGCAGGCTCTGGCCTCTTGGAATTCGCCATACACCTAGCAAAAAGCATAAAATGACGTATTTATTATACATATTTTATAATTTGACAGAAATGCGAAATGTGTCAGAAAATAACTGTTACTTTAAAAACAAAAACACCAAAAAAACACAGCTTATTGAGGGAAACAATTTCAAAAACAGGCCTCTTATGATTATTTGGTTTGAAAAATAATCTTTAATCAGATGTGAGGAAGGGGTGGGGGGAAGGTGGGTGGAGGGTTCATAAAGTGGCCATCTGCATCCCTTCAGCAAGTGGAGGAATGTGCTTTCCCTGAAGGTATCGTCTCATATTACAGTTCTGAGATTACTGATGGCAGTGCTCTATGTGTGAGTGCTGGAATTGACACTGGCTACATAGACACCAGTTATTCTAGTAACGAGGCACTGTAAATGGCCATAACGGATGTACAAAAGAGCAGAACAACATTATATCGTACTATTACAAAAGGCAGCAACTGAATATGAGCGAACTTACCGAGGAATTTGCAGTGCATCGCTCTTTTCTGCTGCTGGAAGCATGTTGTTGTTGTCGGAGGCTGCCATTTTGATTGCTTTGTGTGCGTAGCTCAAACAATTGGAGTATTCTTTTAAAATATAAGCACTCAGTGTAGAACATAATTATATATTTGATAAATGATTGTTTACATTTTGCATTAAGTCTGCTGTATATTGCTATTTGTTTTAGTACTTTTGATAAAAATAAAATTTTGCCCTGCCCTGCAAAGTGTTTAATAATTCATCAGCTACAAAGGCTTGTTTAAATAAATTTGTACACAATATACATTGCTAATTTCAAAAAACCCTGTATCAGAAATGACTTAAGTCATCACCATGTTCCATTCGAAACAGTTTTCACATTTGTAGCATGAAGTGATTAAAGTAAGCAGAGAACTGCAACAATGAAGCGCAGCTATTAAGCCTACACTCGTTGTTGGTTTTTATCAGTAGTTGATTCTGCCCCAATGCTTGAATCCTCCTGATAAGTGTAACTCGGATTCGTTTATCCACGCAACCTGTTCACTGAGCAACAAGGCATGAGTCGTCGTATGAAGTTTTCCAACTTTATTCAGCGTACATCAACAACTGCATACAATCCCTCAATCGCTTTTCACTTTCTATCTACAACTTTCAACTTTCTACAATTTTCTACTCTCGGTTTTTTTTTTTTTTTGGGAGTAAATTTACGTCCCCGGACACATTAAGCGTATAGGGGACGGGTGAACCACCACTTTAGGCAATTTACTCTCGTTTTTTATATAGTCTCTCTACACTCCAGAAAATTTTAGAACACTCCAGCGTGACGCACCACAACCAATCAAAACAAACTTCGTCATCACTGTCTAACGTCATACAACTTTCTTCATCATAAAAGAACCTCTCAGCTTCTATTGGATCTATCTCCTTCGATCGATGGTAAACAACCAACTCTATAAAATTCTCAAATAATATCGACCAACTAAAATTATCAACATTATACCAAGCTTCTTCTAACAACAACGCAAAATCAAATCAGAGGTAAATACACTCTATTATTGTTATTGCATGCTTTGCAAAACAAACCGATCGGATATATCGTGCGCGTTTCAACGTAACACTATTTAGTCCGTTAGGTAGGAAGTGAAACACTTACCCCCCATCCCCCACCCCCCCCCCCACCCCCCTAGGGAATTTTTGTAGACTATGTTTTTCTGTTAGCCTATCATACCTTCTTTGGATTTTTGCTTGTTTGGTTTTTGTACACTGGTGGGTTTGGGTACCAGACGGCACAGAATGGCCCATTTTTCCTTCTTTGGGCCCTATATTGGCTATTGGGCGGTATGGTTCTTTGGAGAGCTGTTGTGTTAATGTGTATCAACATATTTCTAATAGGTTTACAGTTTTTGGAAGATAATTGATTGTTGTTTGTGTTAATATGTGTTTTGTGATAATATCGTGTTCATTAAGAGCATGGCTGGGGTACAAATTAAAGGTTTTTACATAGTCGATTTTCCCTCTGTGAATCATACCTTTCTGCTTCCTAAAGCCCAAAAGCTTTTGTTTGCAAGTTGTAAACAACTTTCTTTGTTATTGTGGTTGTAGTTCTTAACTCCTTTGTGGCGCACATACAATTTTGGAAGTACTGAATGAACTATCCTGTTGTTTTTATGACGTCATTTAACGCCTATAACCAATGGGACTATTTACCACAGCATTGCATTGCACTAGTGAGGTCTGTACACAATTTTGATTGTAATAATCTTGAAATGAAAGAACCCAGAGAGAGTAAGAGAGAGAGAGAGAGAGAGAGAGAGAGAGAGAGAGAGAGAGAGAGAGAGAGAGAGAGAGAGAGAGAGATTTTAGATTTTAATGCATTTCACGACTTGGGCCCATATGCATACCAAGGAACAGAGGGGAAGGGAGGTCATTCCTTCACCAACTCTCGAGCAATGGTATTTTCTCAATACAACAAATTCAAAATAGAATTCAAGCTACGTCAACACCAACCTGGAGAAAAATTCTTGTAAACATAATATAGTGTAGGATACAAAAGGATTAAGCTATAATAATTATTTAAAAAAAAAAAAGAATAAAAAAACCACGTAAATAATACATATATAAATGACAATAATTATTACATGATCCCATAAAAACATTGATAACGATAACAACTGTATGATACAATAGGGAAAAATACCAAACAAGTGATGTTATTAATAACTGTATGAAAATGATTTGTTACATGTTTCAGTCTTTATTTGCCATAATTATATTACTTAGGGATTGACGTCTGTAGAATATATGAAAGTATTATATAGAAGAAGGCAAATTATTGATAGTTAATCAGCATTCGTTACATAATAGAGGTTCATGAAATCAATGTTTGGTCGACAAGTTTCTTCCTTCTTCCTACAGCATAATGGATGTATTTGCTAAGAGAACGATATCTGTCAGAGTCATAATTTACAAGCAATTGTGTAACAGACATGAGGCTATTTATGAATCTGCGGCGCAGATCGTTGTACAATGGACAAACAAAAACAAAATGATGTTCATCTTCCAGTTGACTCTTACAGTAATCACACATTTTATTTAATACATTTTCACTATACCTGTGCATATTGTTGTTAATCGGTAGAACTCCAAATCTAAACTGTGTCACAGGCGGCGGAAGATGCTCAGGATTGGGGGGGGGGGGGCACACACTATTCACTGACATCAGGGCCAGACCTGGGAAAAGTCGAGGGTGGGGGTGGGGGTCACAGATTCAGCGAAGGCGCGAAGCGCCGAGCCTTCTAGGGGGGTCCGGGGGCATCATGATGCTCCCCCGGAAATTTTTTTTTTCAAGGATGCAAAATGGTGCAATATGGTGCAATCTGAACCTTGAAAAAGCCATCTGTGATGGTCTTGGACTTTGAGCTTTTTGAACAATTCAACTGACAAACTCTGGGGTACAAAAATTATCCTCTGCCCCTCTCTTAAAAAAAACCACACACACATTTATTTATCAGCAGAGATGTTTTGTATACTATTATTATTCACTACTTTTTGTTGATCGTTAACGGTATAAAACTTTACTTTGTAGTTTATGAACATCACCGCCCTGCTTTCACTTAATTCAGTCTTGCTGCACTAGGTTCCTCGGCATTAGTACCATTTGTGAATTGTATCTTCTGGCAAAACAGTTCACCGCCTCTTTCAAGTCAATATCAACATCCCTGTGCACTTTCAGTAAAGCAAGTCCATTTATTCTCTGTTGCCCCATTGTAGAGCGCAGGTAGTTTTTCAGGTTGCGCAACTGACTGTTTGAACGCTCACACTCGGCAGTAGTGACAGGTAGGGTGCAAAGGTTCTAAAGCATGATGAACAGGTTGGGATTAAAAAAAAATCCCTGTCACAATGTTTCAGTGCTTCTGATGCCGTGGATGGGATGATAGCTGTCGCATTCTCAGCAGCACTTCGCCATTTGCAAACCCACCGTTGGTATTCTGCATCAAGGGTAGCGTTGTCTGGTAGGTCAGACTCCCACAACATTGCCAGCATCACCCCTTCTGGAACCTGCATGAAACCATCCTGGTTGTCTATTAAAGCTCTTGGCACCAGACATAGACCATCAACTGCTAGACCAGCATTTTTGAATCTCGAGTCCAATTCGGTTGACAAGTGTTCCAAGATAGGAATTGCAATGCTAATCTTGAAATTTTTTTCTGGAGTGGCCGCAGGTTGGTTGTCACGGAGAGTCTGTCGGGATGCTTGACGAGGAACAATAACACCAGTTGTCAAAGCATTTGCCATTTTGCTGACTTCTTCACTTGTAGTCGAGAAAATTGCTGATATTGAAAACGGTAGACTGTAAAAACTGACAGCAAATTAAAGTTTTCAAAACGCGACTGTGATGTGCACGATGTCGAAAACTGTCGGTCACGTTGATCTACGCTAAGGCTAACGATTATGACGCGTCGACAGGAAATGATGACGAAGGGACGAACTTCTCTTACTGATTAGAGGGTGATGATGATGATTATGATGATAAACACTTGTATTGCTCGATTCCATTTGAAGAAAAACAATCCTTTAATGCCCTGGCAAAAAAAAAAAAAAAAAAAAAAAAAAAAAACACTACTCATTATTGGAGGGGGCAATATATAAGGCTGCCCCCTCCAACATTTTTCTAGGGGGGGGCATGGCCCCCCTCCCCCCCCTGCTTCCGCCGCCTGTGTGCAGTGTTAAGGCTACGCGAAAACAATAAATATCAATATCTATAATGTACGACTCTTGGTTACATTCTGTTTTAAATGAACGAAACAATGCATATCTGTCTTTCTCATTGATTACTGCTTCCCATTCTTGTCTAAACATATCTTGTAATCTTTCCTTACACATTCTGAGAAAGGCATTTACGTTACCAACCCCCTGTTGCAACCATACGAAATAAAACCCATTAGTTGACAAAATATTACGAATATCAGAAGCCCATGTCTGTTTACCATTTGTGTCCAAATTAACTAACATTTCATACGCTTGCTTTGGTAATCTGTCTTGACCCATTTCTAAAGGTCTAAGCCAATATCTAAGGCTACGGATACAGGAGTTAATGTATAATGGGAAAGTAGTTAACTACTCTGCTTTAGACCTCCGATTTTTTTTGGGTCATAGGCTGACGGTGCCGACGCGGCTGACGTCATAGGCTGACGTCATATGAGGGTATGTGAGGTCAGGGTCATTGGCTGCCGTCATCGCTGGTGCGGAGGCCTGGCCGGACGGTGATAGGGTGTGATGACGCAATCATGACATAACAGAGGGGTGATGGTCTTGTGCCCTGTGAAAAGGGAGGGATGACGTAGGGTCCCAGGGGGATATAATTTTGTTGATAGTGCTGAAATAGGATTGTATGTGGTTTATATGGAGACCAAGCACTCAAAGACAGCAAGTGCGCATCTTGGCGATAGTGAATGACTCAGTGGTATGTGTGTTAGTTTAAGCACCCAAAGACAGCAAGTGCGCGTCTCACCCAAAAGCCATCAAGTGCGCGTCTTGGCGCATAGAGAATTTCTCAGTGGTCTGTGATATGAGATCTATTAGTGAATGGATATAACTCAGTGGTCTGGGGCGCTAGATCAAGCACCCCAAAGACAGCAAGTGCGCGTCTCACCCAAAAGCCATCAAGTGCGCGTCTTGGCGCATAGAGAATTTCTCAGTGGTCTGTGATATGAGATCTATTAGTGAATGGATATAACTCAGTGGTCTGGGGCGCTAGATCAAGCACCCCAAAGACAGCAAGTGCGCGTCTTTTTCTCTCGTTATCTATTTTTTTTTTTTATTTAGACCAAGCACCCAAAGACAGCAAGTGCGCATCTCGGTGCCCCAAAGGCAGCAAGCGCACGTCTTTCTACATTTGTATGCATAAATATTTTGACACAAATAAGAATAATTAATGCCCATTGATTAATATAGAATGACTCAATGGTCTGGCCGTTAAACCAAGCATCCAAAAGACAGCAAGTGTGCATCTCTCTCTCTCTCTCTCTCTCTCTCTTTCTCTCTCTCTCTCTCTCGCTCTCTCTCTCTCTCTCTCTCTCTTTCTCTCTCTCTCTCTCTTTCTCACTCTCTTTTACATATCTCTAGCAATGATCAATTTACACACACCCCACACGCACGCACACATGCACGCGCACACGCACACAAATATACATCTTTAACAATATTTTATGACGAATTTATACACGCACACACGTACACGCACACCACAACACACACCCACACACCCCACACGCACGCACACATGCACGCGCACATGCACACAAATATACATCTTTAACAATAATTTATACACGCACACACGTACACGCACACCCCAACACACACACACACACACACACACACACACACACACGCACGCACCCACACCCCCACACGCACGCACACACGCACACAAATATATCTATTTTAACAATAATTATGTTGAATTTACACAGGCGCACATGCACACCCCAACACACACACTCACACGCCCACACACCCACACACCCACACCCACCCACCCTCCCACCCACCCACACAAATATACATCTACTGGATGGAATGATTAGGATTGTAATGAAGTGTGAACGGGAATTAGAGTGTAAGTTTGTGAAACAAATTAGCCACATCTGGACCCTAGAGACAGGATGCTGGTAAAAGCATGTTTAGACAAGACAGAAGCGTGATTACACTATTTAGCCTAGACAAGGGGGGATGATGCAGTAAAGACGCGTGATGCCGGCCGCGAGAATGGGAAACAGCTGCTTACATACACATACACAATATGGGGTTAATTGTATCTGATTAGTATACCTTAATTGAATGATAAACATTTGTTTGAAAACTTATTTTATCTGAAAAAAAAAATTGACACGGGTGGGGATTTGAACCCACTCTGATATCAATCTATTGGATCTTAAGTCCAATATCTTAACCACTCGGCCACCATACATTAATTTAAAATGCTGCATTTGTAAGATGAATACTATATGGCCACATCGTCTATGATATTGTATCAACATTACATCATCTGAGGTTAGCATATCTCATACAAAATAAGTTTAAATATGCATTTTTTAATCTCTCTCTTTCTCTCTCTCTTTCTCCTTCTCTCTCTCTCACTCTCTCTCTCTCTCGCTCTCTCTCTCTTTCTCTCTCTCCTTCTCTCTCTCCTTCTCTCTCTCTCTCTCTATCTCTCCCTCTTTCTCAGCATATAAATATATACAATTGTTATTAAAATATACATTTATCTATGTATACTAATAGAATAATGTGTAAGCAGGAAAGCAAGGAGAGAGAAAGTCGTGCAATTTAAAATGAAAACAAAAACCAATACTCAATGATACAAAAACACAGTGTGAGCTGTATGTGAACGCATGTAATAAATGATCTTACCAGAACTTATGTGTCTGTCCTCTATCTCTCTCACACCCTCTCTCTTTTTTTCACTCTCTCTCTCTCTTCTTTTTTTTTTTTTTTTTTTATCTCTGTGTGTCTATATTTTGTTATACAAACACACCCAAGAATAGTTAATGATCATTGATGGATATGTAATGACTCAGTGGTCTGTACATTAGACCAAGCACCCAAAGGCTGCAAGCGTGCGTCTTGACAATTTTGATTTAGATCATGTATTAATTGACCAGCGCCTTGGTAAGTATGGCGAGATATCCCGAGGGGGGTGATTAGCCAGCAGGGGGAAGAGGTGATTAGCTGCCCATCACACTTGAAAGACTGTGGCTCATCTTATTTACATGGGAGCAGATGATAAACTTATTTATTTTAAGAGAGATAGCTTAACTAGAATTTTTTTTTTGGATGTGAAGCATTGCAAATGATAGATCATGGCCTATGTGTATATATATTCTCTCTGGCTCATCCTCTCTCACACACATCTATCACTCAAACAGATGGTGTAAAGGCAGAGACATGATTTTGATAATGATTATATAGGATTGGATGAGGGTCATTTTAATCAAACAGGCAATTTTTTTAAACGTTATTATTGATTTTGTTTAGTTTTGATGACAAAGTCTATCGATGACGCATGATAAAAAGTGGTAAACAGGAGCAGAATCGATGTAGTGGTTTTTGAGATATTGAATTTATATGAGGCGAATCGCGCAAATAGTTTAAAGTATTTGATTTATTTTATTGATTTGAGTCTCTCTCTCTCTCGCTCTCTCTCTCTCTCACTTTTCTCTCTCTCTCTCTCTCTCTCTCTCTCTCTCTCTTTCTCTCTCTCTCTCTATCTTTCTATCGCTCCTCTCTATCCCAGCTATCTATCTCTCTCACGCTCTCTTTCTCTCTGCATATAAATGTATACAATTGTTATTAAAATATACAATCATCTATGTATACTAATAGAATAATGTGTAAGCAGGAAAGCGAGGAGAGAAAAAGTCGTGCGATTTAAAATGAAAACAAACCAATACTCAATGATACAAAAACACAGTGTGAGCTGTACGTGAACGCATGCAATAAATGATCTTACCAGAACTTATGTGTCTGTCCTCTGCCAAACTTGTAAAATATCCATGAAAAATCCTCTAACAATAATCTTAACTTTTGTAGAAGATATTTGAACAAGCTAATGCATTAAAATTGATGCTGTTTGCATAAGTTGTTGGGAGCTTTACAGTCAACGAAATCTAGTACTGAAACCTTAAAATGCCACACATTTAAAATCACTAATAATATCTTTTACAATTAATCAATCATTGCGTTTTTTATATTTTTTTTTTCATGCACCAAAGTTATATCTTACAATATTTACAACGTTTAAAGCACTTAAAATACAAGTGATCACAGAAATTATAGTTAAACTTTACCAAAAAGGTGTTTTTTTTTATCAATCACAATAACAGTACCACAAAGTACCACATCACGCTAGCCCATTTTTTTCTTAAAGGCATGTTTGGACATGATATGGAAACGGCTGACGCAATCATAAGATATGGGAAGTAACCCATCTGTCTATCTCCCCTCCCTCTCTCTCGCTCTCTCTCTCTCTCTCTCTCTCTCTCTCTTTCTCTGCATGTTTGGACATGATATGGAAACGGCTGACGCAAGCATAAGAGATGGGAAGTAACTCTCTCTCTCTCTCGCTCTCTCTCTCTCTCTCTCTCTCTCTCTCTCATTTTTTATCGATCTCTGCACACACAATATCGAAAAATGTCACTTTTGGAGGGGATATTGAATATCTAACTACAATCTGTTGTGTGGCGTGGTTGAACATATAGACAAATCTTTACAAACATAGATAACTGAATACTAATCAAATGCTGTCAGCACGCCTGAAAAAAAAAAAGTCTAAACATATATGCCACCCCTGATGACGCCCGCCAACATGTTTAACAAGTCACACACATGATCACACTTGTTTATTAGTCGGCTTATAGATTTAGCTATCACTTTTTAAAGAGTAAATACTGTGTGGATAGTGCTCAATTGTCTGGGCGTCAGATCATATACCCAAAGGCTACAAGTGCGCTTCTTGGTGGTGGTTAACAAAAGGCTGCAAGTGTACGTCTCGATGGTTTTTGAGTTAGATAATATATTAGCCAACGCCTGATAAAGTATTACATGGTTAGTGCTCAGTTGTCTAGGGCGTCAGACCATGCACCCAAAAGGCTGCAAGTATGCGTCTTGGTGGTTTTGAGCTAGATCATCTTTCTCCTCTTTTTCTTATTTATCTCTCTCTCGCTCTCTCTCTCTCTCTTTGCTCTATTTTTTTTTAGTTGATGATCACACTTATTTTTATTAGTCAGCTTATAGATTTAACCATCTTTTTTTTTTTTTTTGATTTAGCCCTCACTTTTTTAAATCCTTTTTTATTTACCTACACACCCACCCACCCTCAGCCCCTCTCCTCGCACACCCAGCACACTCCACCATCCTATCATTGAAATACTCAAAACTATGTTGAAAAAATGCGCACCCCATGCTGCAGCAATGATGACATGGATGATAACGTGCATGGGCATGTATGCAGTATCTACACACACACACACACACACACGTACGCACACTTGCCCACACAAATTTTTAAAACTACATGTGAAAATACAAGGAAATACTTTGAACACACTGACCCCATACAGTGATGATGGCGTGGACGCACACCCCATGCAGCGATGATGACATGGATGATGACGTGCATGTACATGTATGCAGTGTCTACACACGTACGCACACTTGCATACACAAATTTTTAAAACTGCACGCCAAAATATAGTAAAATGCATTGAAAAAAAAACAAAAAAAAACACGTACCCCGTGCAACGATGATATCATGTTCATGCATTGTAAACAGTGTCTGAACACGTGCGCGTGCATGTATGCAGTATCTGCACACACATTTTGTAACCCCGCACACGGATTTTGTATCACTGCATGCCCAAAGTTTTAAAAGTGCACGCCAAAATACAATAAAATACGCTGAAAACA